>CM077149.1:98763766-99180575 GCA_039583875.1 Platanthera guangdongensis
GAAGTTTATGCAAAAGAAACAGTGAAGGTCAAGGCCTTCTACATCACATGGAAAAGTAAGACACTTATCACAAAAAGGTTTCAAAGAAGACAAAGAAAAGGACACAAATCAAGCAAGGCAACTAGTCAAAGATAGTGTGCTATTGCTGCAATAGACAGGGCCATGTTATTGCAGATTGTCCTGAGAAGAGAAAGATCTGGTGACAGGAAAAAGACTCACTTCAAAGGCAAGAAAGAGAAGTCTTTTGTAGCCAAGAAAGAGAAGACTCTATCAGATATTTCTTCTTCAGAAACTGAGTCTGAGGCTGAAGCCTACATAGGGCTGTTTGCTGAAGAAGAAGAGGAAGAATTCATGCAGATCATGGAGTCTATTATGAACAAGAAGACAGTCAATGCCAAGGGCTAATGGCTTTGACAGAGAGTGCCAAAATCCTGGAGCAGCCAGGACCCAGTCAGGTACAAAGTTCAAGTTTAAATTCAGTTTCTTGTTCTAGTTCAGATTCAGATTCTTCTTCATCAAGTGATGAGAATGTATCTGAGTCTGAGGATGATATTCATCAGCTTATAGATGAATATAAGGTGTGTTGCAAGCTTACAAGAAAAGCAAGACCCTAGCCAAAAGTCAGGCAAAGGAAATTGCTGATCTTAAAGCTGCTGCAACAGATTTTGAGAAGTCTTTTGATCAAAAACTGAATGAGATAGCCAGGCTGAAACACATAACAGTGATTCAAATGGGTACTATATCTTTAAGAATGATCAAATTAAGAGTCTGGAGATCAATCTTCAGAAGGAGAAGGACTTGTTGCTAGGTTTTCTAAACCTAAGTCAGTGTTACCTTTAATTGATGAATTTGTTCATCATAAAGGCAAGGCTGGACTGGGCTTTATTAGACCTGCAAGGACTGAGCAGTCCAAGTCTAAGTCCAAGGGCAAAGCCCCAACATTCAACAAGCCTGCTGTAGACAAGACAGCCAAGGCAGTACCTAAGCAAAGGTACAACAAGTTTGAATGTTGGTGCTGTGGCAAGGTTGGCCACTTTGCAGTGGACTGTTGGCACAATGTTAGTGCCAAAGTGAGTAGCAAGCTACCTGGTGGAAAGCCAGTAGGTAGCTTTGTCAAGTTGCAGACTAACAAGTACCAAGGACCCAAGAATTCTTTGGGTTCTAAGGTTCATTAATCTGTTTTGCAGGTGAGTCCAAGTGGCCATACCCCAACATGGTACTTGGACAGTGGATGTTCCAGACATATGACTGGAACTAGAAGATTACTAAAGGACTACATTCCAGTAAAAGATGGTCCAAAAGTAACCTTTGGTGGTTCTGAAAAAGGAATCATCAAAGGATTTGGTAACATTTCTACAAACAACTTAGTTACCATTACTCAAGTGGCTTATGTTAAAGGGTTGAAACACAACCTAATAAGTATAAGTCAATTAAGTGATGTAGGGTATGACATCTCATTGTCAAAAATGGTTGTCATATCAAGAGGTCAAGTGATCAAGAGATCATTTTGACAGGTTATAGGAGAGGAATGTCTACTGCCTAGACATTATGGTTGAGAACAATGGTTCTCCAGTTTGTCTTGTAGCTGATGAGACAGTCTCTCATTGTGTCAAATGGCACAAGAGGCTTGCCCATCTTAACTACAAGACTATTAGCAAACTCTTTAGCAAAGAGTTAGTGAGGAATGGTCCTCAAGTTAAGTGTGTTAAAGATGGTATTTGCTCAGCTTGTCAAAAGGGCAAGCAGACTAAATCCACCTTTAGAAGCATAGAAAACAAAGATGCTGTGAGGTGTTTATACCTCTTGCATATGGATCTTTTGGTCCAATGCCAGTTCACAGCTTAGGTAGGAAGGTCTATACCTTTGTAGTTGTAGATGACTACTCAAGGTTTTCCTGGGTGTTCTTTTAAGACAGAAATCTGAAACACCTAGTGTCTTTTATAGCTTTGTCAAGCAAATTCAGAATGAACTAAATAGTACAGTGGTCAAGATTAGAAGTGACCATGGTACTGAGTTTCAGTCTGAAAGCATGACAAAACTATGTGAAGACTTTGGGATATTTCAAGAATTCTCTTCACCTAGAACACCTCAGCAAAATGGCATTGCTGAGAGGAAGAATAGGACCTTGATAGAGGCTGGTAGAATCCTACTAAGTGATACATCACTGCTTGAGTATTTCTGGGCTGAAGCAGTTAACACTGCATGCCATGTTATAAATAGGGCTACCATCACTAAAGGGCTAAACAAGACCCCCTATGAAGTTGTGAAAGGCAGGAAACCAAACCTATCCTACTTCAGGATCTTTGGTTGCAAATGCTTCATACTTAACAATGGAAGTCTTACTTAACTAAGTTTGCTGCCAAGTCCCAAGAGGGAATTTTTGTTGGGTACAGCAATAACAGTAAGGCTTATAGAGTCTACAACTTGACTACACAAGTTGTAGAAGAATCAGTGCATGTAGTTTTTGATGAGACTAAACTTATTAATAATGAGTTGTCTAGCAGTGTATGCAGCCCCACAGGTTTATCAAAGAAAATGGACAAGCTTACTATAGAAGAAGTGCCTGCTGCAAGACAGCAAGGAGAGGAGAGTAGTTGTTGTCCAGGGGGAGAACTACATGTGCCAATTGCTGAAGAAATACAAGGAATACAGCATGATGCAGATGCTGAAGTGGTTCAACCAGAAGTTAGGATGCCTCCAGCCCACAGGCATCTTAGAGATCATCCAGTTGAGCTGATTATTGGAGATCCAAGACAAGGAGTTCAAACCAGGAGTAGAAACATGAATGCAGCAATCTACTCCAGCTTTCTGTCACAAGTTGAACCTAAGAAGTTTGAAGAAGCAATACAAGATCCACAATGGACTGAAGCAATGCAAGAAGAGCTTAATCAGTTCAAGAGGTGCAAGGTCTGGGAATTAGTTCCTAAACCTAAAGACCACAATGTAATAGGAACTAAGTGGATCTACAGGAATAAGATGGATGAACAAGGGGTCATCATTAAGAATAAGGCTAGACTGGTTGCTAAAGGATATAGGCAAGAAGAAGGTATTGATTTTGATCAAACCTTTGCTCCAGTAGCCAGACTGGAAGCCATAAGGATGTTCTTGGCCTATGCAACCTATCAAGGATTCAAGGTATACCAAATGGATGTCAAGTCAGCATTCCTAAATGGTAATCTTAAAGAAGAAGTCTATGTGGAACAGCCTTCAGGTTTTGTTGATCCAACTCTACCTCATCATGTCTATAGACTTAGGAAAGCTTTATATGGGTTAAAGCAAGCCCCTAGGGCTTGGTATGAAACCCTATCTAGTTTCCTCATTGAGAACAAGTTCTCAAGGGGGAAAATAGATAAGACTCTATTCCTTAGGGAATCTAGAGGCAAAGTTATACTAGTCCAAATATATGTAGATGACATTATATTTGGGTCTACTGAAAGCAGCCTTTGCAAAAAGTTTGCAAAACTTATGCAAGGTCAGTTTGAGATGAGTAGTATGGGAGAGCTGAAGTTTTTCTTGGGTCTCCAAGTTAAACAGACTGAGAATGGTTTGTCCATTTGTCAGTCAAAGTTCACCCTAGAACTCATAAGGAAGTATGGTATGGATTCATCCAGCACCATGAAGACTCCTATGGGGTCAAGTATGTCTCTTAGCAAGGATGATGCAGGGAAACCTGTAGATGAAACCTTGTATAGAGGGATAGTTGGCTCCCTATTATACTTGAATGCTAGTAGACCTGACATCATGTATGCTACATGTGTTTGTGCCAGGTATCAAGCCTGCCCTAAAGAGTCTCATTTGACTGCAGTCAAAAGAATATTGAGATATCTAAAGGGCACTCCTTATCTAGGCCTCTGGTACCCTAGGAATGGAGATTTTGATCTAACAGGTTATTCAGATGCAGACTTTGCAGGATGCAAAGAGGATAGAAAGAGCACTACTGGAATCCTGTCAATTCCTAGGTGGGAGACTAATTTCATGGAGTAGCAAAAAGCAAACCAGTGTGGCTATCTCCACAGCAGAGTCAGAGTATGTAGCTGCAGGAAGTTGCTGTGCTCAACTTCTGTGGATACAACATCAGCTAGAGGACTATGGATTTCAGGTAAGTAGAACTCCACTTTTCTGTGATTCTATAAGTGCTATTTCAATAGCTAATAACCCTGTATCACATAGTAGAACTAAACATATTGAAATTAAATATCATTTTCTTAGGGAGCATGTAGAAAGAGAAGATATTTTACTTGAATATGTTAAAACTGATAATCAAATAGCTGATATGTTTACTAAGCCCCTAGAAGAAGCTAAGTTCAATAGATTCAAAATTGAACTAGGAATGTTAAACTTAGAGTAAGTTTACATATTTGAAAATGACTAAGTAAAAAGTTGTCGACACATAGACAGTCTATGTCGACACAGAATAGTGGTGTCGACACTTCAGGAAAAAGGTGTCGACACATCTAGGAATGTGGTGTCGACACTTCAGAATGTTAGTGTCGACACATGACAAGCAGGTGTCGACACATCCAAAGTGGTGTCGACACTTATGTTTTACTCGGAATTTTCTAAGTAAAGTCTCGACAATGTGTCGAGTTATGTTGTGTCGACACATAACCAAGTGTCGACACATAAAATCTGTTGACTAAACTTGTGTCGACATATATGTGTCGAGACATTATAAGTCAGTGTCGACACTTATTGCCAGTGTCGACACATTTTAAGTTAGCTGTCCCGCCTGTTCATCTTCAAAATTAGAAAGGTATAAATAGGGTTCTGTCTTTGTTTGTCGACACGCTTTCAAAGTTTCGAGACCAAAACTACTGTGTCGACACCTCTCTTTTCTAAAGACAAATTCTACAAACCCTAATGGCACCTAAGCTTGAGGAGAACGTTAACGAAGGATATGAGCTTGTGCGCGGCGCGTTCGACGATGCTGATCCAGAAATCAAGGCAGTAGTAACCCTAGTCGCCGATTCAGGGTTAGAGTACTTAGTTTCAGAACCAACTAAGATATGGTAGAAGGAGGTGCTTGAATTCCTTAATGGCACTGCAGTAGATGAATCTGGATACAAAATCAAATCCAGAGTTCATGGAGAAAAGGTTAAGGTAACCCCAAAAGGTCTGAGGAAGATTCTTCAATTACCAAGAACTCAAGATGAAGAAGAGGTGACTGCTTCAAAGACCAGGGAAGCTCTTACCTGGTGTGGACTTGATCCAAAAATGAAGATAGGTTCTGTTTTCAACAGAAAAGGCATGAATAATCAAGGAAAATTCATGTCAGAAATTGTTGGTAAGGTCTTACTCAGCAAGCCTGGAGGGCATGACAGAGTGTCTGCCCATATGTTTGGAATAATGACAAGAATTATCTTTACTCTAAGAACTGATTGGTCAGTGATAGTCTTTGAGAAAATTAAAGAAAGTCTGAAGAAGCCCAATCTGGGCAGAATCTTAAGTCTCTACCTTGCTGGTGTGATACCAGAGGTAATAAGTTCTGCTGCAGGAAGTAAGATAAATCACATGAGGAAGATGGATCAAAGGACCTTTTCAAGATGGGACAGGGTGTTGTCCAAGGACATGCCAACCCCAGCGAAGACAGTTACTGAGAAAGTCACTCCTCCCAAAAAGAAAAGAAACATAGTTCCAGTGGCACAAGAGTCCTCCAGCAGTTCTGGGAGTGAAGAACATGTTGTTTTCACTCCTGATGATCATGAGGAAGAGACTGCAGTGAAGTCTCCTGCTCCTCCAGCTAATGCAGAGATCCAGGGGGAGCTACCACAAGCTAGCCCCATTCATAAGGATCAAAGCCAGGGGGAGCCTCCAGTTGTAGAAGCACCATCTACACTGGAAAGTGAGCACGCCACCACCATCATACAAGAGGTACTCACTGACCTAAATACTTTAGAATATCTTATAGAAGATGCTGATTTATCTGATGTTCCTCAGCAAACTCAGCTGCCTAGTCAAGTTCCAGATGCTGTTAGAGAAGACACATCTGCTGTACCAGAAGTGGTTCCTGATCCTGTGGTTGAAGAACCAAGCACTTCTCCAGCTTCTTCACCACAAGAATACACAATGGAAGACTTGTTCCTAAATCTGGATCAAGCAGATTTTGACAAGGAAATTGATGCTGCTGAAGGAGAGAATGCTGCTGCTGAGGGGGAGCAAATGCAAGTTCTGGAAGAGCCTATAAGGCAAGAAACTGAGAAGGCACAAGATGTGCAAGCTGACAAGCCTCAAAGCCCTAAGGATAGGGTTGATATTGCCAGTACATCTGCCTCTGAAGATGAGGAGACTGCAAGGGCAAAGAAGAAGAAATTGTATGTCTTTAAAAGGAGAAGTCAGAGTTATAAGAAAGCTCTGCAATCTATAGCCCCACAGCCTATAGTTCAACAAGCTCCAACTGTTGATTATAGTGCATTAATGATTGCAATGCAGATTAAAATGGATGAACAAAGAAAAGCCATTGAGGCTTATGTTGATGTAGGGCACAGATCATTACAGTTTGATCTTGCCCAAGATATAAAGTCTATAAGATTTGAAATGAACCTTAACAAAAAGGAAATGACTGATTGCTTCCACAAAGGTGGAAATGCAGTGGTGTATTTGGCAACACACCAAGAGAAGATCAAGGCACAGGTAGATGATATAACATTGAAACAAGGATATGTTCTTGAGAATCAATTAAGAATGAATGATAATTTGACTGCCTCCCATAATGCTATAGTCACTGAGTTGAAGAACAAGGCTGCTGAACCTTCTACATCTACTGCTGCTGCTACAACAGATTTTGATAAAGTATTCCAGGAAGAAATTTCTGCTGTAAAGACTGCTATCCAAGCCTCCCAGAAGGTCATATCTGAATAACTTCAAAAGCTAAAACCTTACTTTAAAGATGGAATCAGATACTTGGATAGTCAGATCAGATTTCAAAAGGATGATGTCAGAGATCATATGGCTAGAGAAGTCATAAAGGGGGAGAGAGTGTTAGTCAAGGCAAGTTCTGATCATTCAAAATGGATATCAAATTCAATCAGGGCTACACTTGGATACCCTCCTCTGTGTCATGACCAAGATGTTGCTGAATCAGGCATTAACCCTGCCTATCTTGAAGGTGAGCAACCAGAAGTAGCTCAGGTCATTTATCCACCTGCAAACTTTGAAATGATTCATGCTGAGGTACAGACCATGTACAGCCCATCTGGGGGCAAGGACACTGTCCATATTGAAAAGTTTGTTCAACCTATATCTGAAGCCATGCAAGAGGCTCTACAAAAAGAGGAAGAGACAAGGTTGTCCAAAAAGAGGTTTAGGGAACAAGCAGAACAAAGGCCAGACTTTGAACAGTGGAGCGCTACCTCTAGGAATATAATATTAACTGTCTGGAAAGCTGCCAAGGATAACACTCATGACAGGAACAAGTGGTTCTCTGAAGCAGAATGGAGAAAACATGAGATCAGGCAAGAAGCAATAGTTCAATACAGAAGGAAGGCAAAGATGGGAAAGCTACCTCCTACTGCAGTGGAGCCTAGCAAGTACTTTCCTAAGCCATACCATTACTTTGAGAGACAGAAGATCAAGGCAGAAGAACTTAAAAAGAAAGATCTAAAAGGCAAGAAGCCTGCTGTTGCTCAAACTGTTGATGCCCCTGTCAAAGCTCAAGTCCGAGCTGGCAAAGGCATAGTAATTAAGGAGCCAGAGCAGAAATAGATTAAGAATTTACTTGAAGATTATTTTGTAATCTGTTGAATATAAAACATTTTAGTGAACTACTGAGAATGTATAAGTCACATGTTAGAACAATATCTGATTCATATATTTCATGTTTGTTCTGTGAATGTGTCTATTTCTTATTTGTTCTGTGTTGTTGAATGTGTATACATGTGTGAATTAATACATGTTTATGTTTATCCTGCTGAATATAACCTGCTTTACATCATTTTGTAATTTATAATTATGAATGGTGTATATCATTGACTAAGGGTTATGACTTCTCCAAATAGGGGGAGATTGTTCGGTACATTGGTCAAATGTAACTGATTTGAAGAAGCCTCACCCAACTCAATGATATACATCATAATGTATTTGATGAATGTTGAGTTTACTTGTGCAGGTTAAGTAATCACTGGACTGAAGCAAAAAGTTTCTAAGTCCATGTGTCGACACCTAGAGAGAAAGTGTCGACACTTAAGAAAGCTTGTGTCGACACCCAGACAAGCAGTGTCGACACTTGGAGTCATTGTGTCGACACCTGGGATGTAGAATCGACACCAGACAGAAAGTGTCGACACAAGGAGCTGTGTCGACACCCAGTGAAGCTGTGTCTACACCAGAAAGTGTCGACACTTGGAGCTGTGTCGACACTCAGCAAAAGTCTGCAGAGACTAAGTTAAAGTGTCGACACTCAGAACAATGTGTCGACACTCAACAGAAGAGTCAGCACTTGAAGTAAGTGTCGACACCCAGCACAATGTGTCGACACACAACCAGAAGAGTCAACACATGAAGTAAGTGTCGACACCCAGCACAATGTGTCGACACTCAGCTAAAGACTCTACACTTGAAGAAAGTGTCGACACAAGGAGCTGTGTCGACACTTAGCAAAGATCAGAAAGATCAACAAAATTATTCTAAGTACAAGTGTCGACACTAAGGGAATGTGTCGACACTCAGCTGAAGTCTCAACAAGAAGAAGGTGTGTCGACACAAGGAGCTGTGTCGACACACAGCAAGTATCAACATAGAAGACTAGGTGTCGACACCAAGAAGTAGTGTCGACACTTGACAGATTCAACACAAGATGTTGTGTCGACACAAAGGTGATGTGTCGACACTTAGAAGAATTCAGCTACAGATAGAAGATCAAGTACTTGTGTCGACACTCAATTTCAGTGTCGACACCTGAAGAAGAATCTGTGTCGAGACATACAAGGAGTTGTGTCGACACCTTGTAGACTTGTGTCGACACTTACACAGCATGTGTCGACACTTGGACTATAAGTGTCGACACTTAAAGACAGAAAGTCTCGACACTTTCAGACAGTTAGAGATTTTCAAGAAATGACTGGATGACTTGACAGCTGCCGTTCCAGCCGGTCTACAGCACCTGTCAGAGATATCAGAAGTCAGTTATGGACCGGACCAGCCGGTTACCATGAAGAAGGCCTATAAATAGGCACCTACAGTTTACAGAAACTGTCATTCAAGAGTGGTTCAGATTGATCACATTGTTGAAGAACAAGTTATCAAAGTGGTACCAAGAGTATCAACACAAGAAGATCTTGCAGTCCAAGTGCAGATCTAAGAAGTTGGAGAGAGAGGGCTCCATCCAAGAAATCAGCCTTTGGAACTAGGCTGAGAAGAAGGGTTCAGATCTATTCTGAATTCTAAGTGGCAGAGGTCAAGGAACAACTGCAGAAGGAGACAATCTTATTCAGTTCTACTCAAGAAACTTTGAAGAAAGCTAAGTCAGATTGAATCCAGCTGAGTTCTTCCAAGAACTCATCAAGAAACTCTCAACTCCCCTCTTTTATTTCTGAGTTGTTGAGTTAATATTTGTAATACATTTTTAACCTGTAGGATCCTTTGGATCTGAGTGAATTGTAAGCTTGTATTTATAAAGGTTGAGGGTAGGCTTGAGAGCCTGAGTGTAGGAGATTGAGATCTCTGAGTGTAGGCCTTGTTGGCTGAGTGTAGGCCTTGGTTGGCTGAGTGTAGGCCTTGGTTGGCTGAGTGTAGGCCTTGATTGGCTGAGTGTAGGCTTTGGGATAAAGCTGAGTTGTAAGGCTTTGGGCCTGAGGTGTAGGAACCAATTTGGGTTCTGAGACAGTGGAGGAGTTTGGCCGAATCTAGTACATTGCTAGATAGGCGAAGGGGGAAAGTGGATGTACCCATATCTTGGGGAACCACTATAAAACCTTGTGTATGCTGTGCTGTGATTGCGATGTGACTGTGTATGCTGTGTTATTGCTGTGCAAAAGTAAAGTAGATTTTGTGATAGAACTGTTTGCTGCCATTAAAGTGCAAAAAGGTTTAGGTCACCTATTCACCCCCCCCCCCCCCTCTAGGTATTTAGGTACCATAACTTTCACCAAGAAGCAGTGTCGACACTTAACAGATTCAACACATGAAGATGTGTCGACACAAGGTGTTGTGTCGACACTTAGAAGAATTCAGCAAAATTCTGAAGTACAAGTACTTGTGTCGACACTCAATTTCAGTGTCGACACATGAAGAAGAAGTAGTGTCGAGATACAAAATCTACAACACAATTAGTTGTGTCGACACCTTGTAGACTAGTGTCGACACTTAGACAACATGTGTCGACACTTGGTCTATAAGTGTCGACACTTAAAGACAGAAAGTCTCGACACTTCTAGACAGTTACAGAATTTTCAAGAACTGACTGGATAACTTGATAGCTGCCATTCCAGCCGGTCTACTGCACCTGTCAGAGTTGTCAGAATTCAGTTATGGACCAGACCAGCCGGTTACCATGAAGAAGGCCTATAAATAGTCCTTTGTTGTCTACAAATAAAAAGGTTGTTGAAGTTGTCAAAGTTCAGATCAAGTAATTGTCTAAAGAAGATCTAGCTATCAAGTGAAGATCTAAGAAGTTGGAGAGAGAGCTCCATCCAAGAAATCAGTTGATTGGAACCAGACTGAGAAGAAGGGTTCAGATCTACTCTGAACCTTAAGTAGCAGAGATCAAGGATCAACTGCAGAAGGAGTCAATCTTATTGAGTTCTACTTTCAAGAAGCTTTGAAGAAAGCTAAGTCAGATTGAGTCCAGCTGAGTTCTTCCAAGAACTCATCAAGAATCTCACAACTTATCTCTCTTTCATCTAAGTTGTTGAGTTTATACATTTTGTAATCATTATAACTTGTAGGATCCTTAGGGATCTGAGATTGTAAGCCTGAAATTATAAAGGCGGAGGGTAGGAGAGTTAAATCTCTGAGTGTAGGCCTTGGTGGCTGAGTGTAGGCCTTTGTGGCTGAGTGTAGGCCTTTGTGGCTAAGTGTAGGCTTTGTTGAAAAGCTGAGTTGTAGGGCCTTGGGCCTGAGGTGTAGGAACCAGTTTGGGTTCTGAGATAGTGGAGGAGTTTGGCCGAATCTAGTACACTGCTAGATAGGCGAAGGGGGAAAGTGGATGTACCCAAAGCTTGGGGAACCACTATAAAACTCTGTGTCTTCTGTGTGCTGTGGTTTGCTGTGAATGTTGTGTGATTGTTGTGAAATAGTAGATAGAAATCTGTGTTAAATACTGATTGCTGCCATAAAAAGTTAAAAAGAATTTAGTCACCTATTCACCCCCCCCCCCCCTCTAGGTGTTTAGGTACTATATCTTTCAAGCAGCATATACTGAATTGACAAAAGAATGAATAATGTTGGTGTCACAACATGAGAAGGGCACAATGGCCTTGGGAAGATCTTCTGATGGGTGGACAGCAACTCTCTCTGGAAGACAACTGAAATAAGCTGAATCAAAATCTGAGAACAGGGACCTGAGGTCTACTGAAAAGATAGCAACTTGAGGGGTTGAAACTGGAGCTTGAGGAACAACAGCAGCAGCAGCAGCAACAACTGAAGAAACAGCAGGCAATTTCACCACTTCATTAGGCATCTCCCCCTGCCTGGATTCAGAGAATGCTGGATCAAGGCACACTGATGAAGGGATTGCCTGAGGAAATAAGGAGGATAGCCTGGCAGAAAGAGCTGCCACTGACTGAAGTAATGAAGCCAAGGAGGTCTCCAATAGAAGAGATAGCCTGGGAGCTATCAGTTCATATATCCTGTTAGCCAGGGCTGGAAGATCTACTTGCTCAGCAGGCAATTAAGCAGAGGTAGAGGATGGAGGTGGAGCAACAGGTGATGGTGATGGAGAGCTGGTGGATGGGGGAAATGATGGTTGAGGTGAGGGGATTGTGGAGATGGAAGACAGTGGGATTGAGATAGAGGGTGTGAAGGTGGGTTGATCAATAATTTCTTGCAGAAGTTCCTGGTAAGATGTTGATGAGGAGGGTAGCTCAGGAGGAGATGAGGGTGAGTCATCCATGAAGGAATCATCAAGAAGATTGAAGGATGGAATGGTGGATGATGTGGCAATGTCTGGTTGAGGGTAGGAATATAATGGATGGAAAATTTCTTCTATGACTGGTAGAGTTGGAATTGGAGATGGTATTGATGTTGGAGATGGGCTGGAAATGATGATTGTGGATGGAGCTGGAATGGTGGATGGAACTGGAGTAGATGGAATATGAGGAGGAGGAGAAGCAGCAGCAGGCAAGTCATCTGCAGGGGCAGAGACTTGAGGGGAAGAGACTGTGACAGTCCTAGTGCCTGAAGTTGTGCTTGCAGAGGGCCTGCTGGGCTTTGATATCTGCCTGTCTCATTTGCCAAATAGGGCACAGGACAGTCTCTTTGATGCATTAATATGTATCCCATAAGATACAAGCAGAGTAGGGCATCTGTTCTGAAGGAATAGCCCTAGAATCCTCCCAAAATTTACAAAGTTCTTGTTTATTTTCTTTTTAATCAGGTCAAAGAAGACCTCTCCCCAGTTTAATTATTTCTTGTCCACAATGGCTCCCATCAAGCACAGCTGATACCTAGAAATAGTATCATATGCTGAGTGCTTGGCCAACAAAACTTTGCCTACTACATCAGGCAAGAATCTATATTCCACAGCTAGGTTCTTCTTCAGCAACTTGCTAGGGTTAGCATCAGAATGACCCATTCTTGCAAGCAGATCAGCAAATTCCTCTCCAGATAAATCAGCAGAATCTCTTCCAAAGCTTAACTCAAAAACTTCTGTCAGAATAGCTGGAGTCAAGGGTACCTGGGTTCCAGAGATTGAACCAACTATTGTGTTTTGATCCTGGTTGTGGGCAGTGTAAACCCACTCCTTAATCTCATCAGCAGCAAGTTTGATTCTGGTGGACATAATGGTAGCAAGTTTCTGCTCCTTGAAGAGTTCCAAAATATCCTGGAAAACTTGATCAGTGGTGCTGAAGGATTCCATGTCAATATCAAATCCGGCATCAAATTTCATTGCGGCAAGAACAGCAACAGAGACTGCCATGGTTACCTGCAAAAATCAACAAACAAAACGACCAAGTGTAGAGATGTTTGGAGGGAAAGAGAGTTTTTGCAGAGAAATCGAAAGCGCAAAAGGAGAACGACGGCGAAAAATGAATTTTATATAAGGGTTCGACGCAGGAAAGGAAAGATCGTTGAACTCAGTTCGACGATCGGGGCTCCTAAAGGAATCTGAAGAGTCTTCAATATCGTCGATCTCCGTTCGACGATATTGGAGTGCGTCGAGCTCTGTTCGACGATCGTTCAGAGAACAAGCTCGTCGAGCGCCGTTCGACGATCGTTGACCGGAAGAGATAGTTCAGACTATCTGAGAAGCGCTGAACTCAGGTCGACGATGTCGGAAATCGTCGATCTCCGTTCGACGATCTTGGGGAAAATCGTCGAGCGCAGTTCAGAGACCAGAAATACACTAGACAGTAAGAAAAATCAAGATGTTTGCCTAGTCTTGGTCAATTTTTAAAATTTTAAGATCTTGGAACTTATTTTAGACTTCCTCCATCTAACATTCCTAACTGATTTAGGAAGAAGGTGTGTTCCTTTTCATCCAAGGGCTTGGTGAAAATATCTCCCCTTTGTAAATCAGTTGTGATATATTGAAGTTCAAATTTATTCTTCTCAACATATCCCTTAAGAAGTGATGCCTAATTTCTATGTGTTTTGTCCTACTATGGAGGACTGGATTTTGAGCTATAGAAATAGCACTGGTGTTATCACAAAAGATTTTAGACTTCTCTAAGTTGTAGCAATAGTCTAGGAGTTGGTTTTGAATCCACAAGATTTGTGAACAACAACTGCCTGCAGCCATATATTCAGCTTCAGCAGTTGAAGTTGACACAGAAGTTTGTTTCTTACAAAACTAAGAGACAAGTCTGTCACCAAGAAACTGACAAGTACCACTGGTGCTTTTCCTGTCAATTCTGCATCCAGCATAATCAGCATTAGAAAATCCAGTTAATTCAAATGCTGAGTCTTTTGGATACCAGAGACCTAGATTTGGACAACTTTTAACATACCTCAGAATCCTTTT
Source organism: Platanthera guangdongensis (assembly GCA_039583875.1). NCBI lineage: Eukaryota > Viridiplantae > Streptophyta > Magnoliopsida > Asparagales > Orchidaceae > Platanthera > Platanthera guangdongensis. The sequence continues at coordinate 98,777,883 of CM077149.1, forward strand.
TATTAAAGTTAGGTGTGACTCTCTAGGGCTTACTTGGAACCTAGCACATATACATGTAGCAAACATTATATCTGGTCTACTAGCTGTAAGGTACAGTAAGGAGCCAATCATTGCTCTATATGTTGTCTGATCAACAGGTTTTCCATGTTCATCAGCATCCAATACAGCATTAGTAGGCATTGGTGTTTTCATGCAAGATGCTTCAGACATACCAAATTTCTTAACCAATTCATTTGCATACTTGGTTTGAGAAATAAAGATGCCTTCAGCATGTTGTTTGACTTGCAATCCTAGGAAGAAGGATAGCTCACCCATGCTACTCATTTCAAATTTAGAATGCATTAGGTTGGAAAACCTTCTGCACAAATGTGAATCAGTAGACCCAAAAATAATATCATCTACATAAATCTGTACTAGTAGGGTATGGGACTTATGGGTTCTAATGAAAAGAGTTTGGTCTACTCTACCCCTTATAAATCCATTTTCCAGAAGGAAGCATGCTAGGGTCTCATACCATGCTCTAGGAGCTTGCTTGAGACCATATAATGCTTTGTTCAACTTAAAAACATAATCAGGATAGGTTGGAGAGATAAAACCTAGAGGTTGTCTGACATATACTTCTTCTTTGATGTCTCCATTGAGAAATGCACTTTTGACATCCATCTGATATACCTTGAAGCCTTTATGTGCTGCATAAGCTAAGAAGATTCTGATGGCTTCCAATCTTGCAACTGGTGCAAAAGTCTGGTCATAGTCTATTCCTTCTTCTTGAGAGTATCCTTGAGCAACTAGCCTTGCCTTGTTCCTTACAATTACTCCTTGATCATCTAATTTATTTCTGAACACCCACTTTGTTCCAACAATGGAGTGATCCTTAGGCTTTGGCACTAGTTCCCAAACTTTGTTCCTTTCAAATTGATGCAACTCTTCTTGCATTGCAATGATCCAGTGTGGATCTTGCTCTGCATCTTGAATGGATTGAGGTTCAATTTAAGATAGGAAGCAAGCGTGCAACAGGTTTTGGTTGACCTGATTTCTGGTTTGCACACCAGCTGAGATGTCTCCAATTATTTGGGAAATTGGATGGTCTCTTGATGTTACTAAATCAACAGGGGGTGTTGATTGTTCACCAACCTGTGTTGTTGTTTCCTCTTGTGGTACAACAACTGGCTCTTCAAGTTGTTTCTCTTCAATGTGTTGAATGCTTTCTTCATCTTCACTGCTTTCCTCTTTTTGAGTAACCTGTAACTTGTTCAAGTCTTCAACAAGAGAATGTACCTGCAAAGGTTCTATGGTAGAAGTGTTCTTCTCCTTGAAATACATGTTAGATTCATCAACAGATTCCTCAATTTTAAGAGATGATTTATTATAAACCCTATAAGCCTTGTTGATCATGGAGTATCCCAGAAACACTCCTTCATCAGCTTTAGCTTGGAATTTTGCTAAATATCTCTTGTCATTATTATGTATATAGCAAATGCAGCCAAAAATTCTAAAATAATCAACTTTAGGTTTCTTCCCTTTGAGTAATTCATAGGGAGTCTTTCCCTTTAGTTTATGTATCAAACTTCTATTCAGCACATAGTTGGAGGTGTTCACTGCCTCTGCCCAAAAGGATAGAGGAAGGTGAGCATCTGACAACAATGTAGTGGCAGATTCAATAAGGGTTCTATTTTTCCTTTCAGCTACCCTATTTTGTTGAGGAGTTCTAGGAGCTGAGAAAGTATGTCTGATCCCTTCACTCTGACAGAACTCTTGCATAAGAAGAGAATCAAACTCTGTCCCATGATCACTTCTGATCAGAGAAATGTGAGTATTGAACTCAATCTGTATACATTTGAGAAACTCTGTCAAACACTTAAAGTTATCAGACTTATTCCTCAGAAAGAACACCCATGTGAATCTAGATAAGTCATCTACAACTACTAAAGTGTAAGATTTCTCTCCTAGGCTTTGTACTGTAATGGGTCCAAAAAGATCCATGTGTAACAGATACAAGATCCTAGGTGAATCACTCTTATTAAGTGACTTAAAACTATTTTTAGTTTGCTTGCCTAATTGACAAGCCCTGCAGAGTCCTTCCTTCTTGTAGGGGCCAGAAGGTAGTCCTCTAACAAGGTTGTCCTTGGATAGCCTAGCAATAGTTCTAAGGTTTAAGTGTCCTAGTCTCTTATGCCATAAAATATTAGGTCTACAAACAGAATTGAACAGGCAAATATCTACATCTGTTGAAAGAAAATCTACTATGTAGATGTTACCTTTCCTTTTACCTGTCAGCACAGTTGTGTTGTCCTCTGACTTGACCTTGCATAATGCCTTGCTGAAAGTCACCTGGTAGCCTTCATCACATAGCTGACTGATGCTTATTAAATTGTGCTTCAGTCCTTCCACATAAGCTACCTTCTTGAATGTCACTGTCCCAATCTAGACTGCACCATATCCTTTTGTTTGTCCAAAGTTTGAATCACCAAAGATAACTTTGGGTCCAAGCTTGGCTTTAAAGGATGTGAGGTTGTCCTTGTTTCCTGTCATGTGCTTAGAGCACCCACTATCCAAGTACCATTGTTGGTTAGATGTTGGATAGGTCTTCACCTGCACATAAAATAATTCGTTTGTTTTTGACCCAATTTACCTTGGGCCTAGGTTGATAACCTTTAAACTCAGAAATGAAAGACATCCCAGGTTGACTCTTATAACCTTCAGGATGATATCTCCTTGGAGGTATTATCCATTCAGTATAAGGGTTAAAGATTTGGGATGAAGGACCCTTAGGATTGGATTTTGATTTGCCCTTGAAGGAATTTCCAGAGCTCTGATCTCTGTTCGATGATCGTGGAGCTGCGTTCGACGATCTTGGGTCAGATCGTCGAGCTCCGTTCGACGGTCGACTATGGCAGAGTTCAGGAATTAGAGATCGTCGACCTGAGTTCGACGATTTTGCCTGAGATCGTCGATTTGCGTTCGGCGATCGTCGAGCTCCGTTCGACGATTTCTGCTGGGACTTAGTTTTCTTAGGCAGATCAGAATTTTTCCTAGCTACCTCTACAACTCCCTCCCTTTGTCAGAAATGAACTTGATTGGGGTTGTTAGAACTATAGGTTGGCTGGATGAAGCACCCAAGCCCAGTGTACTATTAAATCTGGAGTTCACTGTGCTTGTGATGTCCATCAGCTTGATACTTCTCCCATTAAGGGATTCTTCAAGCTTCTTGGCCTCTGATAGCTCACCTTTCAGTGAGTCTATCTGCTCCCTACAGCACTCCAACTCCTTAGAGAGTTTGAGGTTTTCTGACTTTAAGGAATTATGTTCTGATAATTGATTTCTGAGAGAAATAACTTCCTTCTCAGATTTTAGCAGGTCTAAACATAATGCTTTAAAATCAGATTTAAAGTCCTCTGAATTGAAATCAAATGAACTAATTACCTGGTCCTCTTCAAGTTGAGTCTCTGAGTCTGACTCTGACTCTTCTTCGTCTGAATTATGTTGAGAGGCATTGATTTCCATCATGCAGAACTCCTTCTCTTCTGCATCATCTTCATCGTCACTGGAGCTGGATGAGGCTTCTGATTCCTCTTCAGTTTCACTCCAGGATTCAGCAACAAATCCCTTCCTTGTGTGTTTGTTTTTGCTTGAGGGGGGTTTACCATTTCCATTCCTCTTGAAGTCTTTCTCCTTTCTTCTTTCTTTCTTGTCCCTTCTGTCCTTGTTTTTGTTTTCTGGACAGTCAGGTACAATGTGCCCTGGTTTCCTGCAACCAAAGCAGACAATTTCCTTATTATTTGACTTATCATACCTTGGCTTATCATGCTCCTTGTATGATCTCTTTCTGAAGTCCTTTCTGGCTATCTTGTAAAATCTTTTGGCCAACAGACTGAGCAGTTCATCATTGCCTGTGACTTTGTCTTCAGGCTGATCTTCAGTTGCTTTGAAGGCTATTGTCTTCTCTTTCTTGTGGCTGGTGAGGCAGCCTTCTGTTCTTAATGAGCAGCTCATAAGATTTGAGCTTGCCCAAAAGAGCTTCTGTGGTGATCTCATTCAAACTTCTGGCATCCTTGATTGGCCAGATTCTTGAATCCCAGGTGCTTGGGAAGCATATTAGAATTTTGTCATTAAGTTCAGTCAGTGATATCTCCTTATCCAAAGTCCTTAGTTCACTGACTATCAGACTAAGTCTATTGTACATATCTCCAACTGACTCAGTTTCTCCCTTCTTGAAATTCTCATATTGAGATATGAGGTGGGATCTCCTATCCTTTCTTTCATCAGCTGAACCTGAGACTATTTCAGAGAGTTTATCCCAGATTTCCTTTGCTGAATTGCATTCAGCCACCTTTTGAAAGATGTCATCATACATGGTTTGGGCTAAGATGTTCATAGCCTTTGCATCAGCTACCTTCCACTTCTTGATGTCAGCATCTGTTCCTGATGGAGGTGGAACAGCATTTGTGCTTGTGTTCTCTGGAGGTCTTGGACAAACTGTCAAAACAGAATTAAAAATATCCTCGTCAATAGAATTCATGTATAATCTAATCCTTGCTTTCCAAAGTGCAAACTTGGATAGATTGCACACTGGAGGTCTGGTGCTAGCATAATCTTTGTTTTGGGCCATGATTGGTGAAGAAATAATCTAATAATAAAATCTACAGCAAGCAGATCTAACTAGGAATCTTTGGGTTCAGGTGTTAGCCTGTGCAACCACCAAGGTGTGGTATGTTTAACCAACCTGCCTCTGATACCAATTGAAAGTGCAGCTAGATCTGATATACTCTAGAGGGGGGTGAATAGAGTATATGGTGCTTAAAACTTTTTACAACAATTGTTGTAATCTGAGTGAACAGGGAAGCAAATATTCAATCTAATAACAAAATAACCTACAAAAGAAATTAATCACAGATCCTAACTAATCACAAAACAATCACAGCCAGAAACAAAAATAAAGATAAGCAAGGCAGAAGACACAAGGAGCTATAGTGGTTCCCCTAAACTTGGGTACATCCACTCTTCTACCACCCTAGGTAGGAATCCATTGCAGGATGAGTTGATCAGGTGTCCTGGGCACCAATGAGCTTTTGATAAGCTGCTCAAAAACCAAATCAGATTTTTTGATCAGGTGTCTTTCCACCAATGAGCTTTTGACAAGGTGCTCAAAAACCAAGCACAAACTTTTGAAGGGAGTTTGAAAAACCCTTTACAGAGATGGGGATGAGAGAGTTATGGAAGTCTTCTCTTTCTCAAAGCAGCTGAGAAGACTATGTGGATTTGATGTTGTCAAAGCTCCCCCTGAGTCCTTGAGATGATCAGGAAATGAAGCTTTGCTGTAGGGTGATAGGCCTTCAGAAGTTGATCTCCAGCAAATGATAATTTCAGCAACAGCTGAAATGTTAGGTGTCTGAAGTCTTTGAAAGATGTTGGCCTTGAACACTTGAATCACAAGAGATCTGAAGGTTTCAGATTTGTTGATCTCCTTTGGTGTGTGTTCTTGAGTGAATTCTTTTTGCTCTTTCTCTTGTGAACAGTTTATGTTGAGAAAGATGTTGTTCCAGAGAATATTGTTTCTTGTTCTTCTTGTCTGTGTTGTCTCTCCTGAGAGATTCAAAAATCTTTTTTTTTATTCTCTGGTTCTGAATAGAAAATCATCCTCTGTTAAGAATAGCCGTTAGCCTGTCATTAATTGCATCCTTAATTGCAAATGTCTTCAGGGGGAAAGTCCAAAGAAACATTCCTTGATAATCCCTTGAAACTTGGTCCAGAAATAAATGAAAATGGCTAGAAAATCTTCTGAATTAATTGCTGAATAACTCCTTAACTGTTCTGAATTTGAATCTTGAAAATCCTTGAACTCTTCAGAAAAATGTCGAACTGAGCTCTGCTATCGTCGAACTGAGCTCAGCGATTTGGACTTAGACAGCAACAGAGATCGTCGATCTGAGCTCAACTATCGTCGAACTGAGCTCAGAGATAGAGAATCAATACTGAGTCAAGATCGTCGAACTGAGCTCGAAGATCGTCGAATGGAGTTCGACGATTTGTTGAAGTTGAGCTCAGCGATCGTCGAATGGAGTTCGACGATCCGTCGAAGTTGAGCTAGACGATCGTCGATTGGAGTTCGACGATTCGTCGTACTGAGCTCGACGATATGACTTAGTGTTCAAACTGAAAATCCTTGGTCTTGAGGGCAGCTTCCAAACCTAAGCTTCTAACCCTTAGACTCAATTCTAGTTGACCTTTAGATCTATACAGGAGGTCAAAAACAGGTTTCCTAAAGACATAGTGATCCTGACCCAAATTAGTAATAGGGTGTTCCAACACCATGTCCCTCTACTCGATGGATGTCGTAGTAAAGGGGAATCTCCGCCTCCAAACGCCTCGCCCGCCCTTCCCATTTGTGACGCTTCTTGTCTTGGCGGGCAATAGTCATAGCCTCCCTCCTTGCTCCTCGGCCTTCCTCATGATGGTTGTCGTTCCTCCTCTGCTCTCGTTAAAAAAGTGGCCGAACTGGTGGCCTCCACTGGGGGCGATTTTCGGGATACTGGAATCGCCTCTCTTCTCCTCTCCTAGCCGGAGCCTCTGCGGGCCTCCTCTCTTCCTGCCTCCGAGACCTCTCCTGCCTCCTTTCTTCCACCCTTTTGGGATCTTCTCTCTTCTTATCTTCCTCTCTCCTTATTGACTCCTCTCTTCCCCTCTCTTCCCGCCTCTCCGACAACCTTCCTTTCCCCGACTCTGAAAGTCTCCCTCTCTTCCTCTCTAACGGCTCATCTCTGTCCATTCGTGCCAAGAAATCCTTGTTCCTTTACTCCCCCTGGATGAACGTATTTTCCCTCTCCACCATGTTCTCAAAGGACCTCGGGGGTTTGGAGCCTATCTCCATGTTGAAGAGGCCTTGCTTCAGGCCGAACTTGAGGGCCACCTTCAGGGTGAAGCCATCCACCTCCTCCACCTCCAAGATCTCCTCCTAGAAACGATCTATGTAATGGCAGAGAGTTTCATGCTGCCCTTGATTGATTTTGAAGAGGGTGGTTGCTTCGTTCTTCCTTTTCTTGGATGTTGCGAACATCTCCATGAGGCCCCGATGCAGATCGGAGAAATAGTAGATGGATCCTGCTGGCAGCTGGTGGAACCAGTCTCTCGCATTATTCTTGAAGGTGATGGAGAAGAACCGACACTTGAAGGCGTCGAACATGTTGCGGATGGAAACTACATCTTCAAACCACTGAAGATGCCTGGCCGGGTAATCTTTGCCAGAGTAGTAGGAGAGTATAGGATCTCTAAAGCCTTCAGGAATTGGTACCACGAGGATCTCGTCACAGAAGGGGCTCCTCCCTTCATGGAGGCGACGAGTTTCATCCTCACTCGAATCATCATCATACTCCCTCCATGGACGAGTATCTCGGTATCTCGCCGCTGGTTCTGGATCTCGGAATCTGACTCCCTAGCTGCTCGCCGGATAATGTCGCGACTGTGTCGGTCGCTCATCTCCTGCCCACGCGGGCTCCTTCCCAGCTCGCCTCGTCGGTGCTTCCTCGTCCAGCGGTGTCAGGCGACATGGAGAAGTCGCGATGACATCAGGGGGATGAGAAAATCTGGTGAGGACGGTCCACTAGATCCTCTTGGCGAACTCTTCAAACGTTGCAATGGTCACAAACTCGCTACCTCGCATAGAGATACCAGCTCCTATCGAGTTGCCGACCAACTCTCCATGCTCGCTGCCACTCACCATCTCGCAAAACCACCAAACTATCCTCCTTGGCTGCGATCCACGCTCACCGCACCAAGTGTTGAAGCCAAGAAAAATCCCGACCTCAGAATTCAGATCAAGGCCGCCTAAGGATACCAGTTCAGGGGTAATACTAGACAGGTAGAGTGACTAGGATGAAGAACGAAGGCAAACAAGACCCCAGATGTTGGGGTAGGAAGGTCCCACCATGTAGCCGGATACTCGATAAGAGCAGCCCTTTCTCAACCAAAAATGGCTGAACTAGGTATGATGGAGACTAGCTGATGACTAAGTCGCAAGATCGCGACCTAGTATCTAAGGAAAAGGAATCCAAAAGCTCAGCTAGTACCCGGAAAGAAGAGCTCGCGAGTATCCTGCAGAGGATTTCAAGTGTCTCAACCTCATACCCCTAGGGCCCTATTTATAGGGAAATCCAAGGAGGGGGGTCATATTTATACCCCACCCCGTGGCGACTAGGCGACCTCCCAGGAGAACTCGCATGAGCCGGGCGAGTATCTCGCCTAGTCGCCTACCTGGCGAGTATGCGAGAGGAGCTCGTCATACTCGCCCAGGCCTTCTGCAGTCTTGCGCGCTGACTCTTACTTGTCTTGACTTGTTGACCTTGACTTCTGCTGACCTGATTGCAGTAGGACTCATCCTCGATGAATATGGGTTGTACAGTAAGGGAAACAAAACGATAAAAAAGGAGCCAAAAATGATCAAGCTCACTTACCACTTTATACATCTCCTTCAAAGAAGAAGATAGCCTCGGAGCCGCTGCCTCCGCAGGAAAAGATTGGGGGGCAGACGAACCAAGCACCTGCACCTCGGGATGCGAACCGCAACGACCATCAGGAGGTGAATCATCACTCAGAGAAGACAAACAAGGCACCGTGCTCCCACCACCTTGGGAAACTACAACGGCCTTCTGCTTCCGACTACCACCCAAAGACGTCTCAACAGTCCGCCCAAAGATGGAAGAAATGCCACACTACAACAAGTGCTTCTCCTCCACAAATGACGAAATGCAAAACAGACAGTTTGCCAACTCTGGAGGCTCTAAAAATCTGATTACTGGAGAAAACTCCCGCTCATTTCCCTTTTGGCGACGACAGCGGTCAGGTAACGCATTCCATAGTGTAACACCCCCATCCGTCACATGGAATATAACAGAAGGTCTGGTCGGGGCCCCACGCCATATTCCACAGACAGTCAATGAAGTTACATATTAATACCAAATTACTATAATAAAATTTTGAATCCTAACACAGAGCATTTTAGCGGAAGCTTTTAAATAAGTTGGAAAACCCATCGCAAAACATGAATGTCCACTATAGACCACAACATGAATGAAAGTAAAAATACACTGAGTCTTGGCCTTATGGCCTTACAACTGTTTACTTAAACAATAAGTGTTTTACAGACTTCGTCATACAGACCGGCCACACATGAGAATAGTAAAGAAAAACACTTTGCTTTGGCCTTCAAAGGCCAGCACAGCAACAAGGGCTTCAGTCTGCTACTTGTCACTTGGCTCACATGTTCCTGCATACGAACAATCCACTAAACGGTGGCAAAACAAAGTAACGGTCAGCTAAGGCTGACCAAATTATAGCGACCCACCCCTAACTCATGGTGGCGGTGCTCCTTCCCTGCATAGCATTAGTAAAACCAAACATAGCTATGAAAGTGCAATTTAAGCACACTTCACCACATGCATAGGCACAAACGACAACACACCCCGTGCTCTCAGGGCACATTCTCTGTGTTCGGACAAAAGCCAGGGACTCACCACTGTTCACAAGAAGGCAACATACATGAGCATTTTGGTAGTCTTTATGACCTGCGCAAGGCTTAAGACCCGTAACTATGGCAGCGACAGGTAACACTACCCACGGACGCTCGACATAGCTACTGGGTAGGTTCGGCCCTTTCCCATTGCTCACATCGCCGGGCGCAAAAAACCACGATGCGGGTCGGCCTCCCCCTTCCCATTTCTCCAGACCTTACATAAACACGTTATGTTCTACGGATGGCTCTCTGGCCACTAAGCTAGGCTCTCAAATCTCTCAGCCCCAGGTCTCTAGGACACCGTCCTCAAACAAAGCTCTCAAGGAGCTACCAAATGCGATAGCACTACCGCCGCGCAGTACCTGGCAGAAATTCTATTCTACCTAGTTTTTTGGGTGCTCCTTGGAGTAAGTCCCCAAGGTTCCCTGCTGCAATCTATCGTGCTAAAAAACAAACATCACGGAGTCTTCTCCGGCAATACAAGCATAAAGAAAACATCACCAATCCAGACCAACCTGTCCGGACGGGCTTCACATACCATGCCTATGTTCATACTTCGATTTCGAACTCTAAATGCAAAACTACGGGGATACAACGTATCTACTCGAAGAAAGACCCCATGCTCACCGCACACTCGTGGGCAAGGGTTTCCTATGCAAAAGGAGGAGGACTTCACATGTCCAAGTAGAGAATCGTTCCCCTTTGCACTCTCTTTGGTGCCATGCCAAAGATCTAGACGGATGAACGCGACCGCAATGATCTTGCCTCCACAGATCCGGACTCGTCCTGCGAAACAGAGCTTCGGAACTCCAACAGTGGCGAGATCTCCTTCCTCTTCTTCCTTCTTTTCTCTCTCTTCTCTCTATCACTTAGAAAGAGAAGATCCAAAGGAAATATGAGATGGAAACCTACACTCTTGGCCATATACCGGCAGGGGCAACCTCCGTCGTCGGATCCCTTAATAAAACCAGCAAACAGACACGATTCATCCAAATATTCAGTTTACGAGCGCTACCGCCACGCGGTAAGAAGTTACCTTCGTGCGGTACCTCAATCGTTTAGCTTCTTAGGGACGCCACCGCTCGGAACCTGAGTCGGGCGTTGACACGTGGACACGTCATAACTGCTCTGCTACCGCCCCGTAATAAGACAAACGCCACGCGGTATCCAACCCGAGAACTTGGCCAAATAAATCGCCAAAGCTACCGCCAGCGCTAATACTATCGCCGCGCTAGGAAGCACCGAGGCGTTAAAAGCGTTGAGTGAGATACCGCCGCGCGGTAGTCACTACCGTAGGGTGGTACCTTCCAGAAACGTACCCTAAACCTTGGGAGTTACACACAGCTCCGCCAAGCCCCAAGAATTCCTGACATAAGCAAACAAAGTATTCCCATGACGGCGGTCCATCCGAAACTCAAAATCGAGTCAACTCTTGTTGCAGCAAATCTCCACCCGCTCACCACCATCAGAGTGAACATCGCACCAGTCCCAAAAGCAATCCAAAGAGAATCTCCCGCCATGCTCGCGAAAGAAGATGACCAATCACATAAGGCGTGTCACACCCAGGGAGTAAACTGGGAAATCCGTACGCCTCAAAACTTCAGAATCTGAACCACTTTCTCGCAGGAGGGGAATCAAAACACCAATCTCAAGGTAGTCTCGCAGATCGTCAACCAGCCACAAGGAGGATTTTACACCCTCTCCTCAGCACGCAAAATCCTCACTTCAAAATCGGTAGAAAGGCCGAATCTCCTCCTCCAAATTACAATTTGGTCATCAGTAAGAGAAGAGCGAAGACGCATCGGCCGGGCAGTATGTTTCGAGCTATGGCACAAAGAATAAAAATTTAGGCTGAAAAGCCGGACAAAAGCCATCTGCAACGTGCCCGAAAGCGCACACTCAAGCCAATACGCATTCACGCCCAAGAGCATACGCTAGGAGGCGCATGCGCGCAAGGAGCCCGCGCATGGCCAGGAACGCGCCCCGTGCTCGAAGTCAGGCAGGCGTATACACGCACCTGCATGCAAGGACACGCACACGCGCGTTCAGGCTTACACACGCACGCGCACGCGAGATCGGTCACGAGCGCGCACACGCTTGTGGGATCACGCGCACCCGCGCCCACGCTACCAGACGAGCGCCCGCCCGCGCGGGGGGAGGGGGGGGGGATCGGGCCCTCGCGCGGGCGCGATTAGGTGATCGCCTGCTCGCGCAGGTGCGCCCGTGCGGGATGGTGCGCAACCGCGCGCATGTGGTCTGATACGTGCCTACGTGCACGACTAGCTGCACGCATTCCAGCGCGGGCGCGACCGCCCACTCCACTGCAGGGGAACACACACACGCTCTTGCACATGTCTACGTACACATGCTCGCGCACGCCCGCACGCGCCCCGCACACCGTCGTGAGATTGAAGGGCACAACCGCTCGCCAGTGCAAGTCCGTCACCATTCGCGGCCATCGCCGCCATGAAACTGAACAGAACAAGATCCTTATTTCTCTTCATCCGAAGCGTCCTCGTGCAATGAGGATCTGGGGGGCAATTGATAGGGATTAACCCCATTTTATAGAAAATAAGGGGTGCACAAAGCCACACCTCCATGATCTCCACCCAAAAGGAGTGGTGATCATTGGTTTCACCGCGCACGCAATCACCACACCCAATCCCCGCGCGCCGATCCCACTCCGCATGGTGGGGTAACTGTCGCACCTCACCGGCGACGGGGGGTCGGCCTCCTCCTCGGAGGCCGGTCGCCCGCCCCCATTCGCACGGCGGAGGGGGCGGCCGACCAGGTCACCCTCTCCTCGGCAGACCCAAGCGGCCAAGGGGGCGGCCGGCCTGGCCGCCCCTCTCCTTGGCCGCCGTTGGCTAAGAGGGCAACCGCCGGGGCCGCCCCCTCCCTCGGCTGTCGGCGCACAGCCACGGAGAGCGACCGCTCCTCCCCGGCCATTGCTGGCGGCCCTCTATTGCCGGCGAACTTGGCAGCAAGTTCGTCGGCCACCCGTGGAGGCCCGCTCCCGTCGTCTGATTAGGGGGGAGCATTCTCGGCCGTTCGATCTGCACGTAACCACCCACTAGCACAAGGTTAGTGGAGGGATTTAATTAATATTCTGTTATTTTATTCATGAGGGTGGTTACGGTGTGCGGATAACAGCATAACCACCGTAACCACCCCGAAGCCTATAAAAGGTGTCACAGGCCTCCTCATTTCTCATCCTTTTATGACTCTTCTCCTTGGAGTGTTTTTATTTCTTAGGTCGAAGCTCTGCCAGTTTTCCTCCCACGAGCCACCTTCGAGCTGCCTCCAAGCCACACTCGAGCCACAACCGGGTCAAGTCGCAACCACCCAACGAAGCCAAGTTGTCCAAGTTCCAAGCGACTTAGCAACCGCAAGATCAAAAGCGCCGCCTCTCACCCAGCATCAGCAAGCCACTATCTGAAGACCGTCGGCGCAAAGTGCAATCTGTAATAACTCCTGACGCGACAGTCTATCGTCCGTCGCGTGCAAAGTGTTCTCTCACCCCATAATTGTAACGAGAGATGGTCTGTCACCCTCGACTTCACCAACTAGCTGTAACCACCCGAGAATAGTGGATTTTGACCGGCACAGATCCGGTCACGTGATTTTTTACCTAGTTGAGAGGTTTTTCCACGTTAAAACTGTTTGTGTACAATCAACCTATTCATTTGGTTGTGTGCGCTCTCGACCATCCCGAAAGGTAAGACGGTCCAAAATTCTGGCCCGACCGGGACGTCGAGTTAGTCTGCAACAATGATTATTGAGTGATAGTTCGTTGCGGCTTATATATATAAGTTATAATGCATAAAAAATTATTGTATTTAGTTCCCCAAATAATAACACATATAACTTTCACCTATCACATCAAAATTACTTAAGCATGAGATATATTGACCAATATAAGATAAATATTTAGGTGATAAGAATTGATAGAAAGTTTTAAGAACAAGTCCAAAATTGTTTAAATCACTAAGAATATTTTATATGAACTCGAGCTATATAACATCGAACTTTCAAAGGAATGCAATATGTGCATTAGGCTACACAAAATATCAAAGCTTCTTATTAATTTTTTTGGATATAACTATGATTGAGCGATGAGCAATTATAATAATATTGTTGATGGGTTCCACCTTCATTTATAGGAGAAAAGCCCCCGCATGATCTCCCCCAAAAAATGGGTCATGGGTGGCCCACCCCCTCCATGAACTCTCATGAGGAGGAAATCTTGGGGGGTGGGGCCCGCCACTCACCCCATGGGCGAAAACCACCGCCGGCCGCCGACGCCGCCGGCCCAACCGCCTGGAAGCCTAACCGCCGCCGGCGACCGGCCTCCCGCCGGCCTCGCCGGGAGGGTGGCCGCCGACGGCCGCTTGGAAGCCGGCGGCCCGGCCATGGCAGGCCGCCGGCCTAGCCACTGCGGACCGCCGGCCGGCAGGCCCTCGGCAGGCCGACGCAGCCGGTCACTCCTGCTGTCGGCTGCCCGGCCGACAGCCTAGCTGCCGACGACCCAGCCACTGCAGGCCGCCGGCCAAGCCGCGGCAGGCCACCAGCCTAGCCATGGCCGGCCCCCGGCGGGCCGCCGCCGCCGGCCGCCCGGCCCCCGGCGGGCAGCCACCGCCGGCCGGCCGCCGTAGGTGATCTCCCCGCCGTCCGATCGGGGGAAGGCTCTCCTCGCCGTCCGATTGGGAGGGTAACCACCCACTAACCCACCACTTTAGTGGTGGGGCCCGCCATGACCACCCCCTGGAGGCTATAAAAGGACCCCAGGGAGTCTTCATTCTTCACCTTTTGATGCCCGGAGCTTTCTCCTTCTTCAAGTGAGAGCTCTCCTGTCTCCTCTCCCAGCGTTGGCCTCGAGTCGTCGTGAACCACCAGTGGCCGCCCACGGCTACCAGCGCTCCACCACCGCATAGCCAGCAAGAAAACGTCCAAGTCCCCGCAAGAGCCAAAGGAGGAAGACGACCGCAGCCAGCAAGTGAACGCAACCATAAGAGCCAGAGCACCGAGACCATCCCACGCATTCCAACGTCCAAGCTACTCCCGCGGCGCAGCCTGTTGCCCGCCGGGAATCGTAGTCTCTCTCTCTCCCCAAGCTGTAACGGGAGCGGACTGTCGCCCCGATTCTCCAACACACTGTAAACACCGAAATCTAGTTGACTTTGACCGGCACAGACCCGGTCACGTGGTTTTTTACCCATTTAAGGGTTTTTCCACGTCATCACATCTTGTGTCAACTTTTTGCTTTCATTGACTGTGTGCGCGCTCGACCACCTCGTGAGCTAAGGCGGTCCGAACAAATCCGGCCCGACCGGGGCATCGAGTTTGTCCGCAACAGTTTGGCACCGTCTGTGGGAAGAGTCCCAGCATCCTTCGAAGGAGTTAGATCACCAGCTTAGCCGCTTCAAAGTCCTGCTCCAATGGCAAAAAGAGGCACTCATGCTGCTAAAAGAGTCATCCTCGGAGGACCCACCAAACCAGCACGCACCCACTCGCTAGCGAGTGTGCCAAAAGAGGCAAAAGCTGCGTGCGTGATTGTTGACGCCCTAGAGAGATGCGTCCGCCAAATGGAGGAACAACAAATCGAAATGTTCACACTACTCAGAAGATTATCTGCACCAGTCATCCCCCTGCCGCAGCCAAATTATCGTCCGACCCAAGAAGCTCTGCAACAAGAGGAACAAGCCATCGAGAGACAAGAAGAGCGACGTCAAGTCAAGCGTCGTGGAGACAACTATCGCTGTGACGCCCGGGGGACTGGGGGGCAACGTCCACTTCAAGAACATCCCCCTTTGAGTACCGTCGGCACAGGCACGACACAGAAGCATCCGGCATCCCACCTGTTGAGAGCTTATCAGCCATTCAAGCAAGCCGACGTACAACCACCAGGCGAACCCTCCGCCTCAACCAGACACTGCCCACACAAGGAGTACGATATAGAGAAGGAGTTCTCAAGCACAAATAGCTCCCCCGCGCCCGTAACCCCATTCCAGGAAATGCATGATCGTCACCTCGACAATCCTCATTATGAGGAGGATCCCAGAAGCAGGGCGACACTCGATGCCTCGACCACGAATCTGGGGCCAAGCAAACACCTGCCTAACTGCGACTCATTTGGCTCCGGGACAGAACCAGACCCGAAAGACGACATTGAAATTCACAACTTCAGCGGAGCCGGCAACCCATGGACACACGTCGAATATTTCGAAGCTGTCATGCACGCGCGCAACGCTTCAGATCAATTAATGGTCCAGACGTTCCCGACAACATTGAAAGGGGAAGCTCGAGCCTGGGTTCATTTCTTACAGGAGGAAAGGATAAGAAGCTACATTGAGCTCGCAACTCTCTTCATCAAAAGGTTTGCCACAATCAGAGAGCCCTCACCAGGAAATCCAAGTCCAAATAAGGTCCAGAAAAGGGAGCCAGAGAACAATGGGTACCTTGATCACAAGAGAAACTGCAATCAGTAGAAGCTGCGCCAGCTTGCGGCACTCAACGCCCCTCAGAGCAAGATCTTTGAAGTGATTCACGACCATCCAGCCTTGCACAGGCCCAGACCCCTCGCACCCGGCCGAGGAGATTTGTCAAAATACTGCGAGTACCACCAGGGACCAGGTCACAATGCCAACGAGTGCAATCGGCTGAAGGAAGAAATCAAGCGATTAGCCAGTCTGGGGGCGGTTGATCAACTCTTATCAAAAAAAAGATCGCCTCCTAGTCAGGGCATGAGATGTATAATCGTCAGAATTGGCGAGCCATCCACCGAATTAAGACAAGTCCTAGTGGACAGAGAGCTGGGTATTAATGTGTTGTTTTTATCCACATTACTCCAACTCAAACTGTCCAAGGGCAACCTTGAGCTAGCATCTGCCAGCGCACGTGTTTCAGGGGACGCCCCGGTACCAGTCATGGGCACCATCACTCTCCCGGTCACTCTTGAAGAAGCATCTCGGCAGGCATACTATGACGTGCAGTTCGTAGTCATCCAAGCTGAGTCTGACTACACCGCAATACTCCAGCAATCGCTCATGGACGTCTTCCAATCCCGCTCCCGCCATTTTCATCCATAAGTCATCTCCTTTTTCCGCTTATTTACTTATTTGAAGTTGTAAAAGCCGCAAGCTCAGGTTTGGGAGAACAATCTTTTCGTTGTTTTATTAATACAACAGTTTGTCCAGAATGGTCGGATTGAGTACTTACATTCTCCGGCATGCCACCGTGGGGGCCTGCCCCCCCTCACGAAGAAGCCGCGAGCATCCCTCGCGCAACTAAGCCACGCGCAACCCTCGCGCGACACCGTGGGGGCCTTCCCCCCTCACAAAGAAGCCGCCAGCAACCCTCGCGCAAACTAAGTCGCGAGCAACCCTCGCGCCACACCGTGGGGGCCTGCCCCCCTCACGAATAAGCCACGAGCATCCCTCGCGCAACCAAGCCGCGAGCAACCCTCGCGCCACACCGTGGGGGCCTGCCCCCATCACGAAGAAGCCGTGAGCAACCCTCGCGCCAACTAAGCTGCGAGCAACCATCGCGCAACACCGTGGGGGCCTGCCCCCCTCACGAAGAAGCCGCGAGCAACCCTCGAGCAAACTAAGCCGCGATCAATCCTCGCGCGACACCGTGGGGGCCTGCCCCCTTCACGAAGAAGTCACGAGCATCCCTCGCGCAAATAAGTCGCGAGCAACCCTCGCGCGACACCGTGGGGGCCTGCCCCCTCACGAAGAAGCCGCGAGCATCCCTCGCGCAACCAAGCCGCGAGTAACCCTCGCGCCACACCGTGGGGGCCTGCCCCCCTCACGAAGAAGCCGCGAGCATCCCTCGCGCAACTTAGCCGTGAGCAACCCTCGCGAGACACAGTGGGGGTCTGCCCCCCTCACGAAGAAGCTGCGAGCATCCCCTGCGCAACTAAGCCGCGAGCAACCCTCGCGCGACACCGTGGGGGCATGCCGCCCTCACGAAAAAGTGGCGAGCATCCCTCGCGCAACTAAGCCGCGAGCAACCCTCGCGCGACACCGTGTGGGCCTGCCCCCCTCACGAAGAAGCCACGAGCAACCCTCGCGCAACCAAGCCGCGAGCAACCCTCGCGCCACATCGTGGGAGCCTGCCCCCCTCACGAAGAAGCCGCAAGCAACCCTCGCGCCAACTAAGCCGCGAGCAACCCTCGCACAACACCGTGGGGGCATGCCCCCTCACGAAGAAGCCGCGAGGAACCCTCGGGCAAACTAAGTCGCGAGCAACCCTCGCGCGACACCGTGGGGGCCTGCCCCCCTCACGAAGAAGGCGTGAGCATCCCTCGCACAACTTAGCCACGAGCAACCCTCGCGCGACACCGTGGGGGCCTGCCCCCTCACGAAGAAGCCGCGAGCAACCCTCGCGCAAACTAAGCCCCGAGCAACCCTCGCGCGACACCGTGGGGGCCTGCACCCCTCAGGAAGAAGCCGGGAGCATCCCTCGCGCAACTAAGCCGCGAGCAACCCTCGCGCGACACCGTGGTGGCCTGCCCCCTCACAAAGAAGCCGCGAGCATCCCTCGCAAAACTAAGCCGCGAGCAACCCTCGCGCGACACCGTGAGGGCCTGCCCCCCTCATGAAGAAGCCACGAGCAACACTCGCGCAAACTAAGCCGCGATCAACCCTCGCGCAACACTGTGGGGGCCTGCCCCCCTCACGAAGAAGCCGCAATCATCCCTTGCGCAAGCAAAGCCGCGAGCGACCCTCGTGCGAGCCCAGCGGCAAACATCACTTACTCACCGTGAGACACAAACCTAAGCTATGCAAGGTAAATATCGAGCCAATGCAAACAAACTACCAACTGACATAGAAACGATGACAATGTCATAACAGGGCAAAGCTGAAAAGATACAACTACCATCAGCAAAAACAACCAAAACCCAAATAAGGGGCAAAGCAAAGTAAAATCAAATGTAAAGCGTACAAAGACAAGAGTACAACTACTCGTCTTCAGCATCAGAATGCTCATCCTCAGAGACATCTGCAAAACTGAAACTGGAGGTATCACACCCCAGGTTCTTGCTGACAAAGCGAAAAGCCTCCGAGACACCGCGTCGGAGCGGCAACTCGCGCACATAATCCATCTGAGGCTCCACCTCCTTGGACCAAATATCGCCACGAACCTCCTCCGCGATCAGTCTACGGTCTCGCATATAGTCCAGCGACTCCAAGTACTCCGCGAGCCCTGCAGCCTTCAGCTCTGACGCGTAGTCATCAGAGGACAGCGTCTCCACCTGCGCCTTTGTCGCTCGAAGCTGAGTCTCAGGGCCTGAGATCTCTTGCTGTTCCGCCTGTAACTGGGCCCCCAAGCTTGAAGTCTCCTCCTTTGAATGCTTCAACATCTGAGTGGTCCTCTCCACCAAAGTCTTCTCCACTTACAAGGCCGCACGAGCATCCTCTAACTCGGACTTCAGCTCTGAACCAACCCGGCGGAACCGCGCAAGGTCCCTGTCATGTTCCTCCCTTGAAGAGGCAAGCGAACTCGTCGTCGACCAAAGCTTCTCCTGAAGAGTAAGGTACCCATCCTTCAGGCTCACGT
The DNA here is from genome assembly GCA_039583875.1 of Platanthera guangdongensis. Classification (NCBI taxonomy): domain Eukaryota; kingdom Viridiplantae; phylum Streptophyta; class Magnoliopsida; order Asparagales; family Orchidaceae; genus Platanthera; species Platanthera guangdongensis. The sequence continues at coordinate 98,796,952 of CM077149.1, forward strand.
AATGATCATTCCAGGTCAGTGCAATCTGTGCCTGGGTCCCTCTCTGCACAAAAAAAGAAAAGAGCAAAAGTTAGCCTCTATAGCAAAAAATAATAAGGGAAAAAAGCCTTGACGACAAACCAAATCCATACCACATCGCTCATCACCCTTAAGGAAGAGGACATCCGCGAAGCAGCTACATCAACAGATGCCAGGGGGACTGGGGAAGTAAGTATCTGCACCTCAGGAGTCAAATCATGGCAAGCATCAGAGGTCACCGCTGCCACCACATCAGGGTCGCGAGGGGGCGCTGACACCGCTTTCCTCTTGCGATCCCCTCCTCAAGAAGTCTCCGCTAGCCGTCCTGGGTCTGCCGAAATACCACACTGCACCAACCGCTTCTCCTCCACATAAACATAAATACTGAACAGACGATTGGCCAACTCACGAGGCTCAGAAAAACCAAGCACCGGGGAAAAGTCCCGCTCCTTCCCACTCACACGGCGGCAACGGTCGGGAAGCATATCCCACACCTCAAGAAGACTCCATGAATTCTTGACATATCCGAACAAAGTGTTGCCATGCTGACGGTCTTTGCGGGCCTCAAACTCCAACCAGGCCTTGTTGCTGCGTACCTCCATCCGCTCGCCGCCATCGGAATGAACATCGCACCAATTCCGAAATTGGTCCAGGGAAAACCGACCTCCATGCTCGCGGAAGAAAGCAATTAAGCCCATGATCCGAGCAATCCCGGCCGGGACGAACTGGGAAATAGGCACCCCGCAAAACCTCAAGATATCAACCACCTCCTCGCACGGCGGAAAACAGAAGCCAGACCTCAGAGAAAACTCGCAAATCGTCAGCCAGCCACGAGGAGGATTTTGAACCCGCTCCTCAGGGCGCGGGATCCTCACTTCCAAATCGGCAAGGAGCCCGTATTTCTTCCTCCAAATATCCACGCCATCTTCAGTCAAAGAAGAACGCAAATGCATCGGGCCGGAGGAGCGCTTCGAGACCTGCGCAGGACAAAAATCAAAAGTTCAGAATCACCTAAAGAACACAACCAAGCAACCCAAGTGGCACGCGAAAAAGGGCGCCCGCGCAAGTAAACGCATAGCAGGATCACTGCGGGCCACGCGACCCGCGCGCACGTAGCCCGCACACGCTCAAAACCCCAGGCGTGCGGCTTGCGCAGGCAGCCCGCCCGCGCCCGCACGTAAGCAGCGTAGATGCCCCCGCCTTCGTGTCAGTGCGTCATCATCACCAGTCTGATTCCCCTCCGAATACCTTGGAAGTGCTGTCCACCGCTGCCTCCTTCCTCTCACCGGAAGCCGTCATGACAGCAGGAACCAAAAGAAATCTCTTCTCTCTCGCTCACTTCGCTCTCCGACAGCAGAGATTTGGGGGGCAATTGATGGGTTCCACCTTCATTTATAGGAGAAAAGCCCCCCCCCCCCCCCCCCCATGATCTCCCCCAAAAAATGGGTCATGGGTGGCCCACCCCCTCCATGAACTCTCATGAGGAGGAAATCATGGGGGGTGGGCCCGCCACTCACCCCATGGGGGAAAACCGCGCCGGTCGCCGCCGTCGTCGGTCGCCAACCTCCGTCGGCCGCCGCCGCCGCCTGCCACTGCCGCCAGCCGCCAACCTTCGCCCGCAGCTTCCGCCGCTTGCCGCCAACCGGGCGGCCTAGCCGCCGGCGACCGGCCTCCCGTCGGCCTCGCCGGGAGTGCGGCCGCGGACGGCCGCCTGGAAGCCGGCGGCCCGGCCACGGCAGGCCGCTGGCCTATCCCCGGCAGACCGCCGGCCGGCCGGCCCGGCCACGGCAGGCCGCTGGCCTATCCCCGGCAGACCGCCGGTCGGTCGGCCCGGCCACGGCAGGCCACCGGCCAAGCCGCGGCAGGCACCCAGCCTAGCCATGGCCGGCCCCGGCGAGCCGCCGCTGCCGGCCGCTCGGCCGGCCGCCGCCGCCGGCCCCCGGCCGGCCGCCGCCGCCGCCATGGCAGGCCCATCGCCGTATGTGATCTCCCTGCCGTCCGATCGGGGGAAGGCGCTCCTCGCCGTCCGATTGGGAGGGTAACCACCCACTAACCCACCACTTTAGTGGTGGGGCCCGTCATGACCACCCCCTGGAGGCTATAAAAGGACCCCAGGGGATCTTCATTCTTCACCTTTTGATGCCCAGAGCTTTCTCCTTCTTCAAGTGAGAGCTCTCTTGCCTCCTCTCCCGGCGTCGGCCTCGAGTCGTCGTGAACCACCAGTGGCCGCCCACGGCCACCAGCGCTCCACCACCGCGTAGCCAGCAGGAAAACATTCAAGTCCCCGCAAGAGCCAAAGGAGGAAGACGACCGTAGCCAGCAAGTGAACGCAACCAGAAGAGACAGAGCACCGAGACCATCCCACGCATTCCAACGTCCAAGCTACACCCGCGGCGCAGCCTGTTGCCCGTCGGGAGTCGTAGTCTCTCTCTCTCCCCAAGCTGTAACGGGAGCGGCATGTCGCCCCGATTCTCCAACATACTGTAAACACCGAAATCCAGTGGACTTTGACCGGCACAGACCCGGTCACGTGGTTTTTTACCCGTTTAAGGGGTTTTTCCACGTCATCACATCTTGTGTCAACTTTCTGCTTTTATTGACTGTGTGCGCGCTCGACCGGCTCTTGAGCTGAGGCGGTCCGAACAAATCCGGCCCGACCGGGGCATCGAATTAGTCCGCAACAATTATAATTAAATAAGTGATTAAATTGCGCCATAAATAATATGAAACTACTCACACATGATTTGCTTTGCAAGTATTGTAGGCGAGATAATCATATGAGAAAATAGAAGCAATGAATAATTTTATTGATCCAAAAAATTAAGACTTACAAACTTGCGCAAAGCACATACATGAGTTTCCTCCAAATCTCCTTCCTCTTACACAATGTCTCTCATAGGCTCGCAAATACAATGCTTGTAGAATCCATTTTACCTCCCACAATTCCACATTTTAAACTAAAATGAGCTGAATTTATAAAGTAAAACTCCTCCAAAAAAAAAAGAGAAAACTAGAAAAAAACAGAATGGTGTTTCAGCCCAAAGAAGCCGCAATAGAAGAAATAATGCGGGATCAATTTAGCTTTGTAACTGGGATTTAAACGTAATATTTCACCTGAAAGAATAAAAAAAGTAGTCATCAAAAATATTTCCATCAGAAAGAATAAAAAAAGTAATTATAATCAAATAATTTATGTATAATTATTCTGGAAACAAAATTATAAGCAAAAATGGGAGTTGCTGGAGATGAGAATGCTTAGGTGAATGTGTGGACACACGAGACTGGATAAAATTAGGAATGAATGTATCATGGATAAGACAGGAGTAGCAACAATTGCAGAGAAGATGCGAGAAGCTCGACTAAGATGGTTTGGACACGTACAAAGGAGACCATTAGAGACACCTACCTGTTAGTTGTTGTGAAAATCTGGTCATTAGGCATGTTAAATGAGGGAGGGGTAGACCAATAAAGACTTGGAATGAAACTATAAGGAAAGACATGATATACTTAGGCATTAGTGAGATTATTACAAAAGATAGGGCACAATGGAGACAAAGGATCCATAGCCGACCCCACTATAGTGGGATAAAGGCTTGAGTGTTGTTGTTGTTGTTGTATTATGGGAACAAAATTTTTTGGGTAATGAGGTGCATGGAGAGGGAGGCTGAGCAATAATTATTGCGCCTACCAATAAGCATCCTTCTTTCCAATTCCAGAAGCTCCACCTTCTGAGACTGCAATATTTTCACACAAACGCTCAAAATTAAATTATGTTTGTTATGTAAAGAAAAATATCAAAAATTTGATAATAATGATAACAATAGTATTTTGATGTTTTACGGTGTGTTGGTAGAATCTATAAAACTGTTTAGAAAAATAATATTTGCACTATAAAGAGACGGTAAAAGTTTAAAAAAAAATTGAAGGAAAAATTACAATTAAAGAATGAAGAGATGTTCTGCAATTAGACAAAAAAATCATAATAAAATCCATTAAACCCCGTCCAAAGATCACAAGAACCAAAAAAACATGGTGGGCATTGACTTGTCAATGCCCAATTGGGTGATGAAATAATTCAGCTCCATGTGGCGTTGAATTAATAAATAAAAGCCTAATATCAAAGTTGATTTAATTTTGACTAACATGGGCAGGGCTTAATTGTGAGCTTTAGGTTGGGTTTGGTTGGGCTTTTTGCTTGTGGTGTGGTGGAAACGCACTGGCGTTTTGATAATAAGCCGCGTTTGGCGCAGCTTAGGGTTCCTTTGGCGCGGCGATGACGGGCGGAAAATACTACTCCAGCCGGAGCTTTCAAACCGGAGGGCATGATCGGAGGTTCGAAACGGGTTTTTTGCTCCGTTTCTCATGGCGCGGCGGGTCCAGCCGGAGCAAACGCCGCGGAGGGCGTTTGTTTACCCGCCGTCCGGCGGCGTTAGCCCCAAACGGCCGGCAAAACGCCGCGCCAAACGAACCCTTAATTTAAAAACAACGTTTATTAACAATTGCGGTTTTCTTCAATGGGTCATCCGCGGTTTATTTCTGCTGTCCGCCACAATATTTCCTTTCATCCGCAATTTTTCGGGACCTTCCCCTTCTTTGTTTTCTTGCCTAAGCCAATCGAAGGAGGAAGAAGCTTGTGCTCATCAATAGGAGGTTTATGCAGCTTTCCTACCCCTTCCACCTTTTTCTTTCCCCTACCCACCCGTGTGCCCTCATACGTTTTATGCTATTCTCTATTGTTTCGTTTGCCATCACATCCAACCTAAAACCTGCTTGCCAAATAGCCTTGTGTGCTTCCATGTGAACTTAGGTCATGTCTCATGGTGGTGCTCAGTTGAGAGAATCGGCGGGAAGCTAGATCATTCAAAAACATGGGATTTTTCAAAATCTACAGTAAAAACACAAGATTTTTCGAGCAGGAAGACGACAATAGGGGAAATCGACGGGAGCGTGTTGCCGGCTTGTCCAACAGGAAGACGACTGTAAGGTACCTGTTTGGTTATGGACTGGTTGTTCCTTGCTGTATATTTGAGATGGATCTAATCCAGAAATGATATGGTAAGAAGATTGCAATTGAGGCCGAGAGCATAAACTGGCCTAAACATCTGTTGAAGTGTTGTTCACTCTACAATTATAAGTAATGTATGAGAATTATTTCTATCAACCTTGTGCTAAAAGAATTTGATTCTGAAAGTTCTCCCAAATATTCAGCTTGAATTCAGAAGGTGTGCGGTGATGAAGATTAACTAACAAAGCCAATTATGTAATAACCTAGAACTAGAACAACGAGGTGTTGTTAGAATAAAAAATGTTTTTTATATATATTTTGTGGTGGGTAATTATTTTACGGAGAAATTTTTTTCTCTCAAAATTCCGTTCAGTTTCCAAACAATTTTTTCGAAACTCAATTTTACAAACCCCAGTTTACACAAACTACTTTTTATCAAAACTCTATTTTTTGAAAACAACACTTTTGATAAAGAGAGTTTGCTCAAAACTCAAGATAGTCCACATAACCCTATCAAGTTTGGAATATGGATTATATAGTATCTCCATCGTAGAGCCTAAACCTAGGACGACACGAACCAAATAACCCGTTTCGAGTCGGTCTCGGCACGTGCAGACATATTTTAATATATTTAACAGTCTCCACCAATGTTCGTCGTGAACCCTGACTTCGGATAAAGGGTGGTTTGTGCAACGTTCAATCCAAATGTGAATCATTCACAACCGTGTCCAACACCTGTTCTCACATATTAGACTTAAAACACAAACAGTATGCATGCAAAAGTAAAACAAAACTCAGCTGTGTTGAAACCGAAAATTCGATCTCTTGTGCAGTTCACCCTTGGGGAAGGGGTGATCGTGCACCTACTTCTCTCCTGCAGGCCAAATGACAAAAGGAAATAGAAACTGAACCAAGGGCTCGTTGTGGGGGTCCCACCACACACCCGGAAGATCTTAGAGCGTTTCCCCTCCTTAGGCAAAGGCCGAGCTAAGGCTACCTCAGAAAGCGCAAGAAGATCTGAATATTGGTAAGCATGCCTTCTGAGGTGCCCCTTGGGTCCTATTTATAGATTTCAGAAAACGGCCTACAAATAACCAACCTCTGTTGTTTTGAACAGCTATGTGCAACCCAAGTGAGCCTGCCAACAGCGTAACTTCGTTGTTCTATCAAGCTATTCGCACCCCCGGTAAGGGTACCCAGGTAATTTTGTCTCTGGACCCCACTGGGCAAGTCCCAAGGACCTCGAGGTTACCTCTCCACAAACCTCCATCTCGCTGGGGTGGACGCGACCTGTCTCCTGCATCTCGTCTTCCCTCCTTGGGCGAGCGCGAGCCAGGCTGCCGCAGCCTGCCGATCCTTGCTCTGAGGCGGGCTGGCATCCAGGTCGCCTATAGGAGAGCGAGATGGCCGGTATGAGACTATCACTACAGTTCTAGAGGAGCACGCCGAGGTAAGTTCGATGAATCCAGGATTCTAACTCCCGGGTTAGCTCGTAAAATGTCGAGCTCCATTCGACGTACGCCGAGTTCCGTTCGACGAACGTCGATCTCCACCTAAGCTCAATTTGGTGAAACCCCGACTCAGCTCAACAAACTCTAGTAGGATGCGGGACGGGTCAGCCTGCCCGTGCAGCTCGCGCACCTAGCTTTGGCGGGAGTGGGCTAACCGTTCTGAGCTCACCGGCATGATGTTCTAGCGCGGGCAGGTCACCTTGGTCCACTCGCCTTGCCTGGTGGAACCACTCGACAAACACGGGGTTGTACACAATCCCCACTCTTTTTGAGCATGACCAAGCTCAGAAAGAATCATCCAACCCACGTGCTCAGTGAGTGCTTTGCTGAGCTGGAAGGAATCTTTTGGTGGGTCCCACCCTCACGCTATAAATATGCCATCAGACCTTCTGGAAAAATCCCGCCTTCTTTTAGCCTTCTCAGTGAGCTGCAGCTGCATGACGTCGGCGACCGAGGAAATGCGAGCTCGGCGAGGTATGTGCACCTCCCGCCTGATTCGTTGCTTTGCTTCTGACTTTTCTTTCTGCAGGTGGCGCCTCGCGAGGATGGAGGAGATGGAGGGGAACGGGGCCATTCCACCCCCCCCCCCCCTCTGTCAACTGAGTGGGTCGCCAGACCCTCGGGCCTGAGGCACCTCCCTCCAGAGACTTCCCGGCTGCCGATTCCCCCTGGGTTGGGAAACTCCTTTGCCGTCCTCGAGGGATGACTCTTCCAGGTCCGGATGGGCTCTTCTCGGCCATCAGCTGGTGGGGGCATTGTGCCAACACCTGGTGAGTTCATACTCTTGTCTGCTTGTTACCGCCCGCTCTTTCTGACCCACCCCTTCGCAGGTTATGACGCGATCTCCTCCTCTGATGTCGAGATGAGCAAGAGATATTCGCCCACCCCCATTATACAGATCAGATTTCCAAGTATCTGGGCGACCCGACAGATGCAAAGGGAATGAAGAAGCAGGTGACGTGGCTGTTCCAGAAGCACACACTACTATTACAGGAGGTCTTCAACAGGGTTAACAAGGACAATGCTGAAGAGGAGGTGCATCTTGCAGTTCTGGAGGGAGCGAGGCACCCAGCTGATGGAGATGGGGTTACTTCTCCCGGGGTGCACATAACACGGGCCGAGGAGCGGCTCAGGCACTCCACGGAGCAAGTCGACCTGGCCCAGCAGGAGCTTGTGGCGGTTCACGAGTACCATTATCCTCGCGTGTCGCCCCGATCTGGAACGCGGAGGCGGGGTAGGTGGAAGTGGATCCAGTACTGAGCTTCCTGCCCCCTCCTCTCTATTGGTCGACGGGCCAGGACCGCATCCGCACTTTAAACCAATTTGCTTAGGAGGGTTATGCACTTTTACCCATTTTCAATGTCTGTAATAACCTGAGACTTCTCTCACCCGCCGATGGACTTAATGCTTGCAGCACGTTACTTTTATTGTGTTGCTAAGTTTTCTTTGGGTGAACGCGGATGAAGCCCTCTTTCTCGCCCACCGCTTCTTTAAGCGGGTGCGTGATCGTCGAATCGGCTCGCCCAACCCTCCTATTTACTCTTGACGGGGGCGGGCCGGGAGCTCGCTGATTGCGAGTCTACTCGGCTCGCCTACTGTTTTAGGCGAGTGTGATCCGCAGCTCAGCCACCTCTAATACGGGCATGGGTGGGCGCAATTCGCTGTCGGATGGTCTTTGTGGAGCGGCTGCGAGCCGGGAAGTTGAAACGTCAGGGTGCGATTTGCTATATGCACTTTTCCCGCATGCGGAAGATTTTCATGCCCTTATTCTTTCTATAAATAGGCCTTGTCGGCCCTTGCTCACCCACTACATTTAAGATTTTCCCTTCTTTATTGCTTCCTGCAACCCTTGATTCGCCTGCTTCCTGCGAGAACCTCTTCTTCCCGCTTAACAAGCTTCCTGCAAGATGGGTGGTGATAGCGGTGATGCGGAGGGGTGGGGCAAGTGTGCCTGGACCTTTTCTGAGCACGACTTCCCTCATGTTGTCCTCTCTGAAGGTGAGTTCTTCGACGCCATAGGAGACTACATACCGCCAGGCTTTGTGGCGAGACGGCCTGGGGAGGGAAAGAAGATCAATGACCTCTCGGGGGACCCCCCAACTCCATCGCAGTGGTGATTGGGTTCACGTGCTTCTTGCGGGAAGAGAGGATCGAGTTCAGCCTCGCGGTCTTCCGCAAGCTGTTCTCCTTCCGGGCGAACAAGGAAGGGCTTGCCTACTTCTCCAGCGGCCACGTCAAGGTGCGGGAGACCGTCAATAAGAGCCACAATTGGCTAAAGAAATTCATGTTCGTCAAGGGGGACTTCAGCAACGCCCCCTTCTCGCAGGTCCAGCTCAGCGAGACAAGGTACCGCCCCTAGCCTTGGGGGCCATGAAGTAGAATTGTATGGGTTCTCCACCGGGAAGAAGTTTGAAGTCGCCTTCCTGCACCGGAATCTGGATAACCTCGCCCCCGTCCAGCCCAGGTGAGATAAGCTACTCGCGCTTCCCTTTTCTATTCCATTATTTTTCCTGCTATAATTTTCCTTTCCTGCAGGCGAGTGAGACATCCTCGTGCAGACTCCTTATGAGAGTGCGTGAATCACTTCCAGCGAGCTCGCGAGCGCTGAGATCGCAGCCGACGTCCGCCACGATCCCCCAGCGTCTGCTCCTCCGAAGCGGCCTAGTCGTGAATCGCTTCCACCGCCGCCGCTGTCCAAGAAATCGAATACCGCGAGCGGCGCGCCGCCCGTAGCTCGCGAGAAAGGCAAGGCCCTAGTGGGCCAACCAGCTAGGGATCCCGCCCCTGTGGCCGCCTCGACCAGCGGCTCCCCCGGCGGGGCGGTCGGCACCTCTAGGTCATAGGGTGAAGTGCAGCCTGCCCCAAAGCCGGTGCCAAGGGGGCACCGTAACTTTGGCCTTTGCGAGCGGTGCCTAGATGATCTCGGCATCCCCCTCCTCCTGTGTGATAAGGAATCGAACAGGACCATCATCTCCACCCTGATGCAGAGCTAGTTAGAGCAGGAGACCATCGACAGGGAGGCCTACAACTTCTCGTTCGGCCTTTACTCACGGGAGGACGCCTCCATCGACGACGAGGAGGCCACGCGGGTGTTGATTCATGAGAGCGCGCGGGCCCAGCTACGTAGCCTGGAGTTGGCCCACATTGTCGGCCGGCATTTTCACCTAGATGGAGAAGAACGCCCCCTCCCTCAAGAGGCTGACAGATGAGAAGGAGGAGGCCAGTCGTCTCGCCCAGGAGGAGGCAGAGCGACAGAAAGAGAGGGCGGAAGCAGCCCACGCCGCTGTCGTTGTTTTGGAGAAGGAAAAGGAGGCACTACAGGCGCGGGTGCGAGAGCTGGAGGCCGCCGTAACTGTCTTGCCGCCCTCCAGCAGCGGCTGTCAGCTCGCACATTATACCGAGTACGAGCTGGAGGAAATGATGCAGAAGAATTCTGCCTGCACGGCGAAATATACCCTCAGACGTTACGACGGGTTGACCTCATCAAGAGCGAGGGCGCGGCCTTTCTGCGAGCGACATGGTACCGACGTTATTCTTGTCGGTACCTAAGTCGGGAGACAAGTCCTTCCAGCCCCTCTAGGACTTGCCTCCCGAGAGCTCGCCTCGCCGAATCTCCGCACCTCGCCTCTTACATTAATATATATGTTTCTTTTGTTGTGATATAAATGCAGGCTGAGTTCCGAAATTGTAGTTTTACTATTCAATGAACTCTTTTGTGCTCGCCTCTCATGTATATGTATGTTACTGTTGCTTGTAATGTTGCTTATGCATTGTGAATTCTTTTTTCTCTTTTGTATTTGCAGCTTGTTTTGATCCCCCCACTTGTAGTTCCTTATTCTGCGTCATGTCAGTGAGATCGCGCGTCCCCGGGGACTTAGCTTAGGAAGCGTAGGGGGCTCAGTCAGCTGACCTGCGAGTGGAGACCCACCTACTGAGTCCAGATTCTCCATGTTGCTTGCTCGTCAGAGGAGGCAAGCTGACTCTACTCGTATTCGAGGCTCTGAATTCTATGCTAGCTTACCCTCATGCGATACGGCCTAGGTTCTCGCTGCCTTAGCCATTTCTTGGCAGCTTGATATGCTTAGGGTTCGGGTTGACACCATCGAGTGACATCCAGCCCTACCATCTTGGTAAGAGCCTGGCAGAAGGATCTGCTTGGGGTCCAGGTAGACACCATCGAGTGACATCCAGCCCTGCCAGCTAGGTGAGAACCTGACAGCGGGATCTGCTCGGGGTCTTAGTTGACATCATCGAGTGACATCCAACACTGCTAACTAGGTGAAAGCCTGGCAGCGGGATCTGCTCGGGGTCCGGTTTGACGCACACGAGTGACATCCATCCCTAACAGCCAGGTGAGAGCCTGATAGCAGGATCTGCTCGGGGTCCGGGTAGACATCATCGAGTGACATTCAGCCCTGCCAGCTAGGTGAGAGTCTGGTAGCAGGATCTGCTCGGGGTCTGGGTAGACACCAACAAGTGACATCCAGCCCTGCCAGCTAGGTGAGAGCCTGACAACGGGATCTGCTCGGGGTCTGAGTTGACACCATCGAGTGACATCCAGCCTTGCCAGCTAGGTGAGAGCCTGATAGTGAGATCTGCTCTGGGTCCGGGTTGACGCACATGAGTGACATCCAGCCATGTCTGCTAGGTGAAAGCCTAGCAGCAGGATCTGCTCGGGTTCTGGGTAGACACCATCGAGTCACATATAGCCCTACCAGCTAGGTGAGAGCCTGACAGCGGGATCTACTCGGGGTGTGGGTTGACACCATCGAGTGACATCCAACCCTGCCGGCTAGGTGAGAACCTGGCAGCAAGATCTTCTCGGGGTCCTGGTAGACACCATCGAGTGACATCCAGCCCTGCCAGCTAAGTGAGAGCCTGACAGCGGGATCTGCTCGGGGTCTGGGTAGACACCATGGAGTGACATCCAGCCTTGCCAGCTAGGTGAGAGCCTGGAAATAGGATCTGCTCGGGGTACAGGTTGACACTATCAAGTGACATCCAGCTCTGCTAGGTAGGTGAGAGCCTGACAGCGGGATCTGCTCAGGATTCGGGTAGACACCATCGAGTGACATCCAGCCCTGCCAGCTAGGTAAGAGCCTAAATGCGGGATCTGCTCGGGGTCCGGGTTGATACCATCGAGTAACATCCAGTCCTGCTAGCTACGTGAGAGCATGACATCGGGATCTTCTCGGGGTCCGGGTTGACACCCTCGAGTGACATCCAGCACTGCCAGCTAGGTGAGAGCCTGACAGCGGAATCTGCTCGGGGTCCGGGTAGACACCAAGGAGTGACATCCAGCCTTACTAGCTAGGTGAAATCCTGGCAGCGGGATCTGCTTTGGGTCTGGGTTGACAACATCGACTGACATCCAACCTTACCAGCTAGGTGAGAACCTGGTAGTGGGATCTGCTCAGGGTCCGAGTTGACACCATCGAGTGACATCCAATCCTGTTAGCTTGGTGAGAGCTTGGCAACGGGATCTGCTAGTTGGAATCTCCACCTACTTATATGAATCATTGCAAGAGACTTGGCATGCGAAGAAGCTTCATTAGAAAAAATACCACGTATATATCTTATGGGTAAAAGCACTTCAAGTCATCGCCACTCCAGGTGAGACTCAGGGTCTCGCCCTCCACATTCCGGAGGCGATGCCCTCAAGATTTCAGTGCTTCCTTCATAATGTATGGACCCTCCCATTTGGGTTTGAGCTTCCCCATAGTTGCTGACCTTCCTGTCGCATCCACCTTCTTCAAGACTAAATCCCCTTCCGCGAATTGTTTGACCTTGACGTTCTTGTCAAAGTACTTAGTCATTCTTCTCCTCACTTCTTTCTGTCGGATGGTGGAGAGGTCACACAGCTCCTCCACCATATCATGGGAGAACTGTAGTTCCTCCTCGTTTTCAGCCTGCCACTCTTCTCAGCCTTCCTCTACCACGACCACCCGAGGCGTCCAGACCTCGAACTCTACTTGGAGTACTGCATCACATCCATGGGAGAGTGAAAGTGTGAGTTAGATCTGATATACTCTATAGGGGAGTGAATAGAGTATAGTGCTTGCTAAAAACTTTTACAACAGTTGTTGTATTCTAATGTGAACAGGGAAGCAAATAGTAAATCTAACCACAGAATAATCACAATCTACAAAAGAAACTAATCACAAGCCACAGACAAAAATAAAAGAAACACAAGCAACCAGAAGACACAAGGAGCTATAGTGGTTCCCCAACTAATCTGGGTACATCCACTATTCTCCCACCCTAGGTAGGAATCCACTATAGGATGAGTTGATCAGGTGTCCTGTGCACCAATGAGCTTTTGATAAGGTGCTCAAAAACCAAACCAGATTTTTTGATCAGGTGTCTTGCCACCAATGAGCTTTTGATAAGGTGCTCAAAAACCACACAAACTTTTGAAGGGAGTTTGAAAAACCCTTTACAGAGGTGGGGATGAGAGAGTGATGAAAGTCTTCTTTTCTCAATCAAAGTGAGAAGACTATGTGGATTCAGTGATGTTGTCAAAGCTCCCCCTGAGATCTTGAGTTGTTCAGGAAATGAAGCTTTGCAGTAGGGTGATAGGCCTTCAGAAAATTGATCTCCAGCAAATGATGATTTCAGCAGCAACTGAAATGTGAGGTGTCTGGAGTCTTGAATGATGATGGCCTTGAACACTTGAAAAAGAGATCTAAAGATATCAGTTTGTTGATCTCCTTTTGGTGTTGGTGTTCTGTATGAATTCTTGAGACTGAGAATCTTTGGAACTCTTTTTCTTTCTCTTGTGTGATTGTTGTTGTGAGAGTTGTTGCAGAGAAAATTTCTCTTCTTTTCTTTCTCAGAGTTCTCTACTGGATTGATATTACAGAAGTTGAAGAATTATCTTTTATTTCTTCTGTCTGAATAGAAATTGTCCATTGTCCAAGATAGCCGTTGGCCTGTCATCAATAACTTCCTTAATTGCATTTATCTTCTAGAGGAAAGTCCAATAAAAACATTCCTTAATAATTCCTTGAAACTTGCTCCAGAATAAATGAAAACGGCTGTAAGATCTCTGAATTAAATGCTGACAGTAATTCCACAGCTGTCCAAATTTGAATCTTGAAAATCGTTGAACTCTTCAGAAAAACGTCGAACTGAGCTCCACTATCGTCGAACTGAGCTCAGAGATTTGAACTTAGACATAAACAGCGATCGTCGATCTGAGCTCAACTATCGTCGAATTGAGCTCAGAGATAGAGAATCAAACTGGAGACAAGATTGTCGATCTGAGCTCGAAGATCGTCGAATGGAGTTCGACGACTTGATGAAGTTGAGCTCAGAGATCGTCGAATGGAGTTCGACAACTTGATGAAGTTGAGCTCAGAGATCGTCGAATGGAGTTCGACGATCCGTCGAAGTGAGCTCAACGATCGTCGAATGGAGTTCGACGATTCGTCGTACTGAGCTCGACGAAATGACTTAGTCTCCAAACTGAAAAACCTGGTCTTGAGGGCAGCTTCCAAACCTAACTACTAACTCTTAGACTCAATTCTAATTGACCTTTAGATCTATACAATGAGGTCAAAACAGGTTCCTAAGAGACATAGTGATCCTGACCCAAATTAGTAATAGGGTGTTCCAACAATCTCCCCCTATTTGGGTTAGGATTACTATTTACAGATATTGTAAAATTAAAAACAATATACAAAGCAACAATATAACAACAAAATATTGCAGAAACACAAATATTATCTCAGACAGATCATAAAATAGCATATATTGTCACCTTACAGAGTTACTCTTTTTCTTTGCTCTTTATAAGTATAATTTCTCTATTTGGATTAAGAGCTTCCTTCTTTGATCTTCTGTCATCAGCTGCACCTAGAGATGTTTGTTGTTTAGGCCTTGGTACTACAGCTTCAGGGTGCAGCTTCATGTAGCCTTCAGAATCAAAAAACTTGCTGGAGGAGTATCTTTGCAATTCCTTTTTCCTTTGGTCTGACAGAGTAGTGATGTTTGAAGTATCTTTGCCTTGTTCTCTGGCTTTCTTAATCTGATCCAAAGCAGTCAATTCTTTCATCCTGGCTGTCCAAGAAGTTGGATTGTTTTCTGGATCTTCATATGGCACTGGAGGCTCATATCTATTTGAAGGAATGTCTTGAGGAGCTCTGGAAGGAACTAAATCTTTCAACTTATAAGGAAAAGGACCTGAAGTTGTGTCAGATGGACCTTGTCCTTCCCTTGAGTATGGATGCTGTCTGGAATAACCTTTAGAATAAACTTGAAGTTCTCTTTGGTTTCCTCTGTAGTTTCCTCTCCTTGATTGATAGCCTCTAGATTGGCTTCCCCTATGTTGAGATCTTCCTTGAGGGTGATAGGGGGTTTGACTTCTGGCAGAGGGATGAGATGCAGAGCTACCACTTGCACCTGCACCAGGTGAAGGAGGAGGAGGAGGAGGAGGATGATGGAACTGAGAGGAACCTTTGTCATACTTTCTCTTTTTCTTCATGGCCTTCAGTTGATTCTTGGAATATTGCATTCAGTGTTCTGTAATGGGGCAGTCATGCAATATGTAGTAAGGAATATCATTAGTATCTTTTACTTTAGCTGGAGGAACCCTTTTCATAGCTTTTCTTCTTGCCTTTCTTTTCCTTGCAATAGTGGCTGAGGAGTCATCTGAATCAGTCCTGAACTGGTCACTTTCTGAGCTTTGATCATCATAAAGTGCATCAATCCTCTTAAGATAGTCTATCTGTTGTTGGGTTTGAGCAGAGGTAACAGTAGTGACATCAGTTGTAGCAGCAGCAGTAGAAGGAGAAATAGAAGCAACACTAGCAGAGGAGATTACATCAGCAGATACAAAACTTTCAGGAGCAACACTCTCAGAAGATACAGCAGCAGTAGTAACAGCAGTAACTGGGGCAGCAACATATTCAGATATAACAGTTTCAGATACAAGAACATCAGCATGGGCAACATCAGCAGTGACAGCAGGCTCAAAATCATATGCCTCTGTCATATGTATATCCTTAGAGACTAAATCATCAGCAGTATCAGAACTATCAGACACAACAACAGTAGCAGAACCATCAATAACAGCAGTAGGGGAAGCAGCATAAACTGAATTTACAAAGGAATGAATAATAATGGTGTCACAACTTGAAATGGGCACAATGACCTTGGAGAGGTCTTCAGATGGCTGGACTGTAGTATGCTTTGGAAGACAGCTGAAATATATTGAATCAAAATCTGATAATAAAGATCTGAGATCCATTGAGAAAATAGCAACTTGTGGTGTTGAGGCTGGAGCTTAAGTTGAAGTAACAACAACTTGAACTGAGGAAATGGCAACAACAGACAATCTTTCCACTTCATGAGGCATCTCCCCCTGCCTAGATTCAGTCAGGACTGGATCAAGGCACCCAGAGGAAGGGATTGCCTGAGGAATGAGAGAAGATAGCCTGGCAGACAGGTCTGCAACTGACTTTAGGAGTGGAGGCAAGGAGGTCTCCAACAGAAGTGATAGCTTGGGAGCTATCAGCTCATAAAGTCTGTCTGCTAAGGCTTGAAGATCTACATGCTCAATGGGGACTTGAGCAGAGGTAGAGACTGTAGGTGGAACAGCTGGAGATGTGGGTGGAGAACTGGTGGATGGTGGAAATGAAGGTTGAGATATGGGGAGTGTTGAAATGGAAGATAGTGGAATGGAAATAGAAGGTGTGAAGGAGGGTTGAGCAATGATGTCTTGGAGTAACTGTTGGTAAGATGTGGATGAAGAGGGTAGATCAGGAGGGGATGAAGGTGAATCATCCATAAAGGAATCATCCAGAAGATTGAAAGAGGGAATATGAGAGGATGATTCAATATCTGGGTGAGGGTATTGATGTAGAGGATGGAATAGTTCTTCTGTTTGAGGTGGAGTTGGTGAAACTGAAGTTGGAGATGGGGTTGAAATTATGATGGTGGATGAAATTTGAATGGTGGAGGTGACTGGTGGAGATGAAATAAGAGGTGGAGGAGGAGGAGAAGCAGCATGAAAGTCTTCTGTAGGGGCAGAGACTTGAGGGGAAGTGACTGCAACAGTCCTTGTGCCTGAAGTGGTAGATGCAGAGGGTCTGCTGGGCTTCACAATTTGTCTGTCCCACTTGCCAAACAGGGCACAGGAGAGCCTCTTGGAGGCATTGATGTGCATTCTATTTGATACTAGCAGAGCAGGGCATCTGTTTTGAAGAAACAGCCCTAGTATCCTTCCAAAGTTAACAAAATTCTTATTTATCTTCTTCTTAATCAGATCAAAGAAAATCTCTCCCCAGTTTAATTGTTTCTTATCTACAATAGCACCCATCAAACATAGTTGATACCTAGAGATGGTATCATGAGCTGATTGTTTGGCCAAAAGCACTTTTCCCACAACATCAGCTAAAAATCTGTATTCCACAGATAGATTTTTCTTCAGAAGCTTGCTAGGGTTTGCATCTGAGTGACCCATTCTTTGAAGTACATCAGAAAATTCTTCTCCAGAAAGTTCAACAGAGACTTCTCCAGATTTTAATCCAAAAATTTCTGTCAGGGCAGCAGGTGTAAGAGGTACCTGAGTTCCTGACACTGTACCAATAACCGTATTCTGGTCCTAGTTGTGGGCAGTATAGACCCACTCCTTGATTTCATCAGCAGCCAATTTTATTATGGTAAACATTATAGTGACTAGCTTTTGCTCCTTGAAAAGTTCTAGAATGTCTCTGAAAATCTGATCACTGTTGTTGAACGAATCCATATCAATATCGAATCCTGCATCAAATTTCATGGCGGCCAGAACGGCGATGGAGACGGCCATTGCTTCCTGGAGGTTGTCTGACATAAACTTCTTCTTTGATGTCTCCATGTAGAAAAGCACTCTTTACATCCATCTGGTATACTTTGAAGCCTTTGTGTGCTGCATATGCTAAGATAATCCTTATGACCTCCAACTTTGCAACTGGTGCAAAAGTCTGGTCATAATATATCCCTTCTTCTTGAGAGTACCCTTGAGCAACTAGCCTTGCCTTGTTCCTTACAATGACTCCTTGATCATCCAATTTGTTTCTGAACACCCACTTTGTTCCAACAATGGAGTGATCCTTAGGCTTTGGTACTAGTTCCAAAACTTTGTTCCTTTCAAATTGATGCAGTTCTTCTTGCATTGCAATGATCCAGTGTGGATCTTGCTCAGCATCTTGAATGGATTGAGGTTCAATTTGAGAAAGGAAGCAAGTGTGCATCAGGTTTTGGTTAACCTGATTTCTGGTTTGCACACCAGTTGAGATGTCTCCAATCACTTGGGAGATTGGATGGTCTCTTGATGTTACTAAATCAACAGGGGGTGTTGATTGTTCACCAACCTGTGTTGTTGTTTCCTCTTGTGGTACAACAACTGGCTCTTCAAGAAGTTTCTCTTCAAGATGTTGAATATCTTCTTCATCTTCACTGCTTTCATCCTTTTGAGTAATTTGTATTCTGTCCAAGTCTTCAGCTAGAGAGTGTACCTGCAAAGGTTCTATGGTAGAAGTGTTCTTCTCCTTTCCTTTTACCTGTCAACACAGTTGTGTTGTCGTCTGACTTGATCTTGCATAAGGCTTTGCTGAAAGTCACCTGCTAGCCTTCATCACATAGCTGACTGATACTGATCAAATTGTGCTTCAGTCCTTCCACATAGGCTACCTTCTTGAATATGACTGTGCCAATTTGAACTGCACCATATCCTTTTGTCAGTCCAAAGTTTGAATCACCAAATATGACTTTGGGTCCAAGCTTGGCTTTAAAGGATGTGAGGTTGTCCCTATTTCCTATCATGTGCTTTGAGTACCCACTATCCAAATACCATTGCTGGTTTGATGTTGGATAGGTCTTCACCTGCACATAAAATAATTCACTTGTTTTTAACCCAGTTTACCTTGGGCCTAGGTTGATAACCTTTAAATTCAGAAATAAATGACATCTCTGGTTGACTCTTATAACCTTCAGGATGATATCTCCTTGGAGGTATTATCCATTCAGTATAAGGGTTAAATATTTGGGCCCCTAGGATTTGAATTTGATTTACTCTTGAAAGAATTTCCAAAGCTCTGATTCCTGTTTAACGATCGTTGAGCTGAGTTTGACGATCTTGGATCAGATCGTCGAGCTCCATTCGACGATCGACTGTGGCAGAGTTCAGGGTTTAGAGACCGTCGACCTGCGTTCGATGATTTTGCCTGAGATCGTTGATCTCCGTTCGGTGATCGTCGAGCTCCGTTCGACGATTTCTGCTGGATCTTGGTTTTCTTAGGTAGATCAGAATTTTTCCTAGCTACCTCTACAACTCCTGTTGGGTACATTGGTCAAATGTACCTGATTTGAAGAATCCTCACCCAACTCAATGATATACATCATAATGTATTTGATGTATGTTTGAGTTACTTGTGCAGGTTAAGAAAGAATTGGACTGAAGAGAAAAGTTTCTAAGTCCATGTGTCGACACCCAGAGGGAAAGTGTCGACACTTAAGAAAGCTTGTGTCGACACCCAGACAAGCAGTGTCGACACTTGGAGTCATTGTGTCGACACCTGGGAAGCAGAGTCGACACCAGATAGAAAGTGTCGACACTTGGAGCTGTGTCGACACTCAGTGAAGAAAAGTGCAGACAGAAAATGTCGACACTTGGAACTGTGTCGACACTCAGCAAAAGTCTGCAGAGTCTAAGTACAAGTGTCGACACTCAACACAATGTGTCGACACTATGCAGAAGAGTCAGCATTTGAAGTAAGTGTCGACACTCAACACAATGTGTCGACACTAAGCAGAAGAGTCAGCACTTGAAGTAAGTGTCGACACTCAACACAATGTGTCGACACTCAACAGAAGAGTCAACATTTGAAGTATGTGTCGACACCCAGAACAATGTGTCGACACACAGCTAAAGACTCAACACTTGAAGAAAGTGTCGACACATGGAGATGTGTCGACACTTAGCAAAGAACAGAAAGAACAACAAATTATTCTAAGTACAAGTGTCGACACTATGGGAATGTGTCGACACTCAGCTGAAGTCTCAACAACAAGAAGGTGTGTCGACACAAAGGAGCTGTGTCGACACTCAGCAAGTTTCAACATAGAAGACTATGTGTCGACACCAAGAAGAAGTGTCGACACTTGACAGATACACAAGAAGATGTGTCGACACAAAGGAGATGTGTCGACACATAGAAGAATTCAGCAAAAGCTTGAATAACAAGTACTTGTGTCGACACTCAATTTCAGTGTCGACACATGCAGAAGAATCTGTGTCGAGACATACAAGGAATTGTGTCGACACCTTGTAGTCTTGTGTCGACACTTACACAACTTGTGTCGACACTTGGTCTATAAGTGTCGACACTTAAAGACAGAAAGTCTCGACACTATCAGACAGATAGAGATTTTCAAGAAGTGACTGGTTGACATGACAGCTGCCGTTCCAGCCGGTCTACAGCAACTGTCAGAGATGTCAGAAGTCAGTTATGGACCGGACCAGCCGGTTACCATGAAAAATGCCTATAAATAGGCACCCACAGTTTACAGAAACAGTAGTTGAGATAAGTTGAAGTAATTGATCAGATTGCTGTCAAGGTTGATCAAATTGTTGAAGTGGTACCAAGGGTATCAACACAAGAAGATCTTGCAGTTCAACTGCAGATCTAAGAAGTTGGAGAGAGAGGGCTCCATCCAAGAAATCAGTCTCTGGAACTAGGCTGAGAAGAAGGATTCAGATTCAATTCTGATTCTTAAGTGGCAGAGGTCAAGGAACAACTGTAGAGGATTCAGCCTTATTCAGTTCTACTCAAGAAGCTTTGAAGAAAGCTAAGTCAGGGTGAATCCAGCTGAGTTCTTCCAAGAACTCATCAAGAATCTCTCAACTCCTCTCTTATTATTCTGAGTTGTAGAGTTATATTTTGTAATATCTTTTTAACTTGTAGGATCCTTTGGATCTGAGTGATTGTAAGCCTATATTTATAAAGGCTGAGGGTAGGGCTTGTTTGCCTGAGTGTAGGAGATTGAGATCTCTGAGTGTAGGCCTTGGATTGGCTGAGTGTAGGCCTTGATTGGCTGAGTGTAGGCTTTGGGATAAAGCTGAGTTGTAAGGCTTTGGGCCTGAGGTAGGAACCAATTTGGGTTCTGAGACAGTGGAGAAGTTTGGCCGAATCTAGTACACTGCTAGATAGGCGAAGGGGGAAAGTGGATGTACCCATATCTTGGGGAACCACTATAAATCACTGTGTGCTGTGCTGTGAATGTGCTGTGGATTAGCTGTGTATGTTTGATTATTGCTGATTGCTGTAATAAACTAGTTAGAACTCTGTGATTTAACTAAGTAGCTGCCAACAAAGTTAGAAAAGGATTAGGTCACCTATTCACCCCCCCCCCCCCCTCTAGGTGTTTAGGTACTATATCTTTCAAGTGGTATCAGAGGGAGGTTGCTCAAAACAAGGACTAACAGCCTAAGGAAATACTGTTTGGCAGATTCAGAGTAAGGTATTACACAGTTTCAAGAAAATCAAGAACATCAAGAAACATGGGTTCTTATGAGAATCACAAGGAATTGGGTTCCATGAAATTACCCATATGCAGAAAGGAGATCTTTGGGATCTGGAAAGAGAGGGTAAGGCTAATTATGGAAGCCTATGACCCTAGAATATACATTACAGTTAAGGAAGGGCCTTATGTGGCAATGAAGATTTCAGTATTGGATGCAAATCATAGGACTCCAAAGGATTTCTCTGAGATGACTAAGGATGAAATTGTCCTAGCCACCATGGACAAGAGGGCACAGAACATAATAGTGAGTGTCATTGATGATGCAACTTTTCAGAACTTAATTCACTGTAAAACAGCAAAAGAAATGTGGGATACCCTCATTGTCTATATGGAAGGTTCTGAAGAAGTTAGGCAAGATAGGAAGTCCTTGCTAAATCAGGAGTATGAGAGCTTTAGGCAAGGAAAGAGTGATAGCATCACTGAGTGCTATAAGAAATTTTACAGGATAGTTAATGAACTCATGTCTTATGGAAGAGAGTTCACTAACTATGAACTAAATGACAAGTTCTTAAGGTCACTAACCAAAGATTGGGACACCAAGATCTGTGCCATAAGAGAAATGGCTAAGTTGGGGGAAATTCCACCTCCCACACTGTTTGGCAAGCTATTGTCATATGAGATGCAGTTAACAGTGAGAAAAGAAGAGGAAGAATTCATGGAGATCTTGGAGTCAATTTATGAACAAGAAGACAGTCATTGCCAAGGGCTAATGGCTTTGACAGACAATGCCAAAATCCTGGAGCAGCCAGGACCCAGTCAGGTACAATGTTCAAGTATAAATTCAGATTTTTGTTCTAGTTCAGAATCAGATTCTTCTTCATCAAGTGATGAGAATGTATCCGAGTCTGAGGAAGATATTCATCAGCTTATAGATGAATATAAGGTGCTGTTGCAAGCCTACAAGAAATGCAAGACCCTAGCCAAATGTCAGGCAAAGGAGATTGCTGATCTCAAGGCTGTTGCAACAGATTTTGAGAAACAATTTGATCAAAAACTGAATGAGGTAGCCAGGCTGAAACACATCACTGTGATTCAGATGGGAACTATCACTTTTAAGAATGATCAAATTAAGTGTCTGGAGAACAATCTTCAGAAAGAAAGAGAGCTTGTTGCTAGGTTTTCAAAACCTAAATCAGTGCTACCTTTAATTGATGAATTTGTTCATCATAAAGGCAAGGCTGGACTGGGCTTTGTTAGACCTGTAGGGACTGAGCAGTCCAAGTTTAAGTCCAAGGGCAAAGCCCCAACATTCAACAGGTCTGCTGTAGATAAAACAGCAAAGGTTGTACCTAAGCAAAGGTACAACAAGTTTGAATGCTGGTGCTGTGGCAAGGTTGGCCACTTTGCAGTGGACTGTTGGCACAATGCCAGTGCCAAGGTGAGTAGCAAGCTACCTGGTGGAAAGCCAGTAGGTAGCTTTGTCAAGTTACAGACTAACAAGTACCAAGGACCCAAGATTGCTTTGGGTTCTAAGGTCCATTAATCTGTTTTGCAGGTGAGTCCAAGTGGCCATACCCCTACATGGTACTTGGACAGTGGATGTTCCAGACATATGACTGGAACTAGGGGACTACTGAAGGACTACATTTCAATCAAAAATGGTCCTAAAGTGACCTTTGGTGGTTCTGAAAAAGGAATCATCAAAGGGTTTGGTAACATCTCTTCAAACTTAGTTACCATTACTCAAGTGGCTTATGTTAAAGGGTTGAAACACAACCTAATAAGTATAAGTCAGTTAAGTGATGTAGGGTATGACATCTCATTTGTAAAAAATGGTTGTCATATCAAGAGATCAAGTGATCAAGAGATCATTTTGACAGGATATAGGAAAAGGAATGTCTATTGCCTAGACATTATGATTGAGAACAATAGTTCTCCAGTTTGTCTTGTAGCTGATGAGACAGTCTCTCATTGTGTCAAATGGCACAAGAGGCTTGCCCATCTTAACTACAAGACAATTAGCAAACTCTTTAGCAAAGAGTTAGTGAGGAATGGTCCTCAAGTTAAGTGTGTTAAAGATGGCATTTGCTCAGCTTGTCAAAAGGGCAAGCAGACTAAATCCACCTTTAAAAGCATAGATAACAAAGATGCTGTGAGGTGTTTGTACCTCTTGCATTTGGATCTCTTTGGTCTAATGCCAGTTCACAGCTTAGGTAGGAAGGTCTATACCCTTGTAGTTGTAGATGACTACTCAAGGTTTTCCTGGGTGTTCTTCTTAAGACAGAAATCTGAAATACCTAGTGTCTTCTACAGCTTTGTCAAGCAAATTCAGAATGAACTTAATAGTACTGTGGTCAAAATTATAAGTGACCATGGTACTGAGTTTCAATCTGAAAGCATGACAAAACTATGTGAAGACTTTGGGATATTTCAAGAATACTCTTCACCTAGAACACCTCAGCAAAATGGCATTGCTGGGAGGAAAAATAGAACCTTGATAGAAGCTGGTAGAACCCTACTAAGTGATACATCACTGCCTGAGTATTTCTGGGCTGAAGCAGTTAACACTGCATGCCATGTTATAAATAGGGCTACCATCACTAAAGGGCTAAACAAGACCCCCTATGAAGTAGTGAACGGCAGGAAACCAAACCTATCCTATTTTAGGATCTTTGGTTGTAAATGCTACATACTTAACAATGGGAAGTCTTACATAACTAAGTTTGCTGCCAAGTCCCAAGAGGGAATTTTTGTTGGGTACAACAATAATAGTAAGGCTTATAGAGTCTACAACTTGACTACACAAGTTGTAGAAGAATCAGTGCATGTAGTTTTTGATGAGACTAAACTTATTAATAATGAGTTGTCTAGCAATGTATGCAGCCCCACAGGTTTGACAAAGACAATGGACAAGCTGACTATAGAAGAAGTGCCTGCTACAAGACAGCAAGGAGAGGAGAGTAGCTGCTGTCCAGGGGGAGAACTACATGTGCCAATTGCTGAAGAAATCCAAGGAATACAGCATGATGCAGAAGCTGAAGTGGTTCAACCTGAAGTGAGGATGCCTCCAGCCCACAGGCATCTTAGAGATCATCCAGTAGAGCTGATTATTGGAGATCCAAGACAAGGAGTACAAACCAGGAGTAGAAACATGAATGCTGCAATCTATTCCAGCTTTTTGTCTCAAGTTGAACCTAAAAGATTTGAAGAAGCAATAATGGATCCACAATGGACTGAAGCAATGCAAGAAGAGCTTAATCAGTTCAAGAGGTGCAAGGTTTGGGAACTTGTTCCTAAACCTAAAGACCACAATGTAATAGGAGTTAAGTGGATCTACAGGAATAAGATGGATGAACAAGTAGTCATCATTAAGAATAAGGCTAGACTGGTTGCTAAAGGATATAGGCAAGAAGAAGGTATTGATTTTGATCAAACCTTTGCTCCAGTAGCCAGACTGGAAGCCATAAGAATGTTCTTGGCCTATGCAACCTATCAAGGATTCAAGGTATACCAAATGGATGTCAAGTCAGCATTCCTAAATGGTAATTTGAAAGAAGAAGTCTATGTGGAGCAGCTTTCAGGTTTTGTTGATCCAACTCTACCTCATTATGTCTATAGACTTAGGAAAGCATTATATGGGTTAAAGCAAACCCCTAGGGCTTGGTATGAAACCCTATCTAGTTTCCTCATTGAGAACAAGTTCTCAAGGGGGAAAATAGATAAGACTCTATTCCTTAGGGAATCTAGAGGCAAAATCATACTAGTCCAAATATATGTAGATGACATTATATTTGGGTCTACTGAAAGCAGCCTTTGCAAAAAGTTTGCAAAACTTATGCAAGGTCAGTTTGAAATGAGTAGTATGGGAGAGCTGAAGTTTTTCTTGGGTCTCCAAGTTAAACAGACTGAGAGTGGTTTGTCCATTTGTCAGTCAAAGTTCACCCTAGAACTCATAAGGAAGTATGGTATGGATTCATCCAGTACCATGAAGACTCCTATGGGGTCAAGTATGTCTCTTAGCAAGGATGATGCAGGGAAACCTGTAGATGAAACCTTGTATAGAGGGATAGTTGGCTCCCTATTATACTTGACTGCTAGTATACCAGACATCATGTATGCTACATGTGTTTGTGCAAGGTATCAAGCCTGCCCCAAAGAGTCTCACTTGACTGCTGTCAAGAAAATTTTGAGATATCTAAAGGGCACTCCTTATCTAGGCCTCTGGTACCCTAGGAATGGAGACTTTGATCTAACAGGTTATTCAGATACAGACTTTGCAGGATGCAAAGAGGATAGAAAGAGTACTACTAGAACCTGTCAATTCCTAGGTAGGAGACTAATTTCATGGAGCAGCAAAAAGCAGACTAGTGTGGCTATCTCCACAGCTGAGTCAGAGTATGTGGCTGCAGGAAGTTGTTGTGCTCAACTTCTATGGATTCAACATCAGCTAGAGGACTATGAATTTCAGGTAAGTAGAACTCCACTTTACTGTGATTCTACAAGTGCTATTTCAATAGCTAATAACCCTGTATCTCATAGTAGGACAAAACATATTGAGATTAAATATCACTTTCTTAGAGAACATGTAGAAAGAGAAGATATTTCACTTGAATATGTTAAAACTGATGAACAAGTAGCTGATATGTTTACTAAGCCACTAGAAGAAGCTAAGTTCAATAGATTCAAAATTGAACTAGGTATGATAAACTTAGACTAAGTTTACAGAATAGAAAATTGGCTAAGTAAAAAGGTGTCGACACATAGACAAGTCTATGTCGACACAGAATAGTGGTGTCGACACTTCAGGAAAAACGTGTCGACACATCTAGGAATGTGGTGTCGACACTTCAGAATGATAGTGTCGACACATGTCAAGTAGGTGTCGACACATCCAATATGATGTCGACACTTATGTTTTACTCGGAATTTTCTAAGTAAAGTCTCGACGATGTATCGAGTTATGTTGTGTCGACACATAATCAAGTGTCGACACATAATATCTGTTGACTAAACTTGTGTCGACACATGTGTGTCGAGACATTATAAGTCAGTGTCGACACTTATTGCCAGTGTCGACACATGTTTAGCTAGCTGTCCCGCCTGTTCATCTTCAAAATCAGAAAGGTATAAATAGGGTTCTGTCTTTGTTTGTCGACACGCTTTCAAAGTTTCGAGACAATAACTCCTGTGTCGACACCTCTCTTTTCTCAAGACTAATTCTCCAAACCCTAATGGCTCCTAAGCTTGAGGAGAACGTGAACGAGGGCTATGAGCTAGTGCGCGGCGTGTTCGACGACGCAGATCAAGAAATCAAATCGGTGATAACCCTAGTCGCCAATTCTGGACTAGAATACTTGGTTTCCGAACCAACAAAGATTTGGAAGAAGGAAGTGCTAGAATTCCTTACTGGAGCTGCAGTTGATGACTCTGGATATAGAATCAAATCCAGAGTGCATGGATCCAAAGTCAAGGTCTCACCAAAAAGTCTGAGGAAGGTACTCCAGCTACCTAAGACTCCAGATGAAGAAGAAGTTTCTACATCTAAGACCAGGGAAGCACTTACCTGGTGTGGACTAGATTCAAAGATGAAGATAGGATCAGTATTCAACAGGAAAGGCATGAACAGTCAAGGAAAATTCATGTCTGAAATTGTAGGCAAGGATATTCTCAGTAAGCCAGGAGGGCATGACAGGGTGTCTGCCTCTATGTTTGAAATTATGACCAGAATAATCTTTACTCTAAGAATAGACTGGTCTCTAGTGGTTTTTGACAAGATCAAGGAGAGCTTGAAGAAGCCCAATCTGGGCAGAATTATAAGTCTCTACCTGGCTGGTATAATACCAGAGGTAATGAGCAATGCTGCTGGAAGCAAAATCAACCACATGAGGACGATGGACCAAAGGATATTTTCCAGATGGGACAGAGTGTTGTCCAAGGAATTACCAACCCTTGAGAAGCCAGTTACTGAGAAGGAGATTCCTCCTAAGAAGAAGAGAAAAACTACTGTTGTGGCACAAGAGTCCTCCAGCAGTTCTGATAGTGAAGAACATGTTGTCTTCACTCCTGATGATCAAGAGGAAGTGGCTGCAGAGAAGACCCCTGCTGCTCAAGATAAAGCTGAGATCCAGGGGGAGCTGCCTCCAGCTAGCCCCATCCACAGGGATCAAAGCCAGGGGGAGCTTCCAGTAGTAGAAGAACCATCTACTCTGGACAGTGAGCAAGCCACCATCATTATCCAAAAGGTACTCACTGACCTAAAAACATTAGACTATATTATAGAAGATGCTAATTTGTCTGATGATCTTTAGCAAACTCAGCTAAATACTCAAGTTCCAGATGTTGTTTTAGAAGACACATCTGCTGTAGTTCAAGATGATCCTTCTCAAGTGGTGGAAGAACCAAGAACTTCTCCTGCACAGTCTCCACCTGAATATACAATGGAAGATTTGTTTCTTAATCTTGATCAAGAAGATTTTGATATGGACAAGGATGCTGCTGCTGAAGATAAGAGTGCTGCTGCTGAGGGGGAGCACATGGAAGTTCTGGAAGAGCCTATTAGGCTAGAACCTGAGCAAGCACCTGATGTGCAACCTGAAAAGCCACAAAGCCCTAAGGACAGGGTTGATATTGCCAGCACTTCTGCCTCTGAGGATGAGGAGAGTGCTAGGGCCAAGAAGAAGAAACTCTATGTTTTTAAAAGAAGAAGTCAGAGTTACAAGAAAGCCTTGCAATCCATTGCCCCACAGCCTATAGTTCAACAAGCTCCAACAGTTGATTATAGTGCTTTAATGATTGCCATGCAGATCAAGTTGGATGAGCAAAGGAAGGCAATAGAGGCTTATGTGGATGAAGGGCACAAGTCCCTACAGTTTGATCTTGCACAAGATATCAAATCTATAAGATTTGGGATGAATCTGAACAAGAAGGAAATGACTGACTGCTTCCACAAGGGTGGGAATGCAGTAGTCTATTTGGCAACTCACCAGGAGAAGATCAAGGCTCAGGTAGATGATATAGCAGTAAAGCAAGGATATGTGCTGGAGAATCAGTTAAGAATGAATGATAATTTGACTGCCTCCCATAATGCTATAGTCACTGAGTTGAAGAATAAGACTGCTGAACCTTCTACATCTGCTGCTGCAGTTAAGGCTGATTTTGATAAGGTCTTTCAAGCTGAGATTTCTGCTGTCAAGACTGCAATTCAAGATTCCCAGAAGGCCATCTCTGAACAGCTCACTAAGCTCAGACCTTACTTTAAAGAGGGAATCAGATACTTGGACAGTCAGATAAGGTTTCGAAAGGATGATGTCAGAGACCATATGGCCAGAGAAGTCATAAAGGGGGAGAGGGTATTAGTCAAAGCTAGCTCTGACCATGCCAAATGGATATCTAATTCCATCAGAGCTATACTGGGCTATCCTCCACTTTGTGATGATGATAATGTGGCTGAATCAGGAATACAAACTGCATATCTTGGAGGTGAGCAACAAGAAGTAGCTCAAGTAATATATCCACCTCCAGATTTTGACATGGTTCAAGCAGATGTCAGCACCATGTATAGCCCAACTGAGGGCAAGGCCAATGTTCATATTGAGAAGGTTGTTCAACCTATTTCTGAAGCTCTGCAGGAGGCCATGAACAAAGAAGAAGAGACAAGGTTGTTAAAGAAGAGGTTTAGGGAGCAAGCAGAACAAAAGCTAGATTTTGAACAATGGAGCCCTACCTCTAGAAATATAATTCTTACTGCCTGGAAAGCTGCAAAGGACAATGCTCATGAAAGGAACAAATGGTTCTCTGAGGCAGAATGGAGAAAGCATGAGATTAGGCAGGAGGCTGTAGTACAATTCAGAAGGAATGCTAAGATGGGAAAGCTACCTCCAACTGCTGTGGAGCCTAGCAAGTACTTCCACAAGCCATATCACTACTTTGAGAGGCAGAAAATCAAAGCAGAGGAGCTGAAAAAGAAGGACTCAAAAGGAAAGAAGCCTGCTGTTGCTGAACCTGCTGAAGCCCCTGTCAAAGCTCAAGTTCAAGCTGGAAAGGGAATAGTTATCAAAGAACCTGATCAGAAATAGATTAGGAATTAAACTTGTAGCTTGTTGAAATCTGTTGAATGTAAAACATTTTTGTAAACCATTAAAGGTGTATTAAAAATGTTAGAACAATATATGATAAATATATTTCATGGTTGTTCCGAGAAGTATCTATTTATTATTTGATTCTGCAATGCTGAATGTGTATACATGTGTGAATTTATTACATGTTTATGTTTACCCTGCTGTTTATAATCTGCTGTACATCATTTTGTAATTTTAATTATGGATGGTGTATATCATTGACTAAGGGTTATGACTTCTCCAAATAGGGGGAGATTGTTGGGTACATTGGTCAAATGTACCTGATTTGAAGAAGCCTCACCCAACTCAATGATATACATCATAATGTATTTGATGTATGTTTGAGTTACTTGTGCAGGTTAAGAAAGAATTGGACTGAAGAGAAAAGTTTCTAAGTCCATGTGTCGACACCCAGAGGGAAAGTGTCGACACTTAAGAAAGCTTGTGTCGACACCCAGACAAGCAGTGTCGACACTTGGAGTCATTGTGTCGACACCTAGGAAGCAGAGTCGACACCAGACAGAAAGTGTCGACACTTGGAGCTGTGTCGACACTCAGTGAAGAAAAGTGCAGACAGAAAATGTCGACACTTGGAACTGTGTCGACACTCAGCAAAAGTCTGCAGAGTCTAAGTACAAGTGTCGACACTCAACACAATGTGTTGATACTATGCAGAAGAGTCAGCATTTGAAGTAAGTGTCGACACTCAACACAATGTGTCGACACTAAGCAGAAGAGTCAGCACTTGAAGTAAGTGTCGACACTCAACACAATGTGTCGACACTCAACAGAAGAGTCAATATTTGAAGTATGTGTCGACACCCAGAACAATGTGTCGACACACAGCTAAAGACTCAACACTTGAAGAAAGTGTCGACACATGGAGCTGTGTCGACACTTAGCAAAGAACAGAAAGAACAACAAATTATTCTAAGTACAAGTGTCGGCACTATGGGAATGTGTCGACACTCAGCTGAAGTCTCAACAACAAGAAGGTGTGTCGACACAAAGGAGTTGTGTCGACACTCAGCAAGTT
The DNA here is from genome assembly GCA_039583875.1 of Platanthera guangdongensis. Taxonomy (NCBI): domain Eukaryota; kingdom Viridiplantae; phylum Streptophyta; class Magnoliopsida; order Asparagales; family Orchidaceae; genus Platanthera; species Platanthera guangdongensis. The sequence continues at coordinate 98,827,144 of CM077149.1, forward strand.
TCAACATAGAAGACTATATGTCGACACCAAGAAGAAGTGTCAACACTTGACAGATACACAAGAAGATGTGTCGACACAAAGGAGATGTGTCGACACATAGAAGAATTCAGCAAAAGCTTGAAGAACAAGTACTTGTGTCGACACTCAATTTTAGTGTCGACACATGCAGAAGAATCTGTGTCGAGACATACAAGGAATTGTGTCGACACTTTGTAGTCTTGTGTCGACACTTACACAACTTGTGTCGACACTTGGTCTATAAGTGTCGACACTTAAAGACAGAAAGTCTCGACACTATCAGACAGATAGAGATTTTCAAGAAGTGACTGGTTGACATGACAGCTGTCATTCCAGCCGGTCTACAGCAACTGTCAGAGATGTCAGAAGTCAGTTATGGACCAGACCAGCCGGTTACCATGAAGAATGCCTATAAATAGGCACCCACAGTTTACAGAAACAGTAGTTAAGATAAGTTGAAGTAATTGATCAGATTGCTGTTAAGGTTGATCAAATTGTTGAAGTGGTACCAAGGGTATCAACACAAGAAGATCTTGCAGTTCAACTGCAGATCTAAGAAGTTGGAGAGAGAGGGCTCCATCCAAGAAATCAGTCTCTGGAACTAGGCTGAGAAGAAGGATTCAGATTCAATTCTGATTCTTAAGTGGCAGAGGTCAAGGAACAACTGCAGAGGATTCAGCCTTATTCAGTTCTACTCAAGAAGCTTTGAAGAAAGCTAAGTCAGGGTGAATCCAGCTGAGTTCTTCCAAGAACTCATCAAGAATCTCTCAACTCCTCTCTTATTATTCTGAGTTGTAGAGTTATATTTTGTAATATCTTTTTAACTTGTAGGATCCTTTGGATCTGAGTGATTGTAAGCCTATATTTATAAAGGCTGAGGGTAGGGCTTGTTTGCCTGAGTGTAGGAGATTGAGATCTCTGAGTGTAGGCCTTGGATTGGCTGAGTGTAGACCTTGATTGGCTGAGTGTAGGCTTTGGGATAAAGCTGAGTTGTAAGGCTTTGGGCCTGAGGTAGGAACCAATTTTGGTTCTGAGACAGTGGAGAAGTTTGGCCGAATCTAGTACACTGCTAGATAGGCGAAGGGGGAAAGTGGATGTACCCATATCTTGGGGAACCACTATAAATCACTGTGTGTTGTGCTGTGAATGTGCTGTGGATTAGCTGTGTATGTTTGATTATTGCTGATTGCTGTAATAAACTAGTTAGAACTCTGTGATTTAACTAAGTAGCTGCCAACAAAGTTAGAAAAGGATTAGGTCACCTATTCACCCCCCCCCCCTCTAGGTGTTTAGGTACCATATCTTTCAACTCCCTTCCCTTTATCAGAAATAAACTTAATTGGGGTTGTTAGAACTATAGGTTGGCTGGATGAAGCACCCAAGCCCAGTGTACTATTGAATCTAGAGTTCACTGTGCTTGTGATGTCCATTAGCTTGATGCTTCTCCCATTAAGGGATTCTTCAAGCTTTTTGGCCTCTGATAGCTCACTTTTCAGTGAAGCTATCTGCTCCCTACAGCACTCCAACTCCTCAGAGAGTTTGAGGTTTTCTGATTTTAAGGAACTGTGTTCAGATAATTGATTTCTGAGGGAGATAATCTCCTTCTCAGATTTTAATAAATCTAAACATAGTGCTTTAAACTCAGACTTAAAGTCCTCAGAATTGAAATCAAAAGAACTAATTACCTGGTCTTCTTCAAATTGAGTTTCTGAGTCTGACTCTGACTCTTCTGCATCAGAATTGTGTTGAGAGACATTGATTGCCATCATGCAGAACTCCTTCTCTTCAGCATCATCTTCATCATCACTGGAGCTGGATGAAGCTTCTGATTCTTCTTCTGTTTCACTCCAAGATTCAGCAACAAATCCTTTCCTTGTGTGTTTGTTCTTGCTGGAGGAGGGTTTGTCATTGCCATTCTTCTTGAAGTCTTTTTCTGTTCTCCTTTCTTTCCTGTCCTTTCTGTCTTTGTTTTTATTTTCTGGACAGTCAAGCACAATGTGGCCTGGTTTCCTGCAACCAAAGCAAATAATATCTTTTTTATTTGATCTATCATACCTTGACTTGGCATGCTCTTTGTATGATCTCTTCCTGAAGTCCTTCCTGGCCATCTTGTAAAATCTTTTAGCCAGTATACTAAGCAGCTCATCATTGCCTGTGACTTTGTCTTCAGGCTGATCTTCAGTGGCTTTGAAAGCTATTGTCTTTTCCTTTCTTGTGGCTGGTGAGGCAGCCTTCTGCTCTTCTTCTCTGTTCTTAATGAGCAGCTCATAAGACTTGAGCTTGTCCAAGAGAGCTTCTGTTGTAATCTCATTCAGACTTCTGCCATCCTTGATTGGCCAGATCCTTAAGTCCCAAGTGCTTGGTAAGCACATTATGATTTTGTCATTTAGCTCAGTCAATGAGATCTCCTTGTCCAAGGTTTTCAGCTCATTGACTATGAGACTGAGTCTATTATACATATCTCCTACTGACTCATCTTCTCCTTTCTTGAAGTTCTCATATTGGGTTATGAGGTGAGATCTTCTGTCTTTTCTTTCATCAGCAGATCCTGAGACGATTTCAGATAGCTTGTCCCAGATGTCCTTTGCTGAGTTGCATTCACCTACCTTTTGGAATATGTCATCAGACATAGTCTGGGCTAAGATGTTCATAGCCTTTGCATCTGCTACCTTTCACTTCTTGATCTCTGCATCTGTTCCTGAAGGAGGTGGAACAACATTTGTACTTGTGTTCTCTGGAGGTCTTGGACAAACTGTCAAAACAGAATTTAAGATGTCCTCATCAATAGAATTCATGTAGAGTCTAATCCTTGCCTTCCAAAGTGCAAACTTGGATAGATTGCACACTGGAGGTCTGGTGCTAGCATAATCTTTGTTTTGGGCCATGTTTTGTGAGGAAATAATTCTAATAACAAAATCTACAACAAGCAGATCTAACTAAAGGAATCTTTGGGTTCAGGTGTTAGCCTGTGCAACCACTGAGATGTGGTATTTTTAACCAACCTGCCTCTGATACCAATTGAAAGTGTGAGTTAGATCTGATATACTCTAGATGGGGGTGAATAGAGTATGGTGCTTGCTAAAAACTTTTACAACAGTTGTTGTATTCTAATGTGAACAGGGAAGCAAATAGTAAATCTAACCACAGAATAATCACAATCTACAAAAGAAACTAATCACAAGCCACAGCCAGAAACAAAAGAAACACAAGCAACCAGAAGACACAAGGAGCTATAGTGGTTCCCCAACCAATCTGGGTGCATCCACTCTTCTACCACCATAGGTAGGAATCCACTGCGGGATGAGTTGATCAGGTGTCCTGGGCACCAATGAGCTTTTGATAAGGTGCTCAAAAACCAAACCAGATTTTTTGATCAGGTGTCTTTCCACCAATGAGCTTTTGATAAGGTGCTCAAAAACCACACACAAACTTTTGAAGGGAGTTTGAAAAACACTTTACAGAGGTGGGGATGAGAGAGTGATGAAAGTCTTCTTTTCTCAATCACAGTGAGAAGACTATGTGGATTCAGTGATGTTGTCAAAGCTCCCCCTGAGATCTTGAGTTGTTCAGGAAATGAAGCTTTGCAGTAGGGTGATAGGCCTTCAGAAAATTGATCTCCAACAAATGATGTTTTCAGCAGCAATTGAAATGTGAGGTGTCTGGAGTATTGAATGATGATGGCCTTGAACACTTGAAAAAGAGATCTGAAGATATCAGTTTGTTGATCTCCTTTTGGTGTTGGTGTTCTGTATGAATTCTTGAGACTGAGAATGTTTGGAACTCTTTTTGTTTCTCTTGTGTGATTGTTGTTGTGAGAGTTGTTGCAGAGAAAATTCCTCTTCTTTTCTTTCTCAGAGTTCTCTACTGGATTGATATTACAGAAGTTGAAGAATTATCTTTTATTTCTTTTGTCTGAATAGAAATTGTCCATTGTCCAAGATAGTCGTTGGCCTGTCATCAATAACTTCCTTAATTGCATTTGTCTTCTAGAGGAATGTCCAATAAAACATTCCTTGATAATTCCTTGAAACTTGCTCCAGAATAAATGAAAACGGCTGTAAGATCTCTGAATTAAATGCTGACAGTAATTCCACAACTGTCCAAATTTGAATCTTGAAAATCATTGAACTCTTCAGAAAAACGTCGAACTGAGCTCCACTATCATCGAACTGAGCTCAGAGATTTGAACTTAGACAGAAACAGAGATCGTCGATCTGAGCTCAACTATCGTCGAACTGAGCTCAGAGATAGAGAATCAAACTGGAGGCAAGATCGTCGATATGAGCTCGAAGATCGTCAAATGGAGTTCGACGACTTGATGAAGTTGAGCTCAGAGATCGTCGAATGAAGTTCGACGATCCGTCGAAGTGAGCTCAACGATCGTCGAATGGAGTTAGACGATTCGTCGTACTGAGCTCGACGAAATGACTTAGTCTCCAAACTGAAAAACCTGGTCTTGAGGGCAGCTTCCAAACCTAACTACTAACCCTTAGACTCAATTCTAATTGACCTTTAGATCTATACAATGAGGTCAAAATAGGTTCCTAAGAGACATAGTGATCCTGGCCCAAATTAGTAATAGGGTGTTCCAACAGAGAGCTTAAAGGAGGTCTCCCCTGTAGCTGTGTTGGGGGTGGTCCTCAGGTCCCAGAGGACCGAGGGAAGCTGCTCCACCCAGCTCCCCTTCAGGTTCTCAACCTTCTTCTTCAGGAGGTTCACAATGATCTTGTTCGCCTCCTCCACCTGCCCGTTGCTCCTGTGGTGATGGATCGACGCCAATCTGAGGTCAATTCCGAGCTGCTCGCAGAAGTTAGTGAATTCCGCGCTGGTGAACTGAGGCCCATTGTTCGTGACGATGGCTTGCAACAACCCATGTCGGTAGATGATATACCCTCAAATGAAATTTCTAATGACCTGGGAGGTCACCTTAGCCAGTGTCTTCACCTCCAACCACTTGGAAAAATAATCTATCATCACCAACAGGAAACTCCTCTGCCCGCTGGCCTGGGGGAATGGTTAAACCAAATCTATTCCCCAAATTGCAAAGGGCCTGGGGTCCATGATGATCTTGAGGCGCTGAGCCGACTGTAGTTGTAGTGGGGCAAACAACTGGCATTTGTGGTACCTCTTTGTGAATTCCGCAGCGTTGTGGCCCAAGGTTATGCAGAAGTACCCCTGTCTCCCTTCCAGGGTCCGAAGTGGACTTCTTCCAATATCCTCTTTGCTTCCCTCTCGGGCATGCAACGGGCTAGCATCCCCAAGAGAGTCTTCCGATACAGCTGTCCGTCCCGGAGGAGATAGTATGCCGACTTGTATCTAAACTTCTTCTTGTCCATCCCCTCCGGGTACTCTCCTGTGGAAAGGAAGGTCGTGAACGGGTCCATCCACGAGGGGTGTAGATCCACCTCCATCAGCTCTCCCTCTTTAATAGAAGGGCAGAATAGATCAGTGATGATACCCCCCCCCACCCGGGACCGTGCTTTGCCAGCTAATCTACCTGCTCGTTCTCCTCCTTGGGCACGTGTTGGATGGAGAAGGTCTGGAACATCCTGATGACACTCTTCACTTTTGCTAAGTATAGTTGGAGGGTAGGCTCCCTCGCTTCGAACTCCCCGTTGATCTGGGAGGCCACTACCATGGCATCAATGAGGACCTCCACGTCGAGCACCCCCAGTTCCCTGGCCAGGTGTAGCCCGACGATCACCGCTTCATACTCGGCCTGGTTGTTTGTGATGGGAAAGTGCACCACCACCATTTGCTCGATCCTCATCCCTTGGGGGCTTTCCAAGATTACCCCCACCCCCAAGAAATGTTTCCCCAAAGCGTCGTCTACCTTCACCTTCCATGAGGCCGGATGAATGAGCTCTTCCTCCGCTACCTTGACCACGTAGTCAGCCAAAAAGTTGGCCATTTCTTGGGCCTTGATCGAGAGGCGGGGGATGAAGGAGATGACGAACTCGCTCAACTCCACTGACCATTTAGCCAACATGCCCGAATAGTCCACCCCATCGAAGATGTTGTGGAGGGGATGGTCAGTCACCACTCGAATGGAGTGTGCCTGGATGTAGGGCTGTAGCCTCTGGACCGAGATGACTAGAGTGAAGACCAGCTTTTCCAAGATAGGATTTCGAAGCTCGGCCTTCCTCAAGACCTGACTCACATATTATATGGGGAGCTTCATCTTCCCCTCTTCTCGAACCAGGACGGAGCTCAGGGCTTCCGCTCCAACCTCGAGGTACAAGCACAAGTCCTCCCCCTCCTTCGGCCCTTAGAGCAGTAGAGCCTGAGTCAACTGCTTCTTCAGGGCCTGGAATGCCTCCTTGCACTCTTGTGTCTGCTCGAACTTATGGCTTCCCCTTAATGTCTTGAAGAAGGGGGAGCACTTCTCCCCGGCCCGGGAGAGGAACCTGCTCAATCCTGCCAGCTTCCCTATCAACTGCTGTACCTCTTTGGCACTCCGAGGCGACACCAGCTCTATGATGGCTTTGACCTTGTCGAGATTCGGCTCGACCCCCACGGGGGTGAGGAGGTTTTTAAAGAACTTTCCCCTACTAGCCCCGAAAATGCACTTCAGTGGGTTAAGCCGCATCTTGTATTTGCACAGGGTGGTGAAGGTTTCCTCCAGGTCCTGGAGGTGAGAGTCCACGTCTCAACTCTTGATCATGAGATCATCTACGTACATATCCAGGTTCCTCCCCTTTTTTTCCCGGAAGACCCTGTCCATCATCTTTAGGTATGTCGCCCCTGCATTCTTCAGCCCAAAGGGCATCATCTTGTAGGAGTAGCACCCATACCCTGCGATGAACGAGACATCTTTGATGTCCGTGGGTGCATCCTAATCTTGTGATAACCTGAAAACACATCTAAGAAGCTCATTACAGGAAAACTGACGGCAGAGTCAACCAGCGCGTCGATCCGAGGCAAGGGATAACAGTCCTTAGGGCATGATTTATTAAGTACGGAAAAATCAACACACTCGTCTACCTTTTTAACCATAACTACATTGGAGACCCAGCCGGTATATTGTATTTCGGATACAAAACCGGCCTTGAGGAGTTTGGCCACTTCCTCCCTGACGGGCTCGGCCAGCTTTTCCGCCGTGGACCTCTTCTTCTACTGGATGGGGCGGGCTCCTGGGTCCAGGTTGAGGTGATGGTAGGCCACGCCTGTGTCAATCCCTGACATCTCTACAGCGCTCCATGCGAAGATGTCCACATTCTTCTGGATGCATACCACCATCCTGCACTGAAACTCCGGGGTCAGCCCCCCGCTGATGCGAACCTTCTCCACCCTCCTCAAGTTATGAGAACCTCCATCTCCACCACCTCTTCTATAGCCTCAATCCTGGACTTCTCCCCCCATTCTTCTACGTCCCTCTCCTCTGGGACAAGAACCTCCTCAGCTGCCGCCTCTTCATCCATGGCCATTGCCTCGGCCCACTCCTCTCGGTCTCCTTCTGCCACCTCCACCTCGGTGCAGCTCTCCACCTCCATCACTTCTCCTCCTACCTCATGTTCTGCCTTCTCCATTATCCTCTCCATCTTCTCGGCCCCTTCCTTCCAGTAGATAGAGTTCATGGCGGTGACGTAGCACTCCCTCGCTACTTTGGGGTCACCCCAAACCCGGACATGGATCCCCTCGGCATTAAACTTCAGGCATTGGTGGAAGGACGAGGGGACGCAGTGGAAGGCGCCGATGAGGGGCCTCCCGAAGATGGAATTGTAGCTACTGGGGGCATCCACGATGACAAACCTACAGTTACGGGACTCCACCCCCCCCCCCCCCCACCCCTCCCTCCTCTAGGGTGACGTGGAGACCCACTCCTCCTTCTACCTCCTTCCTCTCCCCTGAAAACCCAAATAGGGGGTCGTCTGAAGCCAGCACCCTCTTCGCCTCCACCTTCATTGTGTCGAATGCCTTCTTTAAGATGGTGTTGATAGAGCTCCCGTTGCCATTGAGGATCCTGAAGACGGTGAAATTCTCGATGGCTATCTCGATGACTAACGCATCACAGAAGGGATCCTCATGATCCGGCATATCCTTCCTTGAGAAGGTAATCTTCTCTTCTGGTGGTGGGGTCTGAGATGTGGAGCCAACAATCCGACGGTACATGGTGTGGAGGCTTGCCTTCCGGGAAGCCTCAATCCCACCCCCCCCCCCCCACCTCCCCATGGATCACTCTGATACCTCCCCGAGTCCTGACGTCCTCCTAGTCTTCACATCTATACTCCTCTGCCCGATGCAGGACCTCCTCAATCCTCACCTCCTGACGACCTTGTTGCTGATACTACTCCATGTTTCTTCTCATTTCAAGGAACTCCGGGCATGTGGTCGTGGCGTGCACTTCCTCTTAGTGGAAGTCACAGTAGGGCAGCTCCACCCTGACTTCTCTCCTCCTCCTCTGTGCTGCTCTCCTCCTCTCCCCCATGACTATATCTATAGCCTAATTTTTGTCTGGGAGGGGAGGTCTTTGGGCATGCCTCCAACTTGGGGGGTAGAACTGATCCTGGCCCCCCTGGCGGTTGTCTCTTCCCTGGTAACCTCTCTGTGGCCCCTATTCTTGCCACTCGGGCCTCTAGGCCCGCTGACGGTCTAACTTCTGACGCCCCCACCTGGGCTGTTGGTGCTGCTGTAGTTGCCATTGTTCCCTCTACTGGGGTTCATCTCTCCTTTCCTCCTAACCTCTGCCGCCTCTCGGCTCCTTCTCCTCCTCCGTGGCCCACCTGGCCAGTTTTTGGGCAAACTACGGATTCGACGCCTCCCCGTCGACTTCCCTAGCTGCCTTCTCCATCAGCTCTTCGTAGGAGAGGGGTAACACTCTCTTCAGCTCCATTCTGAAGAAACCCTATTGCAGCTCTAGGGTGAAGGCCATCATCAGGCTATGTCCTGGCATCTCCTTGACTTGGGTGACCTCCTCCTGAAACCAGTAAACATAACTACCCAACGTCTCGTTCACCCCGTACATGATGTGGAACAGGGACTCCAACTCCTTCCTCCTCTTATAGGTGGTGAACCTCAAAATGAACCCCCGGCGCAGGTCCTTGAAGCAGTAAATGGCGCTGGCTGGTAGCTGGTGAAACCACTCTCTCGTTTTCTCCTTGAGAGTGATGACGAAGATCCTGCACTTGAAACTATCTGACATCTGTCGAATCGAGACCACATCCTCAAACCACTGGACATGTTGGACCGGGTCTCCCTTCCCGGTGTAGTAAGACATCTCTAACTCCCTGAACCCCTCTGAAACTGGGGCAGAAGAAACCATCTCGTTGAAGAGGCTACCTCCTACGATTAGGAGAGCAGGTGGATCTCGCCCCCCATCTCGCTGAACCGACCCCCGCCTGTCGATCCTGAGAAGAGCACGCGGCCAGGAAGCTCGCATCCTCTACCCTCCTCGACGACCTCCTTCCCAGCTCGTCTGTCGGGAGTCTCCTCGTCCAGAGATTGGGTGGTTATGACTGGAGTTGCTGGAGTCGAGTACTCGGCCCGCGTGCCGAGTGCGAACTTGATGAGGCTGAGCAAGTCCTGCCTGAAGTCTTCGAACATCCCCACCATGGTGAGAGGGGGAGGGGGTGGTGACTCGGACCTGTCCGAGCCTTGCTCTGATCCTCCTGTCATCGAGCTCGCCGAAGTTTTTCTGTGTTGACCACTCTCCACGCTACCCGCACCAAAATGTTGAAACCAAAAATTCGGTCTCTTGTGGAGTTCACCCTTAGGGAAAGTGTCTGCACCTACTTCTCTCAAGCAGGCTAAATGGAAAACGGAAATGGAAACTGACCCAAGGGCTCGACGTGTAGGTCCCACCACACACCCGGAAGATCTTAGAGCGCTTCCCCTCCTTAGCCAAAGGCCGATCTAAGGCTACCTCAGAAAGCGCAAGAAGATCTGAATACTGGTAAGCATGCCTTCTGAGGTGCCCTTGAGTCCTATTTATAGATTTTGAAAATGGCCTGCAAATAGCCAACATCTGCTGTTTTAAACAGCTATGTGCAGCCCAACTGGGTCTGCCAATAGTGTAACTCCGCTGTTTTATCAAGGTATTCGCACCCCTATCATGGGCACCCACGTAATTTTGCCTCTGGGCCCCACTGGGCAACTCTCAAGGACCTGGAGGTTAGCTTGCCATAACCCTCCATCTCGCTGTGTTGGACGCGACCTGGCTCCTGTAGCTCACCTTCCCTCCTTTGGCGAGTGCGATCCAGGCTGTCGTAGCCTGTCGATCCTCGCTCCGAGGCGGGTTGGCATCCAGGTCGCCTATAGGAGATTGGGCTGGCTGGTATGAGACTGTCACTACAGTTCTAGAGGAGCTTGCCGAGGTAAGTTCGATGAATCCAGGTTTCTAACTCCCGAGGTTAGCTCGAAAAATGCCAAGCTCCGTTCGACGAACGCAGAGCTCCGTTCGACGAACGTCGATCTCCACCTGAGCTGAGTTTGGCGAAACCTCGACTCAGCTTGACAAACTCCAAGCGGACGCGGGATGGGTCTGCCAGCTCGTGCAGCTCGCGCGCCTAGCTTTGGCTGGAGCGGGCTAACCGTTCTGAGCTCGCCGGTATGATGTTCTGGCACTAGCAGGTCGCCTTAGTCCACTCGCCTTCTCCGATGGACCCACTCGGTGAATATGGGGTTGTACAAGCTGTAACATAGAAAATTCTCAGACACAATAAAGGCGCATACCCTAAACGCCTAGTGTCTCACATTAAAAAGAGATCATAAAGTCTAAATAAACAAGCGCACAAAGCGCTAAACAATGCTCTGAATAGAGATAGCAAAAGCAAAAAATCTACTAAAGCTCTAACAGTCGTTATCCATAAGATCATTATGATCCGAATCCCAGACTACTAGTGCTCCTCCTGAACAGTCAGCCCCTGCAATTTCAACAAAGAAATTCATTTTAGAATAAAATAAATCCTTTGAAAATTTACATATATCTTGTTATTTTATAAGAACTTAGTATTAATTTCATTATTATTGGTGTTGTAGATTAGAGACCGGGCGGTCTGGCGGTCTGACTCTGGCGGGTTGCAGTCCGGGCGGTCTGTCGGGTTCTCTCCTGCGGTTTGTTGTTGTCATGTTGTTGTTGGTGCCTAGCGGTTTGTCATTCTGTCCCTGGCGACTTGGAGACTGGGCGACCTGGCGGTCTAGTGTGGCGGCTTGGTATCTTTCTCTTGTGGTTGCCGGGCGGTTTGCCCATTCACCAAACCGCACGGCTTGGTGACTTGTTTTTATGTTAAACCGCTTGTACATGATATTTTTTAGTCCCACATTGTTTATTTGTAATCTCTCTCATCTCCTTCATTCTATAAAAGGGAGGTTATACCATGTAATTGATACCTTTTTCGGAATACAAAAATTTCTGTTTGTCCAATTTCTGGACTTCCATTTTCTGTTCGTACATGGTATCAGAGCCAGTGATCTTGGCCGCCTGATTCAGTGCATTTCTCTACCCGCGCGACTTGATCTACTTCTTTCCTCTTGTTCGTACGGCCTCTCCTCCTTTTGTCGCTAATCTTTGTTCGCGCAATCTGCTCTCCTTCTTTGTTTGCGCGGCCTTCTTCTTCTCAGCGGCCTATTTTCGCGACTTCTCGGTCTTTTGTCTGCGCGGCCTGCTCTCTTCCCGCGCGGCTTATTCCTTTTATCTATTGTGGATTCTTCTTTTATCCGCTGCGGTCTTCTGTTTCCGCCCCTGCCTCTTTCTTCCCGTGCGACCTTTCTCTTCCCTCTACCCGTGCGGCTTCTTCCATGGCCCTTTCCAGCTCTTCTACCACCACCGCTACTCCCGTCACAACTCCACCTCCTCCTCCCGTTCCCTCAGGGAATCTTAGCACCGTATCCAAGCTGGTTGGTTCCAACTACTCGGATTGGAGCGTCTCTTTCACCTTCCTCCTCCGCTCACAACGCAAATGCCACCACCTTACCGATGATTCTCCTGCCACCACTTCTGCTGAATTTGATGACTGGGATGCTAGCGATGCGCTTGTCTGCACTTGGCTTGCTAACAGTCTTTTCGATGAATGTCTTCCTGTTATCCGTCATGATGACACGGTCAAGAAGGCAGGGCTTCATCTTGCTGCTCTATACTCAAAGGGGGCTCATATGTCCCGTATTTATACCTTGTATGCAGACCTCTTTTCCTGTCCATCTATGTCTCCTGCTGCTGCGTATCAACAAGTTCAAGCTCTTAGGGCTGAGAGCCTTCAACATCGCCCCTTCTCTGTAGATCTTGTCGAATAACACAAACACTTTCAGGAACTGCTTGTTGTGTGCTACCTCCTCCGACTTCCTGATTCCTACGACATGATTCGCCAACAAATCTTGGGTGAAGCGGACTCTCCCAACTTGGATACAACGGTCGCACGCATTGCAGCGGTTACATCTCTTCTTCAGCGTCCACTTCTGTCTTCTCCTCCTCCATAATAATATGCTCACCAGACTCAACGTAGCGGCTCTGGTATTCGCAACCATCATTCCGGTAGTCAGAGTTCTTCCCGCTTCCTCTACTCTCACTGTGGCCGCACCGGGCATCTTGTGGATAAATGCTGGATGAAGCATCCCCATCTTCTCCCTTCTGGTGATGCTTCCACCTCCTCTTCCAAGCCATCCACTTCGGTGGTAACTTCCTCAGGTAGTGCTCACGTGGTTACTCAAGGTAAATGGCTCATCGATTCTGGTGCAACTAATCGCATGACAGGCAATCCACAATGCTTTTCTCTCCTTGAAATGCATGATCGGTTGCCTCCGGTCCTTGTTGCAGATGGCTCTCCCTCCCCGGTTCATGGAATGTGAGTGGTTCATGTCACTTCGTCTCTTCACTTGGCTGACACTCTCTACGTGCCCAAGTTTTCCTGCAATTTGTTGTCTGTTACATCTTTATACAAGCAGCTTCAATGTTCCATCACATTCACTCCCACTTCTTGCTCTTTTCAGGATCCGAGCTCCCAACGGACGATTGCTACTGGGACTGAGAGCGGCAGCCTCTACTTCCTCGACAATGTTTATGCTCTCTCCGCCTTCTCCTCCTCTTCTACAGATCTCCTACAATGGTATCTCCGGCTTGGGCATCCTCCCCCACAGCTTCTTCATCCGCTGCTACCTCACCTCCCTCCGGACAGTTCTCCTCTCAACTGCGATGCCTGTCAGCTTGGCAAGCATCACCGTTCTTCCTTCCCGCCAAAGCAAGGTCGTGGTTCTACCCTTCCATTTGATCTTGTTCACTCCGACATCTGGGGGTCTGCTCCTACCCTCACCGTTGGTCGGGGTAGCTCTTATTTTGTAACTTTTAGTAATGATTTCTCTCGTTGTACTTGAGTGTATCTCTTACGAGAATGCTCTGAACTATTTGATGTATGACAATCTTTTTATCATTTAACCAAAAATCAGTTTGATGTTCTATTAAAGTATTACGCTCTGATAATGCCAAAGAATACATTAGTCAAGCCTTTTCCTCATTTTGTACGCAACATGAAATTCTTCATCAAACAAGTTGCGTTTACACCTTCCAACAAAATGGGGTGGCGGAATGCAAAAATCGTCACCTCCTTGATGTTGCTCGCACCATACTTACGCAAATGCATGTCCCCACGTGAAAGATATGGTACCTAAACACCTAGAGGGGGGTGAATAGGTGACCTAAACCTTTTTAAAACTTTAAGAAGAACACCCAGGAAAACCTTGAGTAGTCATCAACAACTACAAAGGTGTAGACCTTCCTACCTAAGCTGTGAACTGGCATTGGACCAAATAGATCCATATGCAAGAGGTATAAACACCTCACAGCATCTTTGTTGTCTAAGCTTCTAAAGGTGGATTTAGTCTGCTTGCCCTTTTGACAAGCTGAGCAAATGCCATCTTTGACACACTTAACTTGAGGATCATTCCTCACTAACTCTTTGCTAAAGAGTTTGCTAATAGTCTTATAGTTAAGATGAGCTAGCCTCTTGTGCCACTTGACACAATGAGAGATTGTCTCATCAGCTACAAGACAGACAGGAGAACCATTGTTCTCAATCATAATGTCTAAGCAGTAGACATTCCTCTTTCTATATCCTGTCAAAATGATCTCTTGATCACTTGACCTCTTGATATGACAACCATTTTTAACAAATGAGATGTCATACCCTACATCACTTAACTGACTTATACTAATGAGGTTGTGTTTCAACCCTTTAACATAAGCCACTTGAGTAATGGTAACAAGGTTTGAAGAGATGTTACCAAACCCTTTGATGATTCCTTTTTCAGAACCACCAAAGGTCACTTTAGGACCATTTTTGATTGGAATGTAGTCCTTCAGTAGTCCCCTTGTTTCAGTCATATGTCTGGAACATCCACTATCCAAGTACCATGTTGGGGTATGGCCACTTGGATTCACCTGCAAAACAAATTAATGAACCTTAGAACCCAAAGTAAACTTGGGTCCTTGGTGATTGTTAGTTTGCAACTTGACATAGCTACCTGCTGGCTTTCCACCAAGTAACTTGCTACTCAACTTGGCACTGGCATTGTGCCAACAATCCAAGGCAAAGTGGCCAACCTTGCCACAACACCAGCATTCAAACTTGTTGTACCTTTGCTTAGGTACAGACTTGGCTGTCTTGACTACAGCAGGCTTATTGAATGTTGGGGCTTTGCCCTTTGACTTGGACTGATCCTGAACAGTCCTAGCTGGTTTAAAACCCAATCCAGCCTTTCCTTTATGATGAACAAATTCATCAATCAAGGGTAGCACTGATTTAGGTTTTGAAAACCTAGCAACTAGCTCTTTTTCCTTCTGGAGATTGATCTCCAGTAACTTAATTTGATCATTTTTATAAGTGATAGTTCCCATCTGAATCACAGTAATGTGTTTCAGCCTGGCTACCTCATTGAGCTTTTGATCAAATTCCTTCTCAAAGTCTGTTGCAGCTGCCTTTAGATCAGCAATTTCCTTTGCCTGACTTTTGGAAAGGGACTTGCTTTTCTTATAGGCTTGCAACAGTACTTTATATTCATCTAAGAGCTGATGAATATCTCCCTCAGATTCAGAAACACTTCCATCACTTGATGAAGATGAATCTGACTCTGAACTAGAACTGAAATCTGAACTTTGAGTTGGACTTTGTACCTGACTAGGTCCTGGCTGCTCCAGGATTTTGGTACTTTCAGTCAATGCCATCAGTCCTTGGCACTGACACTCTTCTTGTTCATAGATTGATTCCATGATCTGCATAAACTCCTCTTCTTCTTCAGCAAATAGCCCTATATAGGCTTCAGCATCTGTCTCAGTGTCTGAAGAAGAAATGTCTAAAAGAGTCTTCTCATTCTTTGCAACAAAGGACTTCTCCTTCTTTCCTTTGAAGTGAGTCTTCTTTTTGTCACTGGATTCTTTTCTTTTCTCAGGACAATCTGCAATTACATGACCCTGTCTATTGCAGCAGTAACACACTATCTTAGACCCAGTTGCCTTGCTAGTCTTTGTCTTTTTCTTGTCCTTCTTTGAAGGCTTCTTCTCCTGATACTGGACTTCTTTCCCTTTGGAAAATGAAGGTCTGGACCTCCACTGTTTCTTCTTCAGAAATTTCTGAAAGTGTCTGGTGAATGCAGTAAAGTCTTCATCACTTTCACTGCTTGTAGACTTTGTGCTAATAGACTCATCTGATTCTGATTCAACTACCTCTGGAGGAGGGGTTGATGACTTAGTCCTGCCCTTTCTAGGTACTTCTGACTTGAAGGCAACAGTCCTTTCCCTGTGCTCAGTCCTTGTTGATTTTTCTTCCTCTTTTCTCACTGACAGCTGCATCTCATAAGACAACAACTTCCCAAACAGTGTGGGAGGAGGAATTTCTCCCAACTTTGCCATTTCTCTGATGACACAGATCTTAGTGTCCCAATCTTTGGTTAGGGACCTCAAGAACTTATCATTCAATTCATAGTTAGTGAACTCTCTTCCATAGGACATGAGTTCATTAACAATTCTATAGAACTTCTTGTAGCATTCAGTGATGCTATCTCCTCTTCCTTGCCTAAAGCTCTCATACTCTTGATTAAGCAAGGACTTTCTATCTTACCTAACTTCTTCAGAACCTTCCATATAGACAATGAGGGTATCCCACATTTCTTTTGCTGTTTTACAGTGAATTAGGTTCTGAAAAGTTGCATCATCAATGACACTTACTATAATGTTTTGTGCCCTTTTGTCCATAGTGGCTAGGACAATTTCATCCTTGGTCATCTCAGAGAAATCCTTTGGAGTCCTCTGATTTGCATCCAATACTGAAATCTTCATTGGCACATAAGGCCCTTCCTTAACTGTGATGTAGATTCTTGGGTCTGAGGCCTCCATAAATAGCCTAACCCTTTCTTTCCAGATTCCAAAAATCTCCTTCCTGCATATGGGTAACTTCATGGAACCCAACTCTTTGTGATTCTCATAAGAACCCATGTTTCTTGAAGTTCTTGAATTTCTTGAATCTGTTTTCTGACTTAGACTGTTTCTGCCAAACAGGATCTCCTTAGACTGTTAGTCCTTGTTTTGAGGAACCTGGCTCTGATACCACTTGAAAGATATGGTACCTAAACACCTAGAGGGGGGGTGAATAGGTGACCTAAACCTTTTTAAAACTTTGTTGGCAGCACAACAATTATTTCACAGAATTCTACAGTTAACAGCAATCACAGAATATAAACAGTTAATCCACAACACAGCACAGCACAGCAGACACACTAATTTATAGTGGTTCCCCAATCTTTGGGTACATCCACTTTCCCCCTTCGCCTATCTAGCAGTGTACTAGATTCGGCCAATCTTCTCCACTATCTCAGAACCCAACTAGGTTCCTACACCTCAGGCCCAAAGCCTTACACTCAGCCACCAAGGCCTACACTCAGCCAATTAAGGCCTACACTCAGAGTTCTTCAACTCCTACACTCAGGCACCCAAGCCCTACCCTCAGCCTTTATAATATAGGCTTACAATTCTCTCAGATCCAATGGATCCTACAAGTTAAAATAGAAATACAATAGCTAACTCTACAACTCAGAAAATAAGAAAGAAGTTGAGAGTTTCTTGAAGAGTTCTTGGAAGAACTCAGCTAGATCCAAACTGACTTAGCTTCCTTCAAAGCTTCTTGAGTTAGAACTGAATTAGTCTGAATCTTCTGCAGTTGATCCTTGACCTCTGCTTCTTGAGATCCAGATGATTCTGAATCTTTCTTCTCAGCCTTAGTTCCAAAGACTGAATTCTTGATTGGAGCTCTCTCTCTCCAACTTCTTAGATCTGCAGTTGGACTGCCAGATCTTCTTGTGTTGATCCTCTGTGTATCACTTTTCTGATGATCTGATCAACCACTTTAATTATTCTCACTACTTGAAAGAACAACTTGTAATTCTTACATCAACAACCACTTCTGTAAACTGTGAGTGCCTATTTATAGGCTTCCTTCATGGTAACCGGCTGGTCCGGTTCATAACAGACTTCTGACTTCTCTGACAGTTGCTGTAGACCGGCTGGATCGGCAGCTGTCATGTCAACCAGTCACTTCTTGAAATTCTCTAACTGTCAGATAGTGTCGAGACTTTCTGTTCTTAAGTGTCGACACTTATAGACTAAGTGTCGACACATGTTGTGTAAGTGTCGACACAAGTCTACAAGGTGTCGACACAATTCCTTGTATGTCTCGACACAGATACTTCTTCAAGTGTCGACACTGAAATTAAGTGTCGACACAAGTACTTGATCTTCATCCTTTAACTATATTCTTCTAAGTGTCGACACATTTCCTTTGTGTCGACACATCTTCATGTGTTGAAACTGTCAAGTGTCGACACTACTTCTTGGTGTCGACACAAGTCTTTAATTTTGTTTCCTCAGCTGAGTGTCGACACATTCCCTTAGTGTCGACACTTGTCCTTAGAATATTTTGCAAACTTTTCTGTTCTTTGCTAAGTGTCGACACAGCTCCTTGTGTCGACACTTTCTTCAAGTGTAGAGTCTTCAACTAAGTGTCGACACATTGTGCTGGGTGTCGACACTTTCTTCAAGTGTTGACTCTTCTGGTTGTGTGTCGACACATTGTGCTGAGTGTCGACACATACTTCAAGTGTTGACTCCTTTGTGTGTGTGTCGACACATTGTGTTGAGTGTCGACACATTCTTCATATGTTGACTCTGCTGTTTGAGTGTCGACACATTGTGTTGAGTGTCGACACTTGTACTTAGACTCTGCAGATTTTTGCTGAGTGTCGACACAACTCCAAGTGTCGACACTTTCTGGTGTAGACACAGTTCTTCAGGGTGTCGACACTTCTGCTAAGTGTCGACACTGCTTTTCTGCATACTTCTTCACTGAGTGTCGACACAGCTCCAAGTGTCGACACTTTTTGTCTGGTGTCGACTCTTCATCCCAGGTGTCGACACAATTACTCCAAGTGTCGACACTGCTTGTCTGGGTGTCGACACAAGCTTTCTCAAGTGTCGACACTTTCCCTCTGGGTGTCGACACATGGACTTAGAAACTTTTAGCTTCAGTCCAGTGAATACCTAACCTGCACAAGTAACTCAAACAAACATCAAATACATTATGATGTATATCATTGAGTTAGGTGAGGCTTCTCCAAATCAGGTACATTTGACCAATGTACCAAACAATCTCCCCCTATTTGGAGAAGTCATAACCCTTAGTCAATGATATACACCACTCAAAATTAAAAATTAGAGAATGATGTAAAGCAGGTATATATCAACAGAGTAAACTTAAACATGTAATAAAGCACACATGTATACTCATTCAGCATTACAGAACAAACAAGAATTAGACACATTCTACTGAACAATCATGAAATATATTTATCAAAAACTGTTCAATCATTGTGTTTAATACATTGTCAATGATTTACAAAAATGTTCAGATGTAACAGATTACAACATTTTCCAGTCTAATCTTAGTCTAATTCTGATCAGGTTCTTTTATAACTATGCCTTTCCCAGCTTGCACTTTGGCTTTTACAGCAGCAGCAGCAACAGGCTCAGTATCAGCAATCTTCTTTCCTTTGGAGTCCTTCTTCTTTAGTTCTTCAGCCTTGATTTTCTGCCTCTCAAAATAATGATAGGGCTTAGGAAAGTACTTGCTAGGCTCCACAGTTGTAGGAGGTAGCTTTCCTAACTTAGCCTTCCTTCTATGCTGGATAATGGCTTCCTGCCTAATCTCATGCTTCCTCCATTCTGCTTCTGAGAACCATTTGTTCCTCTCATGTGCATTGTCCTTGGCTGCTTTCCAGGCTGTGAGAATGATGTTCCTAGAAGTAGGACTCCACTGTTCAAAGTCTGGTTTTTGCTCAGCCAGTTCCCTGAACTTCTTCTTTGACAGCCTTGTCTCTTCTTCTTTGTCCATAGCCTCTTGCATAGCTGCTGTAATAGGTTGAACAACCTTTTCTAGAACAACATTGGACTTTCCAGCAGTTGGGCTATACATTGTGCTGACTTCTGCATGAACCATGTCAAAATCTGGAGGTGGATAGATCACCTGAGCTACTTCTTGTTGCTCACCTCCAAGATATGCACTTTGAATACCAGATTCAGCTACATTATCATCATCACACAGGGGAGGATAGCCCAGTGTAGCTCTGATGGAGTTAGATATCCATTTGGCATGGTCAGAGCTAGCTTTGACTAACACCCTCTCCCCCTTTATGACTTCTTGTTCTACATGATCTCTTACATCATCCTTTTGGAATCTAATCTGACTGTCCAAGTACCTGATTCCTTCCTTAAAATAAGGTCTAAGCTTAGTAAGCTGTTCAGAAATGACCTTCTGTGAATCTTTAATGGCAGTCTTGACAGCAGCAATTTCTTCCTGAAATACTTTATCAAATTCAGCTTTGGCAGCAGCAGATGATGTTGAAGGTTCAGCAGACTTACTCTTCAGTTCAGTGACTATTGCATTGTGGGATGCAGTCAAATTATCATTCATTCTTAGTTGATTTTCCAGCACATAGCCTTGCTTTAGTGCTATATCATCTACTTGAGTCTTAATTTGTTCTTGATGTTTAGCCAGGAATACCACTACATTTCCACTTTTGTGGAAGCATTCATTCATTTCTTTCTTATTCAGATTCATCTCAAACCTGATTGACTTGATGTCTTGAGCTAAGTCAAATTGTAAAGATTTTTGGCCCTCATCAATATATTTTTCTATGGCCCTCCTGTGCTCATCCAGCTTAACTTGCATTGCTACCATTAATCCACTATAATCAGTTGATGGAGCTTGTTGGACTAGAGAGTGTTGAGCAACAGTTTGTAGAGCCTTCTTGTAGCTCTGACTCCTTCTTTTGAATACAAAGAATTTCTTCTTTTTAGCTTGTTCAGTCTCATCATCCTCAGACTCTGAAGTACTTGCTATATTCACCCTATCCTTAGGGCTTGAGGGTTTGTCATCTTGCACATCAAGTGCTTTCTCACTTTCCTGCCTAATAGGCTCTTCCTGAACTTCCAAGATCTCCCCCTCAACAGCAGCACCCTTCTCTTCATCAGTAGCATTCTTGTCCATGTCAAAATCCTCTTGATCTAAATTCAGAAATAGATCTTCCATTGTGTATTCAGGAGGTGACTGTGCAGGAGATGTACTTGGTTCTTCAACTACTTTATCAGGAACAACTTCATGTACTACTGATGTGTCTTGGAGAACAACATCTGGTACTTGATTTGCTTGCTGAGTTTGCTGATGGACATCAGACAAATCAGAATCTATTATAGAAAAATCTAAAGTATTGAGGTCAGACAGTACCTCTTGGATGATTATTGTAGCTTGCTCACTCTCCAGTGTAGAGGGTTGTTCTACAGCTGGAGGCTCCCCCTGTCTTGGTTCCTTTTGCATGGGGCTAGCTGTAGGCAGCTCCCCCTGGATTTCTGCTGGCTCTTGAGGAGCAGGTGACTTCTCTGCAGCCACATCTATTGGACTATCAGGAGTGAAAACAACATGTTCTTCACTACCTGAGCTGCTGGAGGACTCCTCAGTCACATGAGCTATCTTCATCTTCTTCTTTGGAGGGGTATCTTTCTTAGAAACTGGCTTCTCTGGAGTAGGAACTTCCTTAGACAGCACTCTTTCCCATCTTGAAAGTATTCTCATATCCATCCTCCTCATATGATTGATTTTAGCACCAGCAGCATTGCTCATGACCTCTGGTATTGTACCAGCCAGGTAGAGACTTAGTATCCTGCCCAGATTGGGCTTCTTCAGACTCTCCTTAACTTTCTCAAACACAACCATTGACCAGTCTGTTTTGAGGTTGAAGATGATTCTTGTCATAACACAGAACATGGAGGCTGACACCCTGTCATGCCCTCCAGTCTTGCTGAGTATAACTTTGCCCACAATTTCTGACAGAAATTTTCCTTGGGAATTCATTCCTCTCCTGTTGAATACTGATCCTATCTTCAACTTAGGATCTAGACCACACCAGGTAAGTGCTTCTCTGGTCTTAGATGTAGTCACTTCCTCTTCTTCTTGAACTTTAGGTAGCTGAAGTACCTTTCTCAGAGATTTGGGTGAAATCTTGACCTTGGTGCCATGCACCCTTGACTTGATTCTGTAACCAGAGTCATCTACAGAAGCTCCAGTAAGGAATTCAATAACTTCCTTCTTCCAAATTTTGGTTGGTTCTGAAACCAAGAACTCCAATCCTGAATCGGTGACTAGGGTTACCACCGACTTGATTTCTTGATCGCCATCGTCGAATGCGCCACGAACCAGTTCATAGCCTTCATTGACGTTCTCTTCGAGCTTGGGAGCCATTAGGGTTTGGGGAATTAGTCTTTAGAAGAGAGAAATGTCGACACAGTAGTTTGGTCTCGAAACTCTGAAAGCGTGTCGACACACAAAGACAGAATCCTATTTATACCTTTCTGGTTTGAAGACGAACAGGCGGGATGGATTACTAAAGATGTGTCGACACTGGCAATAAGTGTCGACACTGACTTATAATGTCTCGACACTCATGTGTCGACACAAGTTTAAGTCATCAGATTTTATGTGTCGACACTTGGTTAAGTGTCGACACCACACTACTCGACATGTAGTCGAGACTTTACTTAGAAAATTCTGAGTAAAACTTAAGTGTCGACACCTTATTGAATGTGTCGACACCAACTCGACATGTGTCGACACTAACATTCTGAAGTGTCGACACCAACTTCCTAGATGTGTCGACACCATTTTCCTGAAGTGTCGACACTTACTATTCTGTGTCGACATAGACTTGTCTATGTGTCGACACCTTTTTACTTAGCCAATTTTTAGTTCTGTAAACTTAGTCTAAGTTTATCATACCTAGTTCAATTTTGAACCTATTGAACTTAGCTTCTTCTAAGGGCTTAGTAAACATATCAGCTATCTGATTATCAGTTTTAACATATTCAAGTGCAATATCATTTCTTTCTACATGCTCCCTAAGAAAGTGATATTTAATCTCAATATGTTTAGTTCTACTATGTGATACAGGATTGTTAGCTATTGAAATAGCACTTGTAGAATCACAGTAAAGTGGAGTTCTACTTACCTGAAATCCATAGTCTTCTAACTGATGTTGAATCCACAGAAGTTGAGCACAGCAACTTCCTGCAGCTACATATTCTGACTCAGCTGTGGAAATAGCCACACTGGTTTGCTTCTTACTACTCCATGAAATGAGTCTTCCACCTAGGAATTGACAGGATCCAGTAGTGCTCTTTCTATCTTCTTTGCATCCTGCAAAGTCTGCATCTGAATAGCCTGTTAGATCAAAATCTCCATTCCTAGGGTACCAGAGGCCTAGATAGGGAGTGCCCTTTAGATATCTCAAGATTCTCTTGACTGCAGTCAAGTGAGACTCTTTGGGGCAGGCTTGATACCTAGGCACAAACACATGTAGCATACATAATGTCAGGCCTACTTGCAGTCAAGTATAGTAGGGAGCCAACTATCCCTCTATACAAGGTTTCATCTACAGGTTTCCCTGCATCATCCTTGCTTAGAGACATACTTGACCCCATAGGAGTCTTCATGGTACTGGATGAATCCATACCATACTTCCTTATGAGTTCTAGGGTGAACTTGGACTGACATATGGATAGACCACTTCCAGTCTGTTTAACTTGGAGACCCAAGAAAAACTTTAGTTCTCCCATACTACTCATCTCAAATTGACTTTGCATAAGCTTTGCAAACTTTTTGCAAAGGCTACTTTCAGTAGACCCAAATATAATGTCATCTACATATATTTGGACAAGTATGACTTTGCCTCTAGATTCCCTAAGGAATAGAGTCTTATCTATTTTCCCCCTTGAGAACTTGTTCTCAATGAGGAAACTAGATAGGGTTTCATACCAAGCTCTAGGTGCTTGTTTTAACCCATATAATGCTTTCCTAAGTCTATACACATAATGAGGTAAAGTTGGATCAATAAAACCTGCAGGCTGCTCCACATAGACTTCTTCTTTCAAATTACCATTTAGGAATACTGACTTCACATCCATTTGGTATACTTTGAATCCTTGATAAGTTGCATAGGCCAAGAACATTCTTATGGCTTCCAGTCTGGCTACTGGAGCAAAGGTTTGATCAAAATCAATACCTTCTTCTTGCCTATAACCTTTAGCAACCAATCTTGCTTTATTCTTAATGATGACTCCTTGTTCATCTAACTTATTACTGTAGATCCACTTTGTTCCTATCACATTGTGATCTTTAGGTTTAGGAACCAGGTCCCAAACCTTGCACCTTTTGAAATGATTGAGCTCTTCCTGCATTGCTTCAGTCCACTGTGGATCTTGTATAGCTTCTTCAAATTTCTTTGGTTCTATTTGAGACAGAAAACTTGAATATACTACAGCATTCTGATTTCTGCTCCTTGTCTGAACACCTTGTCTTGGATCTCCAATTATCAGCTCTACTGGATGATCTCTTAGATGCCTGTTGGCTGGAGGCATCCTTACTTCTGGTTGAACTTCTTCAGCATCTTCATCAAACTGAGTTCCTTGTACTTCTTCAGCTCCTTGTACATGTAGTTCTCCCCCTGGACATAAGCCATCTCCTTCTACTTGCTGTCTTGCAGCAGGTACATCTTCTATGGTTAGCTTGTCCATCTTCTTAGTAAGACCTGTGGGGCTGCATACATTGCTAGACAACTCATTGTTAATTAGTTGTGTCTCATCAAAAACTACATGCACAGACTCCTCTACAACTTGTGTAGTCAAGTTGTAGACTCTATAAGCCTTACTATTATTGTTGTACCCAACAAACACTCCCTCTTGAGACTTGGCAGCAAACTTAGTTAGGTAAGACTTTCCATTGTTAAGTATGAAGCATTTGCAACCAAAAATCCTGAAATAAGATAGGTTTGGTTTCCTGCCTTTCACAACTTCATAGGGGGTCTTATTTAACCTTTTAGTGATGGTAGCCCTATTTATCACATGGCATGCAGTGTTAACTGCTTCAGCCCAGAAATATTCTGGCAGTGATGAATCACTTAATAGGGTTCTACCAGCCTCTATCAAGGTCCTATTTTTCCTTTCAGCAATGCCATTTTGCTGAGGTGTTCTAGGTGAAGAGAATTCTTGAAATATCCCATAGTCTTCACACAGCTTTGTCATGCTTTCAGACTGAAACTCAGTACCATGGTCACTTCTAATTTTGACCACTGTACAGTTCAATTCATTCTGAATTTGCTTAACAAAACTATAGAAGACACTAGGTGTTTCAGATTTCTGCTTTAAGAAGAACACCCAGGAAAACCTTGAGTAGTCATCAACAACTACAAAGGTGTAGACCTTCCTACCTAAGCTGTGAACTGGCATTGGACCAAATAGATCCATATACAAGAGGTATAAACACCTCACAGCATCTTTGTTGTCTAAGCTTCTAAAGGTGGATTTAGTCTGCTTGCCCTTTTGACAAGCTGAGCAAATGCCATCTTTGACACACTTAACTTGAGGACCATTCCTCACTAACTCTTTGCTAAAGAGTTTGCTAATAGTCTTATAGTTAAGATGAGCTAGCCTCTTGTGCCACTTGACACAATGAGAGATTGTCTCATCAGCTACAAGACAGACAGGAGAACCATTGTTCTCAATCATAATGTCTAAGCAGTAGACATTCCTCTTTCTATATACTGTCAAAATGATCTCTTGATCACTTGACCTCTTGATATGACAACCATTTTTAACAAATGAGATGTCATACCCTACATCACTTAACTGACTTATACTAATGAGGTTGTGTTTCAACCCTTTAACATAAGCCACTTGAGTAATGGTAACAAGGTTTGAAGAGATGTTACCAAACCCTTTGATGATTCCTTTTTCAGAACCACCAAAGGTCACTTTAGGACCATTTTTGATTGGAATGTAGTCCTTCAGTAGTCCCCTTGTTCCAGTCATATGTCTGGAACATCCACTATCCAAGTACCATGTTGGGGTATGGCCACTTGGATTCACCTGCAAAACAAATTAATGAACCTTAGAACCCAAAGTAAACTTGGGTCCTTGGTGATTGTTAGTTTGCAACTTGACATAGCTACCTGCTGGCTTTCCACCAAGTAACTTGCTACTCAACTTGGCACTGGCATTGTGCCAACAATCCAAGGCAAAGTGGCCAACCTTGCCACAACACCAGCATTCAAACTTGTTGTACCTTTGCTTAGGTACAGACTTGGCTGTCTTGACTACAGCAGGCTTATTGAATGTTGGGGCTTTGCCCTTGGACTTGGACTGATCCTGAACAGTCCTAGCTGGTTTAAAACCCAATCCAGCCTTTCCTTTATGATGAACAAATTCATCAATCAAGGGTAGCACTGATTTAGGTTTTGAAAACCTAGCAACTAGCTCTTTTTCCTTCTGGAGATTGATCTCCAGTAACTTAATTTGATCATTTTTATAAGTGATAGTTCCCATCTGAATCACAGTAATGTGTTTCAGCCTGGCTACCTCATTGAGCTTTTGATCAAATTCCTTCTCAAAGTCTGTTGCAGCTGCCTTTAGATCAGCAATTTCCTTTGCCTGACTTTTGGCAAGGGACTTGCTTTTCTTATAGGCTTGCAACAGTACTTTATATTCATCTAAGAGCTGATGAATATCTCCCTCAGATTCAGAAACACTTCCATCACTTGATGAAGATGAATCTGACTCTGAACTAGAACTGAAATCTGAACTTTGAGTTGGACTTTGTACCTGACTAGGTCCTGGCTGCTCCAGGATTTTGGTACTTTCAGTCAATGCCATCAGTCCTTGGCACTGACACTCTTCTTGTTCATAGATTGATTCCATGATCTGCATAAACTCCTCTTCTTCTTCAGCAAATAGCCCTATATAGGCTTCAGCATCTGTCTCAGTGTCTGAAGAAGAAATGTCTGAAAGAGTCTTCTCATTCTTTGCAACAAAGGACTTCTCCTTCTTTCCTTTGAAGTGAGTCTTCTTTTTGTCACTGGATTCTTTTCTTTTCTCAGGACAATCTGCAATTACATGACCCTGTCTATTGCAGCAGTAACACACTATCTTAGACCCAGTTGCCTTGCTAGTCTTTGTCTTTTTCTTGTCCTTCTTTGAAGGCTTCTTCTCCTGATACTGGACTTCTTTCCCTTTGGAAAATGAAGGTCTGGACCTCCACTGTTTCTTCTTCAGGAATTTCTGAAAGTGTCTGGTGAATGCAGCAAAGTCTTCATCACTTTCACTGCTTGTAGACTTTGTGCTAATAGACTCATCAGATTCTGATTCAACTACCTCTGGAGGAGGAGTTGATGACTTAGTCCTGCCCTTTCTAGGTACTTCTGACTTGAAGGCAACAGTCCTTTCCCTGTGCTCAGTCCTTGTTGATTTTTCTTCCTCTTTTCTCACTGACAGCTGCATCTCATAAGACAACAACTTCCAAACAGTGTGGGAGGAGGAATTTCTCCCAACTTTGCCATTTCTCTGATGGCACAGATCTTAGTGTCCCAATCTTTGGTTAGGGACCTCAAGAACTTATCATTCAATTCATAGTTAGTGAACTCTCTTCCATAGGACATGAGTTCATTAACAATTCTATAGAACTTCTTGTAGCATTCAGTGATGCTATCTCCTCTTCCTTGCCTAAAGCTCTCATACTCTTGATTAAGCAAGGACTTTCTATCTTGCCTAACTTCTTCAGAACCTTCCATATAGACAATGAGGGTATCCCACATTTCTTTTGCTGTTTTACAGTGAATTAGGTTCTGAAAAGTTGCATCATCAATGGCACTTACTATAATGTTTTGTGCCCTTTTGTCCATAGTGGCTAGGACAATTTCATCCTTGGTCATCTCAGAGAAATCCTTTGGAGTCCTCTGATTTGCATCCAATACTGAAATCTTCATTGGCACATAAGGCCCTTCCTTAACTGTGATGTAGATTCTTGGGTCTGAGGCCTCCATAAATAGCCTAACCCTTTCTTTCCAGATTCCAAAAATCTCCTTCCTGCATATGGGTAACTTCATGGAACCCAACTCTTTGTGATTCTCATAAGAACCCATGTTTCTTGAAGTTCTTGAATTTCTTGAATCTGTTTTCTGACTTAGACTGTTTCTGCCAAACAGGATCTCCTTAGACTGTTAGTCCTTGTTTTGAGGAACCTGGCTCTGATACCACTTGAAAGATATGGTACCTAAACACCTAGAGGGGGGTGAATAGGTGACCTAAACCTTTTTAAAACTTTGTTGGCAGCACAACAGTTATTTCACAGAATTCTACAGTTAACAGCAATCACAGAATATAAACAGTTAATCCACAGCACAGCACAGCACAGCAGACACACTAATTTATAGTGGTTCCCCAATCTTTGGGTACATCCACTTTCCCCCTTCGCCTATCTAGCAGTGTACTAGATTCGGCCAATCTTCTCCACTATCTCAGAACCCAACTAGGTTCCTACACCTCAGGCCCAAAGCCTTACACTCAGCCACCAAGGCCTACACTCAGCCAATTAAGGCCTACACTCAGAGTTCTTCAACTCCTACACTCAGGCACCCAAGCCCTACCCTCAGCCTTTATAATATAGGCTTACAATTCTCTCAGATCCAATGGATCCTACAAGTTAAAATAGAAATACAATAGCTAACTCTACAACTCAGAAAATAAGAGAGAAGTTGAGAGTTTCTTGAAGAGTTCTTGGAAGAACTCAGCTAGATCCAAACTGACTTAGCTTCCTTCAAAGCTTCTTGAGTTAGAACTGAATTAGTCTGAATCTTCTGCAGTTGATCCTTGACCTCTGCTTCTTGAGATCCAGATGATTCTGAATCTTTCTTCTCAGCCTTAGTTCCAAAGACTGAATTCTTGATTGGAGCTCTCTCTCTCCAACTTCTTAGATCTGCAGTTGGACTGCCAGATCTTCTTGTGTTGATCCTCTGTGTATCACTTTTCTGATGATCTGATCAACCACTTTAATTATTCTCACTACTTGAAAGAACAACTTGTAATTCTTACATCAACAACCACTTCTGTAAACTGTGAGTGCCTATTTATAGGCTTCCTTCATGGTAACCGGCTGGTCCGGTTCATAACAGACTTCTGACTTCTCTGACAGTTGCTGTAGACCGGCTGGATCGGCAGCTGTCATGTCAACCAGTCACTTCTTGAAATTCTCTAACTGTCAGATAGTGTCGAGACTTTCTGTTCTTAAGTGTCGACACTTATAGACTAAGTGTCGACACATGTTGTGTAAGTGTCGACACAAGTCTACAAGGTGTCGACACAATTCCTTGTATGTCTCGACACAGATACTTCTTCAAGTGTCGACACTGAAATTAAGTGTCGACACAAGTACTTGATCTTCATCCTTTAACTATATTCTTCTAAGTGTCGACACATTTCCTTTGTGTCGACACATCTTCATGTGTTGAAACTGTCAAGTGTCGACACTACTTCTTGGTGTCGACACAAGTCTTTAATTTTGTTTCCTCAGCTGAGTGTCGACACATTCCCTTAGTGTCGACACTTGTCCTTAGAATATTTTGCAAACTTTTCTGTTCTTTGCTAAGTGTCGACACAGCTCCTTGTGTCGACACTTTCTTCAAGTGTAGAGTCTTCAACTAAGTGTCGACACATTGTGCTGGGTGTCGACACTTTCTTCAAGTGTTGACTCTTCTGGTTGTGTGTCGACACATTGTGCTGAGTGTCGACACATACTTCAAGTGTTGACTCCTTTGTGTGTGTGTCGACACATTGTGTTGAGTGTCGACACATTCTTCATATGTTGACTCTGCTGTTTGAGTGTCGACACATTGTGTTGAGTGTCGACACTTGTACTTAGACTCTGCAGATTTTTGCTGAGTGTCGACACAACTCCAAGTGTCGACACTTTCTGGTGTAGACACAGTTCTTCAGGGTGTCGACACTTCTGCTAAGTGTCGACACTGCTTTTCTGCATACTTCTTCACTGAGTGTCGACACAGCTCCAAGTGTCGACACTTTCTGTCTGGTGTCGACTCTTCATCCCAGGTGTCGACACAATTACTCCAAGTGTCGACACTACTTGTCTGGGTGTCGACACAAGCTTTCTCAAGTGTCGACACTTTCCCTCTGGGTGTCGACACATGGACTTAGAAACTTTTAGCTTCAGTCCAGTGAATACCTAACCTGCACAAGTAACTCAAACAAACATCAAATACATTATGATGTATATCATTGAGTTAGGTGAGGCTTCTCCAAATCAGGTACATTTGACCAATGTACCCAACACCACGCTCCTACTGGGCTATGTTGTTCTCATTTCTTGCTACCTCATCAATCGCATTCCCTCAACTGTTCTCCGTGGTAAAACGCCCTTCTCCATTCTTTATCCAGGAAAGGATCCCTTTCCTCTTCCTCCACGTATCTTTGGTTGCACGGAATTTGTGCATGCTCACTCTGCCACCTACGACAAACTCTCCCCTCGCTCCACCAAATGTGTCTTTCTGGGCTACTCTATCACTCAGAAAGGCTACTGTTGTTTTGATCCTATCCTTCGCAAACAATTCGTCTCCACGGACGTTACCTTCTTCGAAAATGCTCCCTATTTCTCTAACGGATCCTCTCCTCTTCCCGTGGACTCTAGTCTCTCTCCTCCTCTTCCCTCCAGCCCATCCCCTCCTACTGAGGTCTTTCCTCCTCCTCCATCCCCATCCTCTACTCCTCCCTCTCCACCTCCTCCATCTCCCTCCTCTTTGCTGTCGTCGCTCTCTCCTCTCAGGCCAGCTCTCTCCACCACGGATGCTCCGGATACTGAGGCGCATGCTGACCTGGAGCTCCCCATTGCCCTTCGCAAAGGAGTTCGGGCTTATACCCAGCATCCGCTTGCTGCAGTTGTTTCATATTATCGTCTGACGCCTGCTCGTAGGGACTTCACACTGGCTATCTCTTCCACTTCCACCCCTGTTCCTATCAGGAGGCCCTTGTCATTCCGCATTGGAAGGCTTCTATGGATGATGAGATTGCTACTCTCAATGAATAGGATACTTGGACCCTGGTTCCTCCTCCTGTTGACACTGATGTTGTTGGCTGTCGTTGGGTTTTTGTGGTGAAATTCCTCCCCGATGGCAGTGTGGATCATTACAAGGCTCGGCATATTGCCAAGGGCTTTACCCAAACTTATGGCATTGATTACTTTGACACCTTCTCTCCAGTTGCTCGTCTCAGCACTATTCGGGTCCTTCTCTTTGTGGCTGTCAACAGAGATTGGCACATTTCACAACTGGATGTGAAGAATCCCTTTCTTTATGCGGATCTTCAAGAGTATGTCTACATGGAGCAACCTCCGGGGTATGTTGCTCAGGGGGAGACACAGGTTTGCCGGCTCAAGAAGGCTATTTATGGTCTAAAACAAAGTCCTCGCGCTTGGTTTGACAAGTTTAGCGGGATTATGGGGGCTGTTGGTTTTACGAGGAGTTCTGCTGATCACTCCCTATTTACTCGTAAAACATCATTGGGCCTAGTGGTACTTGCAGTATATGTGGATGATATTCTTCTCACTGGAGAAGACCAAGCTGGGATAATCTTGACCAAGAAGCATCTTCGGCAACACCTGGTTACAAAGGATATGGGCTTACCAAAATACTTTCTGGGGATAGAAATTTCTTGAAAGCCCGCTTCTCTTGTCATATCCCAACGGAAGTATGTTCTTGACTTGTTAAAAGAGGCAGGGATGACTGGGGCTAAACCTGTCTGATGTCCCATGGCGACTGGAGAAGATAAAACATGGACAGATGACTCTCCTCTTCTTTCTGATGTTATGAGGTACAGACGTCTGGTTGGTAAACTCAAATATCTCACAGTGACCAGACCAGACATCGCATATGCTGTTGGCAAGGTTAGCCAATTCATGCAAGCTCCTAGGGAGTGCCATTTATAGTCGGCCCTAAAGATATTGCTGTATATTAAATCAGCTCCCGGGAAAGGACTTCTCTTTCAAAAGAATGGTCATTTAAGGGTTGAGGCGTACTCTGATTCAAGCTATGCTGATGACAAAGGAGATCGCAAGTCTACTTTAGGTTTTAGCACCTTGGTGGGGGGGGGGACCTTGTGAGCTGGAAAAGCAAGAAATAGTCGGTAGTCTCCAGATCCAGTGCAGAAGCAGAATACCGAAGTATGACATCGACCACGTGTGAGCTGAAGTGGTTACGGGCTCTTATGCTTGACTCGGGAGAGGTCTACGACCATCCTCTACCTATGTTTTGTGACAACAAAGCTGTCATATACATCTCTAAAAATCCGGTCTTCCATGAGAGAACCAATCACATAGAAGTTGACTGTCATTTCATTCGAGAGGAGATTCTGAAGGAACAAATTTATACTACGTTCGTCACCTCCGATAAAGAGTTGGCTGATATTTTCACAAAGTCAGTATCCGCCTCTTTTCATCACAATTGCGACAAGCTGGGCATGATCGATATATATGCTCCAGCTTGAGGGGAAGTGTTGCAGATTAGAGATCGGGTGGCGGTCTGGCGGTCTGACTCTGGCGGGTTGCAGTCCGGGCGGTCTGTCGGGTTCTCTCCTGCGGTTTGTTGTTGTCTTGTTGTTGTTGGTGCTCTAGCAGTTTGTCATTCTGCCCCTGGCAACTTGAAGACCAGGCGGCCTGGAGGTCTAGTGTGGCAGCTTGGTATCTTTCTCTTGTGGTTGCCGGGCGGTTTGCCCATTCACCAAACCGCACGGCTTGGCGACTTGTTTTTATGTTAAACCGCTTGTACATGATATTTTTTAGTCTCTCATTGTTTATTTGTAATCTCTCTCATCTCCTCAATTTTATAAAAGGGAGGCTATATCATGTAATTGATACATTTTTCGGAATATAAAAATTTATGTTTGTCCAATTTCCGGACTTCCATTTCATGTTCGCACAATTGACTAGGAGGACACCTTCATAGAGACTCATAGATTGACCTCAGAATCTGTTATCTGTTTCCAAACAAAATGATTTATGGACTTCTAGACACCGCAACCATATTTATGATCCTGTTGAAACCAAAGAGCCTGTCTCTATGGACTTCGACATTTGGGGAAGTGGTGATCGCACACTTACTTCTCTCTCACAATCTAAACAACCAAAGACTTACCACAAGAAACAGACCTAAAGCTCCAGCATGGAGGTACCCACAACCGGAAGATCTTAAAGTGCTCCCCCTCCTTAGCCATGTGCTGAGCTAAGGATACCTCATAAAGCGCAAGAAGACCAGGGCACAAGTAAGCCTGCCTTCTGAGGTACCCCCTTAGGTCTATTTATAGTTTTCTAAAAATGGTCTGCAAATAACGTACCTTCGCTACTCTGTATGGTTAAATGTGTTGGAACCCTACTTCTGATTTGGGCAAGGATCACTATTAGGGTTGTTTAGTCTAACCCAACATGTATAACCAGGGCATAGGTTTTGAAAGAGCAACTAGATCTGATATACTCTAGAGGGGGGGGTGAATAGAGTATATGGTGCTTTTAAAACTTTTACAAGCTTTTACAACAATTGTTGTAGTAAGTGTAAGTAGGGAAGCAATAAAAATTCTAACCACAATACTAAGGTAAACAAAAAACTAATCACAGACAAATCAAGGCCAGAAACAAAAAGTAAACAAGCAGAACCAGAAGACAGAAGGAAATATAGTGGTTCCCCAAACTTGGGTACATCCACTCTTCTACCACCCTAGGTAGGAATCCACTGCAGGATGAGTTGATCAGGTGTCCTGGGCACCAATGAGCTTTTGATAAGGTGCTCAAAAACCAAAGCAGATTTTTTGATCAGGTGTCTTGCCACCAATGAGCTTTTGACAAGGTGCTCAAAAAGCAGGTTCAAACTTTTGAAGGGAGTTTGAGAAACCCTTTACAGAGTGAGGGTGAGAGAGTGATGGATGTTGAATTCTGTGAAGTGAAAGTGGGTGAATGGAAGGCTTGGTAAACCTATCCGCGCGGACTACGCGGACAGGGTTGGCGGACTGCTAAGTCGGCAGGGATGTTACAGGCGGTTTGCTCTGTGGCGGCCTGGGCGGTCTGTTCGCGCGGACTACGCGGACAGCAGCAGCGGTCTGACAGGCCAGTGTATGCTCAGCAGGCAATTGACTCCCAGGAAGTAACCGAGCGGATAGGAATGCTATCCGCGGAGTCCGGCATGAAGCGGACTGAAGAACTGGAGCTCGGCAGACCGGTTTGGCAGTTGCCTTGGTCTTGCTCCAGTGGAGCGGCAAGTGGTAGTTGCGGAGACCGCCGGTCACCGTGGACAGAAACTGGAGGTCGCCCGGTATGGCGGGCTAGATCCAGTGTCCGCCAGTAAGTGCGGACTGGCCCTTGTGGCCAGTGGACTGGACTTGGTGTGATCTGAACCAAGTCCAGGATGGCTCAGTCCGAGGAGATCGCGCAGTGGAGCGCGGGCTGGTTTCTCAGTCCGCCAAGCGTAGTAGAAGTGATGTTGCCTTGTTTGCTAGCTTGGGGAAATGCGGACTGGAGAATTGCTTGTGCAGGAGCGTGCGGACTGGAGCCAGAGTCCGCTGAGTCCAGTTTAGCCTTGTGATGAGGTAATGGACTCAGGAGTTGCGGACTGGAGTCTGCTGTTAGAGGACTGGATTGGCGTGTCCGCTAAGTCCGGAGGTGCCTTGGAGATGAGGTAATGGACTTGGGATATGCGGACGGAAGCCGGGTGTCCGCTGAGTCCGGCAGGTGCCTTGATGGCGAAGCTGCGGGCTCGGGGTTTGCGGGCTGATGCCTTGTCCGCAGATTGGCGGACACGGCTGTTGTGGAGTCTGGCTGTGGTGGTCCTGGCTTGGCCTCTGGCGGTAAGGCGGGCTGGATATTGGAGTCCGGCCTTGGAGAAGCTGGGGCGGACTGGCTATCTGCACAGGAGCGGCGAACTGGAATGTGTGTCCGCGGGCTGGCGGACACACTAGTTCTAGCTGCGGGATGTGGCGGTGATCCTATCGGCTAGGGCGGTGACCATACTCATCATCGTGCCTATAAATAGGACCCATGTCACATCAGGAGTAACGAACCTAGACCGAAGTAAGTGAACAGTAATTGAGCTCGCATAAGTTGTTGCGGTCTGGACTTTGTGTCCGCGCGGATAGAGAGTTGACCGGGTTGTGCTGTGCAGGTTATGCGGATAGCGCTGGAAAGCCAGGACTTGGCTCTGATTGCGGTCAGGGACAGTGCGGACTTTGCGGTTAAGCAACAGGCGGTAAACAGCAGGTCGCGGATTGCGACCAGGCGGTCTCTTCTTTGGCAACTTGGTTCGGGGTTCAGGAAGTCGCCGGTTTCAGGCGGACTGTTCCATTCGGTGACGCAGCTTGTGCGGTCTGGCGGCTAGGCGACCTCGCGGTCAGGCGGCCTGCAGATCGGTGGTGAAGAGCTAGCATTGGAGGGGTGAGTCCGCGCGGCTTGGGTGCGGTCTGGCGACCTAGCGGACTGAGCGGACTCCACAGCAGTAGGTCGACGGCTTCTTGAGTGAGTCCGCGCGGCTTGTTTTTTGTTCTTGTCTTTGTAACTGTCTCTGCACTCCCGGTGTTGGGTTTTGGTGAAGCATGTCTCGCCATGTATGTCTCGCCTTGTAAAGAAGTCTGCTCTTGATCAATAAAGAAGCTTGTGCTGCATGTGTTGCTGGTTGTTACTGCTTTGTTGAGATAACCCCTGCTAACTCCACGATCCGGGAAAACATTCAACATTATAAGTGGGCGTATCCTCCTTCGGTTTGTTGAGTTTTCAACAGGGTATCCAAGGGGGCGTCTGCGGTTTGTTGAATTTTAACATGGTATCAGAGCCAGGTTGTTGGAGTGGTCAAGCAGTGCTCAATGGAAGTAGTTGCTCTTCTGTAGAGGAAACCAGTGGTAGAACCATGGCAGTGGAGGATGCAAGTTGTCTTGGAATTGATCTTCTTACAGAGATGAACTGTGAACGGTGGAAGTCCTGTATGAAGAGCTTTCTTCTTGGCGAGGACCTTTGGGAGGTTGTATGCGGAGCAGGAAGACAAGAGGATGTTGCTGGCAATGCTGAGGCGATGAGAGCTTGGAAGGAGGCAAATGCGAAAGCGGAGTCTATTCTCAAGCAGGTGATCTCATCGGAGCTCTTGGACCACATCAGTGGATGTCGGTCAGCTGCGGAGGTTTGGACTTCCCTTGATGGGTTGTTCAGGAAGAAGGTGAAGGATGCTGCTGAAGATGGTCCCTCTACTTCATATCAGGAAGAAAGGAGTGTTTCTCCTAGGCGTGATAGGAAGAGGAAGGAAGGACCAAGGTGCTATAAATGCAAGTAGCATGGTCATCTTCGGAAGGAGTGCAAGGTTGTCTTGCTCTCGGCGAACGTAGCTCAGGTAGGGAGGAAGGAGAAGAACATAGTTGGGTTATCAACTAGTTCTGGAGTTGATCGGAGGAATGCCAGTGATAGTGCTGCTATCTGGCATGAAAGACTGGGGCATGTAGGGATGGACAAGCTGAAAGCAATGGCGGAAAGAAGGCTCGTAAGAGGCTTGCCTAGATTGTCATCCTATGGCGATGGTCGGGGGTGTGCGGGATGTCAGGAAAGTGGAGCCTATCGCTTCATGGTTGACAAAGCACAATCCAGATGTAAAGCACCATTGGCGGTTGTCCATTGTGCTCTGGTGGGACCGACCGTCACGGCCAGTCTTGGAGGCAGCAGGTTCATGCTGATATTGGTTGATGACTATTCTAGGTATACTTGGGTATACTTCATGAAGAAGAAGTCCAACATGGTACGCTTGTTTGTGGAGTTCAAGAAGCTTGTGGAAGGCCAGCTTGGCCGGAGGATCAAGGTGTTGAGGACAAGTATCGGTGGTGAGTTTGGCTCAACCGAGTTCTCACGCTTTTGCAGGAAGCAAGGGATCCGGATGGAGCTTTCTTGTGGACATACTTCACAACAAGGTAGTATTGCAGCTCGGATGATCCGTTGGTTAACGGAGACCTGCAAGTGTTGGCTTCAGAGTAAAGGCGTTCCGAAGGCTCTTTGGGCGGAAGGAATTGCCTGTGCTACTCATGTCATCAACCGAATGCCTCTTAGTCCGATCATAGTGAAGACTCCTTATGAGCTGATGTTCGGAGTGAAGCCCTCAGTGAAGCACCTTCGGGTGTTTGGATCTACCTGCTATATACATTCTCCGGGTGCTCTCAAGACAAAGCTAGTCTTTGTTGGGTATGATGGGCAGAGAAGAAGATGGAGGTGTATGGATCTTGTGACGAAGAAACTCATAGTGTCGAGAGACATTGTTTTTGATGAGTTGACGCCGTATTGGGGTAGCTCTTATGTGGAGCTAGAGATAAGCAGGTCAGATGGTGGGCTGAAGGAGGCTGCTGCTAAGGAAGTGGAGTTGCCTGAGTCACCAGGTGCTCCAGGTTGTTCTAGCTCCGGGGCAAAGGCGTCAGAGTTGGGAAGAAGGGGGAGCGATGCTCCAGGATCTTCTAGCTCGAAGGCGGAGGCTTCCGGTTCAGGAAGCAAGGGGTGCGATGTTCCAGGCAGCTCTTGTTCAAGAGGGGAGTCTTCTGGTTCAGGTAGCAGGGGGAGCGTTGCTCTAGGTGCTTCTGGTTCCAGTAAGGAGGCGTCTTGTTCAGGGAGCAAAGGGAGCATTGTTTCGGGTTTGCCCGGGAATGGAGCTGGTTCAAAAGCAGCGGAGGTGGTTAGCCATGATCAGGTTCTTCGGAGATCGAAGAGGATCAGTAAGCCACCAGCTCGATATAGCGAAGGGAACACGGCGGACTTGGTCCAATGTTTCTTTGCTAGCCCTCAGGTCGAGCAAGGTTCTTCTGGCTGTGATGACCCCACTAGAATCAAGGAGGTGGTTGACACCAAGGCTGAAGAGGTGACTTCTCTCAGAGATAACAAGGCTTGGGCTTCTGTGTCCAAGGAAGTTGGTGATACTCCTGTGATGCATGAGTGGAGGTTGAAGCTGAAGAAGGCAGAGGGAAGCATGGCTCCTTTTGGGAGATGCTGGAGGGCTCCCTCATGGTCCATGATATGCGGGGCGAGGACTATGTCTTGGACATCTCTTCGTAGATGCTATCGGAAGGACCAGGTGCAAGGTTACGGGAGCTGCTGGAGTTATTCACCACTTCTCACTTCAAGGGGGAGTGTTGAATTCTGTGAAGTGAAAGTGGGTGAATGGAAGGCTTGGGAAACCTATCCGCGCGGACTACGCGGACAGGGTTGGCGGACTGCTAAGTCGGCAGGGAAGTTACAGGCGGTTTGCTCTGTGGCGGCCTGGGCGGTCTGTTCGTGCGGACTACGCGGACAGCAGCAGCGGTCTGATAGGCCAGTGTATGCTCAGCAGGCGATTGACTCCCAGGAAGTAACCGGGCGGATAGGAATGCTATCCGCGGAGTCCGGCATGAAGCGGACTGAAGAACTGGAGCTCGGCAGACCGGTTTGGCAGTTGCCTTGGTCTTGCTCCAGTGGAGCGGCAAGTGGTAGTCGCGGAGACCGCCGGTTAGCGCGGACAGAAACTGGAGGTCGCCCGGTATGGCGGGCTAGATCCAGTGTCCGCCAGTAAGTGCGGACTGGCCCTTGTGGCCAGTGGACTGGACTTGGTGTGATCTGAACCAAGTCCAGGATGGCTCAGTCCGGGGAGATCGCGCAGTGGAGCGCGGGCTGGTTTCTCAGTCCGCCAAGCGTAGTAGAAGTGTTGTTGCCTTGTTTGCTAGCTTGGGGAAATGCGGACTGGAGAATTGCTTGTGCAGGAGCGTGAGGACTGGAGCCAGAGTCCGCTGAGTCCGGTTTAGCCTTGTGATGAGGTTATGGACTCAGGAGTTGCGGACTGGAGTCTGCTGTTAGCGGACTGGATTGGCATGTCCGCTAAGTCCGGAGGTGCCTTGGAGATGAGGTAATGGACTTGGGATATGCGGATGGAAGCCGGGTGTCCACTGAGTCCGGCAGGTGCCTTGATGGCGAAGCTGCGGGCTCGGGGTTTGCGGGCTGATGCCTTGTCCGTAGATTGACGGACATGGCTGCTGTAGAGTCCGGCTGTGGTGGTCCTGGCTTGGCCTCTGGCGGCAAGGCGGGCTGGATATTGGAGTCCGGCCTTGGAGAAGCTATGGCGGACTGGCTATCTGCACAGGAGCGGCGAACTGGAATGTGTGTCCGCGGGCTGGAGGACACACTAGTTCTAGCTGCGGGATGTGGCGATGATCCTATCGGCTAGGGCGGTGACCATACTCATCATCGTGCCTATAAATAGGACCCATGTCACATCAGGAGTAACGAACCTAGACTGAAGTAAGTGAACAGTAATTGAGCTCGCGTAAGTTGCTGCGGTCTGGACTTTGTGTCCGTGCGGATAGAGAGTTGACCGGGTTGTGCTGTGCAGGTTGTGCGGATAGCGCTGGAAAGCCAGGACTTGGCTCTGATTGCGGTCAGGGACAGTGCAGACTCTACGGTTAAGCAACAGGCGGTAAACAGTAGGTCGCGGATTGCGACCAGGCGGTCTCTTCTTTGGCAACTTGGTTCGGGGTTCAGGAAGTCGCCGGTTTCAGGCGGACTGTTCCATTCGGTGACGCAGCTTGTGCGGTCTGGCGGCTAGGCGACCTCGCGGTCAGGCGGCCTGCAGATCGGCGGTGAAGAGCTAGCATTGGAGGGGTGAGTCCGCGCGGCTTGGGTGCGGTCTGGCGACCTAGCGGACTGAGCGGACTCCACAGCAGTAGGTCGGCGGCTTGTTGAGTGAGTCCGCGCGGCTTGTTTTTTGTTCTTGTCTTTGTAACTGTCTCTGCTCTCCCGGTGTTGGGTTTTGGTGAAGCATGTCTCGCCATGTATGTCTCGCCTTGTAAAGAAGTCTGCTCTTGATCAATAAAGAAGCTTGTGCTGCATGTGTTGCTGGTTGTTACTGCTTTGTTGAGATAACCCCTGCTAACTCCACGATCCGGGAAAACTTTCAACATTATAAGTGGGCGTATCCTCCTTCGGTTTGTTGAGTTTTCAACAAGGTATCCAAGGGGGCGTCTGCGGTTTGTTGAATTTTAACAATGGAAGTCTTCTCTTTCTCAACCAACTGAGAAGACTATGTGGATTAATGTCAAAGCTCCCCCTGAGTCCTTGAGATCTTCAGGAAGAAAAGCTTTGCTGAGGGTGATAGGCCTTCAAAGATAGAACTCCAGAAATAGATGGTTTCAGCAATGGCTGAAATGTTGAGTGTCTGGAGTATTGAAATGATGTTGGCCTTGAACACTTTGAAAGCTGAAGAGATCTGAAGAATGTAAACTAGATCTCCTTGGATGAGTGTTCTTCAGAATTCTTTTTGACAGAAGATTTTTGAGTATTTCTTGTAATCTGTATTGTGTGTGCTCTGTCTTGTTCTTCTTAGAGATTCAAAAACATTCTGTCTTTTATTCTCTGTTCTAGAATAGAATATCATTCTCTATCAAGGATAGCCGTTGGTCTGCATTGATTGCATCCTTAATTGCATAATCCCTTCTGGAGGAAAGTCCACAGAATTATTCCTTGAAAAATCCCTTGAAACTTGGTCCAGAATTGAATGTAAACGGCTAGCAAATCTCTGAATTAATTGCAGAATAACTCTTAACTGATTTGAATTTGAATTCTGGAAGTTATCTGAAATCGTCGAACTGAGCTCTGCTATCGTCGAGCTGAGCTCAGCGATCAGGAAATCTTAAGCAGCAGAATATCGTCGATCTGAGCTCAAAGATCGTCGAACTGAGCTCAGAGATAAAGATCCAAAGCAGAGTCAAAATTGTCGAACTGAGCTCACCGATCGTCGAATGGAGTTCGATGATATTATGAAGTTGAGCTCAGCGATTGTCGAATGGAGTTCGACGATCTGTCGAAGTTGAGCTAGACGATCGTCGATCGGAGTTCGACGAATCGTCGTGCTGAGCTCGACGATCAGACTTAGTCTCCAGACAGAAAAACTTGGTCTTCAGGGCAGCTTCCAAACCTAGACTTCTAACCCTTAGACTCAATTCTAATTGACCTTTTAAGCTATACAGGAGGTCAAGCAAAGGTTCCTAGAGACATAGTGATCCTGACCCAAATCAGTAATAGGGTGTTCCAACAATCTCCCCCTATTTGGGTTAGGATTACTATTTACAGACTTTGGAAAAATTTAAATAACATCATTCAAGTATTAAGCATAAAAACAACAGCTAGACATTGCAGCAACATCACAGATACATATATATATATATCATCCAGATAAACAGAATTCACAGAAACTGCACCTTACAATGTCACTTCTTCTCTTTGCCTTTAACCATTTTGATTTCTCTGTTAGGGTTCAGGGCTTCTTTGTTGGACCTGGTGTCATCTGCTGCACCCAAGTAAGTTTGCTTTGAAGACCTGGGAACCACAGCAGCAGGATGCAACTCCATGTATCTGTCAGTATGAAAGAATTTACTGGAGGCATATCTGTCTAATTCTTTTTGCCTTTGCTCAGACATTGTAAAAATGTTGGAAGTATCTAGTCCTTGTTCTCTGGCCTTCTTGATCTGTTCTAGTGCAGCCAATTCCTTCATTCTGGCAGTCCAAGCAGCTGGATTCTTTTCAGGGTCCTCAAATGGTACAGGTGGCTCATACCTGTTGGAAGAATTGTCTTGAGGAGGCCTGTCAGACACTGTCTCTTTTAGCTTGTAGGGGAAAGGACCAGAAGTATTATCAGCAGCAGGAGCAGAAATAGCAGCAGCAACAGCATGAAAGCTTGCTTCATAGGGCATCTCCCCCTGCCTAGATACAGAGACATCTGTATCAAGGCACACTGCTGGAGGTGCTGCCTGAGGAAGGAGGGAGGAAAGCCTGGCAGAGAGGGCTGCCACTGACAAGTGTAGAGGAGCCAATGAGGTCTCCAAGAGTAGAGAGAGCCTGGGGGCAATTAGCTCATACAACCTGTCAGCTAGGGCTGAGAGGTCTACTTGCTCAACTTCTAGAGCAGAGGTAGATGGAATAGGAATAGCTGAAGATGCTGGAAGTGGAGGGCTGGAGAGTGGTGGTATGGATGGCTGAGGTGTTGGGATGGTGGATATGGAGGACAAGGGAATGGAGATGGATGGAGTGAAAGTTGGTTGATCAATAATGTGGTGGAGGAGATCTTGGAATGAAGTGGAGGTGGAAGGTAAATCAGGAGGAGATGAGGGGGAATCATCCATGAAGGAATCATCCAGGAGGGTGAAGGATGGAATGGATGGGGATGATGTGATATCTGGTGGAGGGTATGAGAACAGAGGGTGGAATTGGTCATCTGGTGGAGGTAGAATGGGGTCTGGAGATGGAGTTGATGTTGGAGATGGACTGGATATGGTAATGGTGGATGGAGCTGGAATGGTGGATGGAAGAGGTAGGGTTGGAATTGGAGGAGGAGGGTAGGCAGCAACAGCAGCAGCCAGGTCTTTTGCAGGAGCAGAGACCTGTGGGAGAGTGACTCTTGGAGTCCTTGTGCCTGAAGGAGCGCTTGAAGAGGGCCTGCTAGGCTTGCTTATTTGCCTGTCCCACTTGCTAAAGAGGGCACAGGTAAGTCTCTTGGAGGCATTTATGTGAACTCCAGAGGAGACCAGCAAGGCAGGGCACTTGGTCTGCAGGAAAACTCCAAGAATCCTTCCAAAATTAACAAAACCTTTGTTTATTTTCTTCTTGATGAGGTCAAAGAACACCTCTCCCCAGTTCAAACTTTTCTTATCCACCAGAGCTCCCATGATACAGAGCTGATGTCTGGATATAGTGTCATGAGCAGAGTGTTTTGCAAGCAGCACTTTCCCTACCACATCTGCTAGGAACCTGTATTCAACAGACAGATTCCTCTTGAATAGCTTGCTAGGGTTTCCCTCTGGATGACCCATCCTGGCAAGCAGGTCAGAAAACTCCTCTCCAGATAACTCAGCAGATTCTTCTCCATTTCTCAGTCCAAAAACCTCTGTTAAAACTGTGGGGGTCAAGGGTACCTAGTTTCCAGCAATAGACCCAACTATTGTGTTGTTGTCTAGATTATGAGGAGTGTAAACTCATTCCTTGATTTCATCTGAGGCCAGCTTTATCCTGGTGGTCATGAGGGCAGACAGATTCTGGTCTTTGAACAAACCCAGAATGTCTTGAAAAATCTGATCAGTAGTGTTGAAGGATTCCAGATCAATGTCAAAGCCTGCATCAAACTTCATTGCAGCTAGGACAGCAACTGACACAGCCATTGTACCTACAAAGACTCAACAAACAAAACGACCAAGCGTAGAACTGTTTGGAGGGAAGAAAATTCTTGCAGAGAAATCGAAAGCGCAAAAGAGAACGACGGCGAAAAATGAGTTTTATATTAGGGTTC
Source organism: Platanthera guangdongensis (assembly GCA_039583875.1). Classification (NCBI taxonomy): domain Eukaryota; kingdom Viridiplantae; phylum Streptophyta; class Magnoliopsida; order Asparagales; family Orchidaceae; genus Platanthera; species Platanthera guangdongensis. The sequence goes on from CM077149.1 coordinate 98,869,876, forward strand.
GACGCAGAATTGGAAAGATCGTTAAACTCAGTTCGACGATCGAGGCTTCTAAAGGAATCTGAAGAGACTCCAACATCGTCGATCTCCGTTCGACGATCTTGGAAAGCGTCGAGCTCCGTTCGACGATCGTTCAGGGAACAAAATCGTCGAGCGCCGTTCGACGATCGTTGACCGGAAGAGATAGTTCATACTATCTGAGAGGCGCTGAACTCAGTTCGACGATTTTGGAAATCGTCGATCTCCGTTCGATGATCTTAGGGGAAATCGTCGAGCGCAGTTCAGAGATCAGAAAAATTCTAGACACTAAGAAAAATCAGAATTTTTGCCTAGTCTTGGTCAATTTTTAGCTTTCAAAATCTTGGAGATTATTTAAGGCTTCCTCCATCTAACATTCCTAACTGATTTAGGAAGAAGGTGTGTTTCTTTTCATCCAAAGGCTTGGTGAAAATATCTCCCCTTTGTAAATCAGTTGGGATATATTGTAATTCAATTTTATTCTTTTCAACATTATCCCTTAAGAAATGATGCCTAATCTCTATGTGTTTTGTCCTACTATGGAGGACTGGATTTTGAGCTATGGAAATAGCACTTGTATTGTCACAAAAGATTTTAGACTTCTCTAAGTTGTAACCATAGTCTAGGAGTTGGTTTTGAATCCACAATATTTGTGAACAACAACTGCCTGCAGCCATATATTCAGCTTCAGCAGTTGAAGTTGACACAGATGTTTGTTTCTTACAAAACCAAGAGACAAGTCTGTCACCAAGGAACTGACAAGTTCCACTGGTGCTTTTCCTGTCAATTCTGCATCCAGCATAATCAGCATCAGAGAATCCAGTTAAATCAAATGCTGAATCTTTTGGATACCAGAGACCTAGATTTGGACAACTTTTAACATACCTGAGAATCCTCTTTACTAAAGTGAGGTGTGACTCTTTAGGGCTTACTTGGAACCTAGCACATATACATGTAGCAAACATTATATCTGGTCTACTAGCTGTAAGATACAGTAAAGAGCCAATCATTGCTCTATATGTTGTCTGATCAACAGGTTTCCCATGTTCATCAGCATCCAATACAGCATTAGTAGACATGGGTGTTTTCATACAAGATGCCTCAGACATACCAAATTTCTTAACCAGTTCATTTGCATATTTGGTTTGAGAAATAAAGATGCCTTCAGCATGTTGCTTGACTTGCAATCCTAGGAAGAAGGATAGCTCACACATGCTACTCATCTCAAATTTAGAATGCATTAAGTTAGAAAACCTTCTGCACAATTTTGAGTCAGTAGAACCAAAAATGATATCGTCTACATAAATTTGTACTAGTAGGGTATGGGACTTATGGGTTCTAATAAAAAGAGTTTGGTCTACTCTACCCCTTATAAAACCATTTTCCAAGAGAAAACATGCTAAGGTCTCATACCATGCTCTAGGAGCTTGCTTGAGACCATATAATGCTTTATTTAATCTAAAAACATAATCAGGATAAGTTGGAGAGATAAAACCTGGAGGTTGTCTGACATAAACTTCCTCTTTGATGTCTCCATTTAAGAAAGCACTTTTGACATCCATCTGATATACTTTGAAGCCTTTGTGAGCTGCATAAGCTAAAAATATTCTGATGGCTTCCAATCTTGCAACTGGTGCAAAGGTCTGGTCGTAGTCAATTCCTTCTTCTTGAGAATATCCCTGAGCAACTAGCCTTGTTCCTTATTATTACTCCTTGATCATGTAGTTTATTTCTGAATACCCATTTTGTTCCAACAATGGAATGATCCTTAGGCTTTGGCACTAGTTCCCATACTTTGTTCCTCTCAAATTGATGCAACTCCTCTTGCATTGCAATGATCCAGTGTGGATCTTGCTCTGCATCTTGAATGGACTGAGGTTCAATTTGAGATAGGAAGCAGGTGTGCAACATGTTTTGGTTGACCTGATTTCTGGTATGCACACCAGCTGAGATTTCTCCAATTATTTGGGAAATTGGATGGTCTCTTGATGTTACTAAATCAACAGGGGGGGTTGATTGTTCACCAACCTGTGTTGTTGTTTCCTCTTGTGGTACAACAACTGGCTCTTCAGGTTGTGCTTCAATGTGTTGAGCATTCCCTTCATCTTCACTGCTTTCATTATCTTGAGCAACCTGCAACTTGTTCATATCTTCAACTAGAGAGTGTTCCTGCAAAGGTTCTATGGTAGAAGAAATCTTCTCCTTGAAAGACATGTTAGTTTCATCAAAAGAAACATGAACAAATTCCTCAATTTTCAAAGATGATTTATTATAGACCCTATAGGCCTTGCTGATCATGGAGTATCCCAGAAACACTCCTTCATCAGCTTTGGCTTGAAATTTTGCTAAATATTTCTTGTCATTATTGTGAATATAGCAAATACAACCAAAAATTCTAAAATAGTCAATTTTAGGTTTCTTCCCTTTGAGTAATTCATATGGAGTCTTTCCCTTTAGTTTATGTATCAGACTTCTGTTCAGCACATAGTTGGAGGTGTTCACTGCCTCTGCCCAAAAGGATAGAGGTAGATGAGCATCTGACAACAATGTAGTGGCAGATTCAATAAGGGTTCTATTTTTCCTTTCAGCTACCCCATTTTGTTGAGGAGTTCTAGGAGCTGAGAAAGTATGCCTGATCCCTTCACTCTGACAGAACTCTTGCATAAGAAGAGAATCAAACTCTGTCCCATGATCACTTCTGATCAGGGCAATGTGAGTATTGAACTCAATCTGTATACATTTGAGAAACTCTGTCAGACACTTAAAGTTATCAGACTTCTTCCTTAGAAAGAACACCCATGTGAATCTAGAGAAGTCATCTACGATTACTAAAGTGTAGGATTTCCCTCCTAAGCTTTGTACTGTGATGGGTCCAAAAAGATCCATGTGTAACAGATACAATATCCTAGGTGAATCACTCTTATTAAGTGACTTAAAACTGTTTTTAGTTTGCTTGCCTAATTGACAAGCCCTGCAGAGTCCTTCCTTCTTGTAGGGGCCAGAAGGTAGTCCTCTAACAAGGTTATCCTTGGATAGCCTAGCAATAGTTCTAAGGTTTAAGTGTTCTAATCTCTTATGACATAAAACATTTGATCTACAGACTGAATTAAACAAGCAGATATCTATATTAGTTGAAAGAAAATCTACTAGGTTGATGTTACCTTTCCTTTTACCTGTCAACACAGTTGTGTTGTCCTCTGACTTGATTTTGCATAAGGTTTTGCTGAAGGTCACCTGGTAGCCTTCATCACACAGCTGACTGATGCTGATTAGGTTGTGCTTCAGTCCTTCCACATATGCTACCTTCTTGAAGGTTACTGATCCAATCTGGACTGCACCATATCCTTTAGTTTGTCCAAAGTTGGAGTCACCAAAGATAACTTTGGGTCCAAACTTGGCTCTGAAGGATGTGAGGTTGTCCTTGTTCCCTGTCATGTGCTTAGAGCACCCACTATCCAAGTACCATTGCTGGTTAGATGTTGGATAGGTCTTCACCTGCACATAAAACAATTTACTTGTTTTTGACCCAGTTTACCTTGGGCCTAGGTTGATAACCTCTAAATTCAGAAATGAAAGACATCCCTGGCTGACTCTTATATCCTTCAGGATGATATCTCCTTGGAGGTAAAATCCATTCAGTATAAGGGTTAAAGGTTTGGGATGAAGAACCCTCAGAATTCAATTTTGATTTGCCTTTGAAAAATTTTCCAGAGCTCTGACCTCTGTTCGACGATCTTGGAGCTGCGTTCGACGATCTTGGGTCAGATCGTCGAGCTCCGTTCGACGGTCGACTATGGCTGAGGTCAGGTATATGAGATCGTCGACCTGCGTTCGACGACTTTGGCTGAGATCGTCGATCTGCGTTCGACGATTTTACCTGAGATCGTCGAGCTGCGTTCGGCGATCGTCGATCTTCATTCGGCGATCGTCGATCTACGTTCGACGATTTCTGCTGGGACTTAGTTTTCTGAGGCAGATCAGAATTTTTCCTAGCAACCTCTACAACTCCCTTTCCCTTGTCAGAAATAAACTTGATGGGAGTTGTTAGAACAATAGGTTGGCTAGATGAGGCACCCAAGCCTAGTGTACTGTTAAATCTAGAGTTCATTGTGCTTGTGATGTCCATCAGCTTGATGCTTCTCCCATTAAGGGATTCTTCAAGCTTCTTGGCCTCAGAGAGCTCACTTTTCAGTGTAGCTATTTGTTCCCTACAGTTCTCCAACTCCTGAGAGAGTTTGAGGTTTTCTGACTTTAAACCATTGTGTTCAGATAATTGATTTCTGAGAGAGATAATCTCTTTCTCAGACTTTAGCAGGTCTAAACACAGTGCTTTAAATTCAGATTTAAAATCTTCTGAACTAAAATCAAAAGAACTAATTACCTGATCTTCTTCAGGTTGAGTCTCTGAGTCTGACTCTGACTCCTCTTCCTCTGAGTTGTGCTGTGAGGCATTGATTGCCATCATGCAGAACTCCTTTTCTTCTGCATCATCCTCATCATCACTTGAGCTAGAAGAGGCTTCTGACTCATCTTCTGTCTCACTCCAGGATTCAGCAACAAACCCTTTTCTTGTATGCTTATTTTTGCTTGAAGAAGGTTTGCCACTTCCATTCCTTTTGGAGTCTTTCTCCTTTCTTCTTTCTTTTCTGTCCCTTCTGTCCTTGATCTTGTTCTCTGGACAGTCAGGAACTATGTGCCCTGGTTTCCTGCAACCAAAGCAGATAATATCTTTATTGTTGCTAATGGACTTGTCATACCTTGGCTTGTCCTGCTCCTTGTATGATCTTCTTCTGAAATCCTTTCTGGCCATCTTGTAGAATCTTTTGGCCAACAAGCTGAGTAGTTCATCATTGCCTGTGCTCTTATCTTCAGGCAGATCCTCAGTTGCCTTAAAGGCTATGGTCTTCTCTTTCCTTGTGGCTGGTGAAGCAGCCTTCTGTTCTTCCTCTCTATTCTTGATAAGTAGCTCATAAGATTTGAGCTTACCCAACAAGGCTTCAGTGGTGATTTCATTCAGACTTCTGGCATCCTTAATTGGCCAGATTCTTGAATCCCAAGTGCTGGGGAAGCACATTAGGATCTTGTCATTAAGTTCTGTCAGAGAAATCTCTTTGTCCAATGTCCTTAGTTCACTAACAATTAGACTCAGTCTGTTGTACATGTCTCCCACTGACTCAGTCTCTCCCTTCTTGAAGTTCTCATATTGGGAGATGAGATGGGATCTTCTGTCCTTTCTCTCATCAGCTGAGCCTGAGACTATTGATGAGAGCTTTTCCCAAATCTCCTTGGCTGAATTGCATTCAGCTACCTTTTGAAATATGTCATCTGACATTGTCTGGGCTAGGATATTCATAGCCTTGGCATCATCTACTTTCCATTTTTTGATGTCAGCATCTGTTCCTGATGGAGGTGGAACAGCATTTGTACTTGTGCTCTCTGGGGGTCTTGGACACACTGTCAAAACAGAATTAAAAATATCTTCATCAATGGAATTCATGTAAAGTCTAATCCTTGCCTTCCAAAGTGCAAACTTTGAAAGATTGCACACTGGAGGTCTGGTGCTAGCATAATCTTTGTTTTGGGCCATGATTTGTGCAAACAAAATCTAATAATAAAATACAGAATAAAAACAGATCTAGTTTGGGATCTTGGGGTTCAGGTGTTAGCCTGTACAACCAATCAGATATGGTATGTTTAACCAACCTCGCTTTGATACCAATTGAAAGAGCAACTAGATCTGATATACTCTAGAGGGGGGGGGTGAATAGAGTATATGGTGCTTTTAAAACTTTTACATGCTTTTACAACAATTGTTGTAGTAAGTGTAAGCAGGGAAGCAATAAAAATTCTAACCACAATACTAAGGTAAACAAAAAACTAATCACAGACAAATCAAGGCCAGAAACAAAAAGTAAACAAGCAGAACCAGAAGACACAAGGAAATATAGTGGTTCCCCAAACTTGGGTACATCCACTCTTCTACCACCCTAGGTAGGAATCCACTGCAGGATGAGTTGATCAGGTGTCCTGGGCACCAATGAGCTTTTGATAAGGTGCTCAAAAACCAAAGCAGATTTTTTGATCAGGTGTCTTGCCACCAATGAGCTTTTGACAAGGTGCTCAAAAACCAGGTTCAAACTTTTGAAGAGAGTTTGAGAAACCCTTTACAGAGTGAGGGTGAGAGAGTGATGGAAGTCTTCTCTTTCTCAACCAACTGAGAAGACTATGTGGATTAATGTCAAAGCTCCCCCTGAGTCCTTGAGATCTTCAGGAAGAAAAGCTTTGCTGAGGGTGATAGGCCTTCAAAGATAGAACTCCAGCAATAGATGGTTTCAGCAATGGCTGAAATGTTGAGTGTCTGGAGTCTTGAAATGATGTTGGCCTTGAACACTTTGAAAGCTGAAGAGATCTGAAGATTGTAAACTAGATCTCCTTGGATGAGTGTTCTTCAGAATTCTTTTTGACAGAAGATTTTTGAGTATTTCTTGTAATCTGTATTGTGTGTGCTCTATCTTGTTCTTCTTAGAGATTCAAAAACATTCTGTCTTTTATTCTCTGTTCCAGAATAGAATATCATTCTCTGTCAAGGATAGCTGTTGGTCTGCATTGATTGCATCCTTAATTGCATAATCCCTTCTGGAGGAAAGTCCACAGAATTATTCCTTGAAAAATCCCTTGAAACTTGGTCCAGAATTGAATGTAAACGGCTAGAAAATCTCTGAATTAATTGCAGAATAACTCTTAACTGATTTGAATTTGAATTCTGGAAGTTATCTGAAATCGTCGAACTGAGCTCTGCTATCGTCGAGCTGAGCTCAGCGATCAGGAAATCTTAAGCAGTAAAATATCGTCGATCTGAGCTCAAAGATCGTCGAACTGAACTCAGAGATAAAGATCCAAAGCAGAGTCATAATCGTCGAACTGAGCTCACCGATCGTCGAATGGAGTTCGACGATATTATGAAGTTGAGCTCAGCGATCGTCGAATGGAGTTCGACGATCTGTCGAAGTTGAGCTAGACGATCGTCGATCGGAGTTCGACGAATCGTCGTGCTGAGCTCGACGATCAGACTTAATCTCCAGACAGAAAAACTTGGTCTTCAGGGCAGCTTCCAAACCTAGACTTCTAACCCTTAGACTCAATTCTAATTGACCTTTTAAGCTATACAGGAGGTCAAGCAAAGGTTCCTAGAGACATAGTGATCCTGACCCAAATCAGTAATAGGGTGTTCCAACAGGTTTATTTTTGAGTCTACGTCAAGTCAGTCAACATCACCTGGATCAACCTTCAACAGTTTGCCAAAGACTCAGCCAGATTGTGTCGACACCAGAAGAAAGTCTGTGTCGACACCAGACAACAATTGTGTCGATACTTGGGAAAGGTTGTGTCGACACCAGACAGACTGTGTCGACACTTGGGAAATGTTATGTCGACACTTGAGCAAGATTGTGTCGACAACAGATAGCAAGACTGTATCGACACCAGATAGCCAGGCTGTGTCGACACCAGAAGAAGTTGTGTCGACACACAGATCATCTGTCGACACCAACTGTATCAACACCAGAAGCAACTCTGTTGACACCAATTGTGTCGACACCAACTGTGTCGATACCAACAGCAATTGTGTCGACATCAACTGTGTCGACACCAGCAGCAATTGTGTTGACACACAGGACTTGTGTCGACACATTCCACAGAAGTTGTGTCCATATTAGAAGCTTAAGCAGAACTGCTGACTCAGCTCGATGAAGTAAAAACTGAGCTCGACGAATTCTAAACAGTTCATAAAATTAATTACAGTCAATATTCAGACGGAAATAATTACAGTTGGCAGAATTAATTAAGGATTAATTACAGTCAACATTCCCAGTGATAATAGCCGTTCAAGCGGACAGTTACAGAAGAATTAATTCTGAAACAATTCCCAATGCATCTTCTACTCTCGGGAATGTTTCTTCCGTCATCAAGACTAAGGAATTCAAATATCCAAACAGATACAGAGATAACAAGGACACAATGACAGGAAAGTGATAATAGTGACAGACAGTGATCAACAAGTAAAACACTCATGGCAATATCATCAAAGCAACTAGAAGCCCTAGAACAGAGAAGAGACATCAATCAGAAGAAGAAGAACATTCATTCAATATCAAGAGTCTTCTTCTTCCTTATACTCTCCAGGATACTTCAAGGACAACGAACAACATATCAGTCAAGAAGTTCCGGAATCTCTGCTAGTCAAGGCTGCAAGCTTGAAGGCCTATCACCCTGAAGCAAAGCTCCTCATTCCCTGAACCATTCAACATCTCAGGGGGAGCCCTTTGCTAACATCAATATCCACTATTCTTCTCTCTGATTGTTAACAGAGAAGTCACCATCAACTCTTTCCCCCCATTATATAAAGGGTTGTCATCTCCCTTCAAAAGTGATTCCTGGTTACAAGTCACCTGATCAAAAGAGTTGGGGGTTTCGTTTTTGAGCACCTGATAAAAAGCTCATTGGTGTCAGGCACCTGATCAAAAATCTGAGTGGATTCCTACCAGGGTGGTAGTAGAGTGGATGTACCCAGGTTGAGGAACCACTATATATCCTTGTGTCTTCTGTGTTGCTTGATCTTCTTGTTTTATTTTTTTGATGTGATTTGCTTTACTTAGTATATAACTCTAATTAGTTAAGTTAAGATCTGTCCCCATAACTTTCAATTGGTATCAGAGCAGGTTACTTTGGTTGTAGAGGCTAGCACCTAAACCAAAATGATCTGATAGATCTTAAAAATCTTTAGAGTTCATCATGGCACAAATTGAAGGCTTTTCAAGCACCAGACTACCTATGTGCAGTCTTGATAAGTTTGCACTATTGAAAACAAGGATTAGTTTTATATGGACACCATTGATGAAAACATCTTTAAATCTATTTTGTCAGGTCCAACTCAATCTCGGGCAACATCAAGCATCAATGTTGTTCCATCATCTCAATGGACAGATGCCCAAAAAAAGCTGAAGATTGCTGATGCACAAGTAATGAACATCCTTGCACAATCAATGTCTGATGAAATCTTTGAGGAACTTGCTGAATGTTCATGTGCAAAAGAGATGTGGTACGCTCTCACAACATTGGCTGCAGGATCAGCTAAAGAAAGAAATCTTAAAGCTGCAACCTCGAGTGACTCAGATGCTTCATCCTGCACAACTGAAGATGAAGAAGAAGCAAGAGTAAGAGAATTTTACCTAATGACAATAAATGCTTCTTGCAGCAACACTGATGCAGAAACAGACTCTGAAGAAGAATCAGAGTGTGAATCAGAAAAAAAAAGATCAGATAATCTCTACCCTTGATCTTTCATCAAAAGAATTTAAGTTATTATGTAAAGATTTAATTCAATCTGAGAAGGAAATAAAACTTCTCAGAAAGAAATTAAATATTGTATCTTCAGAAAATTTAAAACTTAAACAAGATTTACAAAATGCTTTTGAAAAGATAAGTCATTTAGAATCAATTAAAGAAAAAGTTAATAGATTTAGACAAAATAACTGAAGTTTTCCCAAATCAATATAAAAATCTTCAGAAAATCTTAGTTCAAAATAATTCGTCGAACCGAGCTCGACGACATCAATACTATTCGTCGAACTCAGCTAGACGAACTATGAACAAAGATTTCAATCTCAACTGTTCAGGAATCTATGGTCGACGAAATAAATATAATTCGTCGAACAGAGATCGACGAAAATGGAATACAGAAAGTCATTCTGTGAACAGAGCTCGACGAACTCAATACCATTCGTCCAACTCAGCTCAACGAGAGTACTTTAATTCGTCGAACTCAAGATTTCAGAACAGAAACTTTTGTTCTCTTCAAAATTATCATCAAAGTCAGCATTCTAAAAATTCTTTCACTGAATGGATAATCCCTCCTAGGAAATATCATCCACTTAGATACAAGGATCAACCTAAATGCTCTTTCATTTCTAATTATTATAAAAGAGAACCAGGACCCAAGGTAATCTGGGTCCAGAACTTCTAACCTCTCTTTGCAGGACAAGTCATACTTTACCACAATGAAGCAATGAGATTTGACAGTACTCAAAATCAATAGTCTCAGCCAATATCAAGGATATATCAGTGGCTGTATACTGAAAAGTTGTTTGAAAAAGGCTACAGCAGTAGAGAGACTAATTATTCTAACAGATTACAAAGTCTACTCAGATTTGGGCAAGGAATTTGGGCAAGGAAAAGTAATTAGGGGAGATTGCTTGCTTTATATAGAGGAAACTACTTTGAAAGATGTAGCAATAGAATAGTTATCTTTTATTTATTTTTATTTTCAGAGCACCCATGTACATCTGTTGAACATTCTTATAATTCAGGCAGATTGTTTTTGCTTTGTATTTTTATTTATTTTTATGTAAATAGTGTCCTTACCCAAATAGGGGGAGATTGTTGGAACCCTAGTTCTGATTTGGGCAAGGATCACTATTAGGGTTGTTTAGTCTGACCCAACATGTATAGCCAGGGTCATAGGTTTATTTCTAGATTCTAGGTCAAGTCAGTCAACATCAACTGGATCAACCTTCAACAGTTTGCCAAAGACTCGGCAAGATTGTGTCGACACCAGAAGAAAGTCTGTGTTGACACCAGACGACAATTGTGTCGACACTTGGGAAAGGCTGTGTCGACACCAGACAGACTGTGTCGATACTTGGGAAATGTTGTGTCGACACTTAAGAAAGATTGTGTCGACACTTAAGAAAGATTGTGTCGACACCAGATAGCAAGACTGTGTCGACACCAGATAGCCAGGCTGTGTCGACACCAGAAGAAGTTGTGTCGACACACAGATCATCTGTCGACACCAACTGTGTCGACACCAGAAGAAACTTTGTCGACACCAATTGTGTCGACACCAACTATGTCGACACTAACAGCAATTGTGTCGACATCAACTGTGTCGACACTAGCAGCAATTGTGTCGACACACAGGACTTGTGTCGACACATTCCACAGAAGCTGTATCGACACTAGAAGCTTAAGCAGAACTGCTGACTCAGCTCGACGAAGTAAAAACTGAGCTCGACGAATTTTGTACAGTTGACAGAATTAATTATATTTAATATTCAGACGGAAATAATTACAGTTGGCAGAATTAATTAAGGATTAATTACAGTATACATTCCCAGTGATAATAACTGTTCAAGCAGACAGTTACAGAAGAATTAATTATGAATCAATTCCCAATGCATCTTATACTCTCGGGAATGTTTCTTCTGCCATCAAGACTAAGGAATTCAAATGTCCAAACAGATATAGAGATAACAAGAACACAGTGACAGGAAAGTGATAACAGTGACATGCAGTGATCAACAAGTAGAACACTCGGGGCAATATCATCAAACCAACTAGAAGCCATAGAACAGAGAAGTGACATCAATCAGAAGAAGAAGAACATCCATTCAATAGCAAGAGTCTTCTTCTTCCTTATACTCTTCAGGATACTTCAAGGACAACAAACAACATATCAGTCAAGAAGTTCCTGAATCTCTGCTAGTCAAGGCTTCAAGCTTGAAGGCCTATCACGCTGAAGCAAAGCTCCTCATTCCCTGAACCATTCAACATCTCAGGGGGAGCCCTTTGCTAACATCAATATCCACTAGTCTTCTCTCTGATTGTTGACAGAGAAGACACCATCAACTCTTCCCCCCCCATTGTATAAAGGGTTGTCATCTCCCTTTAAAAATGATTCCTGGTTACAAGTCACCTGATCAAAAGACTTGGGTATTTGGTTTTTGAGCACCTGATCAAAAGCTCATTGGTGTCAGGCACCTGATCAAAAATCTGAGTGGATTCCTACCAGGGTGGTAGAAGAGTTGATGTACCCAGGTTGGGGAACCACTATATATTCTTGTGTCTTCTGTGTTGCTTGATCTTCTTGTTTTATCTGTGCTGTGATTTGCTTTACTTAGTATATAACTCTAATTAGTTAAGTAAAGATCTATCCCCATAACTTTCAAAATGTACCCCAATTTGGTCTGCCAACAGTTAATCTCCGCTTTTCTAATTGGCTATATGCAGCCCTACAAGGGCACCCAGGTAATTTCACCACTGGACCCCACTAGGCGAGTGTTCTATGCGAGCACCACTCGCCTACAGGGGGAAAATCCTGTGGAAGCCAAGCACTTGCCTCCTTGAGGTTCTAAAATGGCGGGCGCACTCGACTGCTTGAGTATCTAAAAGGGGTGGGTGCCCACATGAGTAACCATTTTCCTGCTTGGGCAAGAACTTGCCCTGCATGCGCTCTGAGGCAAAAGGTCTGGGCGAGTGCCTAATGAAGATCACACTCGCTCGAGGGCCTAAGTACCCCCCTCCCTGGTTCACGCGAATGCTACCTCTAGGGGGCTGGGCGAGTGCGTGTTAGCCTGTCCCACTCGCCTAGCTGGTATTCCTAGGTTTTTCCCAACAATGCCCTGAACCTGCTTGGGAGGGCCTACTCAGCGAATATGAGGTTGTACACAATCCTCACTCTTTGCGATCTTTTGCAAAGCTTGGGAGGAATCATCCAACCCCACGTATTTGATGAGTGCCTGCTATCATGGAAAGGAATCTTTTGTGGGTCCATCCATGGTTCTATATATATTCTCAGCGGGGGTCGGGGTTGCCTTGCCCTTATTGACTTTCTTGGTTCTCGCCTCTATGGAGACGTCGCTTTCGAAGGAAGCTATGGATCGCCTTAATGTTGTCCGCACCAAGGATAAGGCCTTGATGGGTTCATTCGCCCTCTGGCTTACGCGAAAAGTCCTCAGATCCTCCCCGAAGATGAATGAAGCAAAGGTGGTCAGACGTGATCTGACCAGAGATGAGTAGATCTCGCAGGAGCCTTCCAACTCCAAGATTCTTCCGGTATGTTTAGTCACCTTCTACTGCTTGCTTGGGTAGAGAAGGACGCTGACGCTTTGACCCCCAGATCCCATAGATGGAAAAAGAAGCTGGGGAAGCCAGTGCCGAACCACACTGGAATAGGGCCGGGAATGATGAGACGGCTCACGAGATCACCCCTCAGGTCCAGACGTCGAAACTGGATGCTCACATGTGAGAGAAATGTAAGCCTTCTTTTGTCTTCTGGACCTTCATCATATGGCTCGCCCACCTTTTCTTCAGAGCTCCCCCTTTTGGAACCACGAGATTGAGATTTCTCGCGCCGAGATCCCCTGCCCGCCAAACATCGGTAGATCCCTCCTCGGGACTTCAACCAACAATGGATATTGTGCCCATCCTACCTCCACATGTCAAGGCTTCTATTGCTAAACCAACAAGCTTTCCCCAGGGCTTGGGAAAGGGAACATAACATTTAACACTCCCTTCGAAGGATGATCTGACACTTCTCTACGACCTTTCGACAAGGATGCAAGCACCGGACCAGGTAACAAACCTTACTTGCTTTCCACAAGGTATGAAAACCAGGCGTACCTAAAATCACTTCGCGTAGGGTACCACGAGTTCTCATCCACTGATGATGACATTAATGAGGTGGAGATCTCGCCTCTCTCTTCTCCGAGTTCGGTTGCTGAATACTGAGGCGACCCGAATGATGCCGACGGAATGAAGCGGCAGCTGGTGGAGATACTCCGGAAGCAATCTATGATACTTCACGAGATGGCCAACAAAATACAGGAGAACCAAGAGTCTATCGAGAAGCAGCTCCTTAGCTTAGATAACAGTTATATGCACTTGATCGCCACCCTGGGAGGAGAAGCAGGCAGCATATCAGACTTCCCTGGCCTTCATCTCGTGAGATCCGAGGATCAACAACACCTCGCTCAGCGAGAGCTCCAAACCATGCACTCTCCTAATTATACTCGTGCGATGCCTGGGGCGGGAAGGACAGGCCGGGGACGGCAGTAATGGCCCCTGGTGGGCCTACCGGCACTCGTCTTCTCGCTCCAGTTTTATTTTTTTTAGGATGTGTAATAATGATTGTCGGCCCTTATGTCGAGTGTAGACAATTTGTTGTGGATGTATATTCTTTGATCTCGCTTTATTTTTTAGCTGCTTATTCTTAATGTTGTCGTGTGTCCCTGCTTTTGTTATCTTTGCTTAGATCTGTGGTGCGAATGCGAGAGCGCGAGATCTCACCAAGATCCAAGACGGGATCTGAGGCGAGATCTCGAAAATAGGCTATTTGCACCCTTTTCATGTCTGGGTCCTTTCCCACCCAAAATTTCTTATAAATAGAACACTTACCTACCGCACTAATCATCGCCTTCAATATCTTTTACTTTCTCTTGTGATTTTTCCTTCTTTTGCACTCGCCTCTTTTCTCTCTTTCTCCCTCTTAGCGAGATGACCGGGGAAGCTGAAGGACAAACCAAGTGCGCGTCTGCATTCGTCAAGTATCCCTTTGTGAACTGCAGCCTGTCCAAAGAAGAATATTAGTCGCTTGCCGATGTTTACACCCCGCCAGACTTCACCGCGAGACATCCGGGAAGAGGAGAGGCGATCAACCTTTTATCGCCCTATGAGCTCGCCATCCCCGCCGAGCACTTTGAAGTAGGGTTGCGCCTCCCTATATGGTGTGAGATACGTCAAGCCCTCAACTACTTCGACGTGGTTCCCACACAACTTAACCCTAATTCCATAGCGCTACTTGTCGCATTCGCCTGCTACCTGTGGTCAGAGAGAATGAAATTCAGCCTCCTCATTTTCCGCAAACTATTTAACTTCTGCGCCAAAAGGGACGGGGTTGCCTTCTTCTCCGACAAAAATCTTAAGGTGGAAGGTCTCGCCAACAAAAACCACAACTGGGTCAAGAAATTTATCTTTGTCTCTGGAGATTTCGGCAACCTCCCGCTCTCGCCGATCCAATAAGAAAAATCTATATACCTCCCTCCCAGTCTCGGCGGGCATGAGACCAAGCTCCACCAATACCTCTTCGGGACGGATTTCGATGTTCCATACCTGAGGATGAACGTCAACACGCTCCTTCCAGTTCTCGCCGGCAAAGGTATTTCTCGCATTCGCCTTTCTTTAAAGATTGCATGCTTTTGGAATTTTTCTAACTTATGATACTTGTGCATGGGTGTGAGATATCCCCCTCAACCCTCCCTATGCTGCACTTTCTTCGGAGATGGCACACGCTGAGGCTGCCGCTGTGGCCTGCAGAAGCCTGGTGAAATCGATGACGGGATCGAGCGGCCAGAAGCGAAAGCCCGACTCCTCCCTTCCTCCACCTCCTAAGAAACAAAAACAACAGTTCTCGCCAAGGGCAAGGAGATCACCTCAGATCTGCCAGCGAGTGCTGCGGGAGAGACCATGGAAGAGGAGGTGGTGGTGATTGGCGGGTCCTCGACAGCGAAAAAGTGACCAATGCTCAAGGACCACCAGAACTTCGGCCAGGGCGAGAAGGTGCTGGATGAAGCTGGCGAGCCTTTGCTGATATAGGACCGGGAAGCCAACAGGACTTCCGTCTCCACCGTACTCCCTCCTGGCAAGAGGGCGAGATGGTCTTAGGCCAGGCCTATGCTCTTGCATTAGGCCTGTATGGGCGGGACAACGCCGCTTACGATGACGAGCCACTGATGAAGTCACTCACTTATGAGAGCTCGCGCGCTCAATTCCACGCCATCGAACTCTCCCACATGTCAGCCTGCCGCGGTATACGCCTCTCGCGATAGTTGGAGGATGTGAGCAAAGCGCAATCCAAGCTGAGCAAGGAAGTAACAAACCTAACGCGGGATTTGGACACCGCCAAAAGTGTTCTCGCCCTACGAGAGGTGGGAGTGGTAAGCCATTTCTTCTTTGCTATGCTCTGTGAACATTGTTCTTGTATTAACCTTTTATTGTGCTAGAGTATATCGCGACTGTCGCTAAAAAGGACGCGTGCATTGCCCAGCTTGAGGAGGAGAATCAGAGAATAAGGACACAGAACCGGCAATGGATCGACTCGCTGATCCCTCCTCCTCCGGGCAAAAGGAAAAATGCTTCATTGTACTCGCCACATGAGATTGATTTGATGATGCAGAAGAATGTGATTGCAGCGACGAGGCATTCGCTCCAGGTGATGAAGCGGGGCAGATTCTTGAATAGCGACGGTGAGAAGGTGACAGTTGAGATCCTACTCCTGGAGCTCTTCCTTCCTGTCCCCGAGCCTGAAGATGGTGTTGCATGCACCGGCGAGAGCGAGAGCTCGACGTCGTCGCCCTGAAGATCTTTATATTTATCTTGTAATTTTCCTCTTTTTCGGGCTCTGCCCTTTGCGACATGTAAATGTTTATTGATAATGTAAAAAAAATGAAGTTTTGTTATGAAAATCTTACTCTCCTCTTTGTTTACGCTTTAATTTCGAATGCTCTATTACGCGAAAACTTGTTTGTCTCGCGCTTCTTAAGAGTTCGTGATCACGATATCTTGCGAGACCATGTATTGACTTCTCGTCGGGCCAACCCGGTAAACCATTGGCTTTGATAATTCGATGTATATGGCTAGGTCTCGCATTGTTCTCGCTCAATTGGTTCACGCGTGTTGATAGATCCCTACCTTGAACTTGTCGCCTAGGACAGATCTCGCGGCATTCTAGCCTCATAAGATCACGCGCAAATAGGATACTTCTCACGAGAACCGGTCTTGGCGAGATCCCTATTTGGCAAGATCTCATTGAAGTCTTGAACTTCCTCTCTTACTTCCCTAGATTTCAAGCATCCTTGGCTGGCATGAGTAGCCCAGGACAAGGTTTTTAAGGTACTTTGCAATATTTCATAAGGGCCTAGCTGCCCTATCACTGGGTGAAATCCTGACAGCGAGAGCAACTGGACTTAGTTCTAGAGCAAGAACGATGTCCATCGAGGGTCCCAGCCCTGCCAGCTAGGTGGAAGCCTGACAGCGGAAGCATCTCGCGACTTAACTCTAGGGTCATAACGATGTCTATCGAGGATCCCGACCCTGCCAGCTAGATGGAAGCCTGACAGCGGGGGCATCCCGAGACTTTACTCCGGGGTCATAACGATGTCCATCGAGGATACCTACCCTGCCAGCTAGATGGAATCCTGACAGCGGGAGCATCTCGAGACCTAACCCCATAGCAAGAATGATGTCCATCGAGGATCCCGGCCCTGTCAGCTAGATGAGAGCCTGGCAGCGGAAGCATCTCAAGACTTAACTCCAGGGTCATAATGATGTCCATCGAGGATCCCGACCATACCAGCTTGATGGAAGCCTGACAGCGGGAGCATATCAAGACCTAACCTCAGAGCAAGAAAGATGTTCTTTGAGGATCTCGGCCTTGCCAGCTAGATGAGAGCCTGTAAGACCCTCCTTTTTTTGCAAAACCACCGGGGTCTTATGCCCAGAATCACCGCTTTGCGGTGACACCAACACACCCGGGAGGGTCGTCACTACAAAACGCCGATCCAGCCGGCCATACCGATCATAGAAGAGTAGAATAATTATAAGAGTACATAAAAACTCAAATACTGGTCCACAAAAATCACATGAAATATAATATAATTCTCCATGAAGGGAGATTCCACAGAAATGATAAATCTAAGTACCAATAAAAAAGGGCTCCTGCCCGACATAGCAAATCTATAATATCTACTAATGATGGAGACTCATTGTCCTTGCTGTCAGGACACCCGTGTTAGACTGTCCCGTCTCCATGCGCACCAACTTCTGGGGCTGCGTCTCCTGGTTCGGCTCCACGATCCCCTAAAACAATTTGGTGAATGACCGTTAGTCTAAAAGACAAAGTCCTATCATCCCCCACCCCTCCCCCATGTCTCCTAGGCACCGAGCGGGGAGGAGGAAGGGAAAGGTAATGAAGGTGGATGTTGCTGTATGGAGACCAGGCGGTATGGCAGTCTGACTCTAGCGGATTGGAGACTGCGCGGTCTGTCGATTTCTCTTCATCGGTTTGGTAGATGGACTGTTGGTGTTTGGTGTTCGGGCGTTCTAGTGTTTTTCTCAGGCGTCTTGGAGACCGGGCGATCTGGCGGTCTCCTATGACGGGTTGTTCTCTCCTTCTGGTGGTTTCCGAGCGGTTACCCTATTCGTCTAACCGCGCGTCCTGTTTGACTTGTTTTCTTGTTAAACCACTTATACCTGTAATTATTTAGTCTCACATTGATTATTTATAATCTCTCTCATCTCCTCTATTTTATAAAAGGGAGTTCATACCTTTGTAATACACACCTTTTTTGGATAATAAAATTTCTGTTATTCTAATTTCAGGTTTCTACTTGTCTGTTCACACATGGTATCAGTGTACTCGAATTTTTCCACCTGATTCGGAGCCTTCTTCTGCCCGTGCAGTTTGCCTTCTTATTGTAGTCTGTTCGCGCGGCCTCTTTTCCCTTCTTTGTCGCTGCCCTTTGTGTGTGTGGCCTCTCTTCTCACTCTGTCTTTCTATCCGCGATCTGTTTTCGCGGTTTCTCTGCCTTTTTTCTCCCAGCGAACTCCTTCTAGTTCATGCGGTCTTCTCCATCTCTTGTTTGCGCGGCCTCCTATTTTAGCCGCACAACTTCTTTCTCTCTGCTTTGTTCTGCTTCTCGGTCGTGGCCTTCCTTGCTGCTGGTGTGTTGACACCGCGACTACTGCAGAACCTTGTCTTGTGTCCACTGCAGCCTTCCCCGCCGAACGACCTGCTTGCTAGTCGCGCTGTCTCCGCGGCTTGTTGTTCGCGCGGCCTATTTCTACTCGTGCGGCTTCTTGTCTCTTCTATGGCTCTTTCCGGGAATACCGTGGATCGTTGTTGGCTGAAACATCCACATTTTCGCCCCTCTGGTGACTCTTCCACCTCCTCCTCAAACCAGTCTGCCTCGGTGGTCATGCCATCAGGTAGTGCCAACATGGTTACTCAAGATAATTGGTTGATCGACTTTAGTGCGATTAATCACATGACGGGCAATCTCAGTGCTTTTCTCTCCTAAAAACATGTGATCGGTTTCCCCTGGTCCTCGTTGCAGATGGCTCTCCCTCCCTGGTCCATGGGACGGGAGTGGTTCAAGTCACTTTGTCTCTTCGCTTGGCGGACACTCTCTATATGCCAAAGTTTCCGTGCAATTTATTGTCAATTACCTCTTTATGCAATCAACTTCAGTGCTCCGTCACATTCACTCTAACTTCTTGTTCTTTTTAGGATTCGAGCTCTTAATGGACGATTGCAACTGGGACAAAGAGCGGCGGCCTCTACTTCCTCGATAATGTTTCCGCTCTGTGCGCCTTCTCCTCCTCCTCTACGAATCTTATATAGTGGAATCTCTGTCTTGGTCATCCTCCTCCATGGCTTCTTTGTCAGCTTCTGCCCCACCTCCCTCCACACAGTTCTCCTCTCAACTACGATACCTGTCAGCTTAGCAAGCATCACCATTCTTCCTTCGCGCTGAAGCAAGGTCGTGGCTCTACCCGTCCGTTTGATCGCATTCACTCCGATGTCTGGGATCCTGCTCCTACCCTCACTGTTGGTCGGGGTAGTTCTTATTTTTCTACCTTTATTGATGACTTTTATAGATGTACTTGGGTGTATCTCTTACAAAATCGCTCTGAATTATTCAATGTATGGACATCTTTTTATCACTTAATTCAAAATCAGTTTGGTGTTTCAATTAAATTCTTTCGCTCTAATAATGCTGAGTATATTAGTCAAGCCTTTTCATATTTCTGTATGCAACATGGGATCGTTCATCAAACTAGTTGTGTCTATACCTCCCAACAAAATAGTGTGGCAGAATGCAAAAACCGACACCTCCTTGATGTCGCTCGCACTCTGATGATGCAGATGCATTTTCCTCGCTCTTATTGGGGCTATGCAGTTCTCATTTCTTGATATCTCATTAATCGCATTCCCTCCACAGTTCTCTACAGTAAAACAACATTCTTCGTTCTCTATCTAGACAAGGATCCTTTTCTTCTTCCTCTACGTATCTTTGGGCGCACAGCTTTCGTGCACGCTCCCTCCGCTACCCGTGACAAACTCTCCCCTCGCTCCACCAAATGTGTCTTTCTGGGGTACTCTACCACTCAAAAAGGCTATTGTTGTTTGACGCCATTCTTCGAAAGCAGTTCATCTTCGCCGACGTTACCTTCTTCGAGAATGCTCCCTATTTCTCTGACGACTCCTCTCTCTTCACTATCGAGAATGTTCCCGCGGCTTCTGACTCTCTTACTATTTCCTCCAACCTATCGACCCCTACCAAGGTTTTTCCACCTCCACCATCTCCATTGTCTCCTCCTCTATCTTCACCTCCGCTATCTCCCTCTTCTCCGCCGCCATCTCCCTCTACTCTCGGGCCAGCCCTCTCTGCCACGGATGCTCCGGATGCTGATGAACTCGCTGACCTGGATCTTCCCATTGCTCTTCGCAAAGGTGTTCGGGCATGTACCCAGCACTCGCTTGCTACTGTTGTTTCCTACGATCGTCTTACCCCTTCTCGCAGGTCTTTTGCACTGGCTATCTCTGCAACTACCCCCCCCCCCCCCCCCCCCCCCGCTCCTACCAGGAGGCCCTTACTATTCCTCATTGGAAGGCTGTCATGGATGAGAAGAATGTTACTCTCACCGAACGGGGTACGTGGACCCTTGTAACTCCTCCCTTTGGCATAGATGTTGTTGGCTGTTGCTGGGTCTTTGTGGTGAAGTTCAATCCGGACGGCAGTACAGATTATTATAGGGACCGTCTTATTGCCAAAGGCTTCACCCAGACTTATGGTGTTGACTATTTTGACACCTTCTCTCCATTTGCTCGTCTAAGTACCATTAGGGTCCTCCTCTTTGTGGCTGTAAATAGGGATTGGCCCATCTCCCAACTGGATGTCAAGAATGCTTTTCTATATGGGGATCTCCGGGAGGATGTCTACATGGAGCAACCTCCAGGATATGTTGCTCGGGGGGAGACATAGACATGCCGGCTAAAGAAGGATATCTATGGCCTAAAGCAAAGCCCTCGGGCTTGGTTTGACAAGTTTAGCAGGATTGTGGCGGCAGTGGGTTTTACGAGAAGTTCTGCCGATCACTCTTTATTCGTTCGAAAAACCTCCCTGGGTCTGGTGGTTCTTGCGGTATATGTGGATGATATTCTTCTCACTAGAGATGACCAGACTGGGATAACTTTGACAAAGAATAATTTCGACAACACCTTGTCACAAAAGATATGGGTTCTCCAAAATACTTTCTGGGGATAGAAATCTCTCAGAAGCTCAATTCCTTAGTCCTCTCCCAATGCAAGTATGCTCTTGATTTGCTAAAAGAGGCAGGGTTGACTGGGGCTAAACCTGCCCGATGCCCCATGGCGACTGGAGAAGATAAAACTTGGACGAATGACTCTCCTCCTCTTTCAGATGTTACAAGGTATAGACACCTGGTTGGTAAGCTCATTTATCTTACGGTGGCCAAAACTGACTTCTCTTATGCTATAGGCAAGGTTAAACAATTCATGTAAGCTCCTATGGAGTGTCATCTACAGTTTGCCCTGAGAATATTGGATTATGTTAAATCAGTGTCTGGGAAAGAACTATTCTTTTAGAAGAATGGTCACTTGAGTGTTGAAGCGTACTCAGATTCGAGCTATGCTGATGACAAAGGAGACCGCAAGTCAACATCGGGCTTTTGCACCTTTATGGGGGGAAACCTTGTGAGCTGGAAGAGCAAGAAACAGTCTATCATCTCCAGCTCCAGTGCAAAAGCAGAATATCGAAGTATGGCACGACCATAGGTGAGTTGAAGTGGTTACGGGTTCTCATGCTTGAATTAGGAGAGGTCTACAACTATCCTCTACCTATGTTTTGTGATAACAAGGCCGCTATATACATCTCCAAAAAACCGGTCTTTCATGAGAGAACAAAGAACATTGAAGTCGATTGCCACTTTATTCGGGAAGAGATTTTGAAGGAACAAATTTGTACTCCATTCGTCACCTCCGATAAAGAGTTGGCTAATATTTTCACCAAGCTGGTGTCCGCCTCCTTTTTCAACATTTGCGACAAGTTTGGCATGATCGATATATATGCTCCAGCTTGAGGGGGAGTGTTGTAGTATGGAGACCGGGCGGTCTGGCGGTCTGACTCTGGCGGATTGGTGACTGCGTAGTCTGTCGGTTTCTCTCCATCGGTTAGGTAACCGGACTATTGCTGTTTGGTGTCCGGGTGATCTGGCGGTTTATCTCAAATGTCTTGGAGATCGGGCGGTCTGGCGGTCTCCTATGACGGCTTGTTCTCTCCTTCTGGTGGTTGTCGGGCTGTTAGCCTATTCGTCTAACCGTGCGGCCTGTTCGGCTTGCTTTCTTGTTAAACCACTTATACTTGTAATTATTTAGTACCATATTACTTATTTGTAATCTCTCTCATCTCCTCCATTCTGTAAAAGGGAGGTCATACCTTTGTAATACACACATTTT
Organism: Platanthera guangdongensis; assembly: GCA_039583875.1. Classification (NCBI taxonomy): domain Eukaryota; kingdom Viridiplantae; phylum Streptophyta; class Magnoliopsida; order Asparagales; family Orchidaceae; genus Platanthera; species Platanthera guangdongensis. The sequence goes on from CM077149.1 coordinate 98,892,263, forward strand.
TTGGATAATAAAATTTTTGTTATTCCAATTTTCGATTTCTACTTGTCTGTTTGCACAGTGGAGAGTAACAAAAGTAAGTAGGTGATGGCGGAACTAGTTTAACATGAGCAAATTACCATAACAAGTATAAGTAAGCAGTAGTAAGTAAGCAACATAAGTATACACAAGAACAAGTAAGCAAGTATAGTATGAGATGGTGAACTAAGTAACCATGACCTATAGGAATGCCCATACAAACCTATAGACCAAGGGGTCGTTTTGCAAGGCCTATTGTATAAAGAGTCTCATACCAATTTATACAATAGGTGTCAAGGGTTATATGCAATGATGATGCTATGTCATGCAAATATGCTATGATGTGAACATGCAAGTGCAACACACACACTCGACTCTGTGAACACAGAACTTTAGTTCCCCTTTTTGGATCCTAACCTCCCAAGATACCTCCGTAGTGGCAAACAGAAGTAGTGGGTTGGGCCTCGCCCAGCTCTAAACCTGTATCACACTACCAGTCAGACATATCGTATGCCTCAACGTTGGTGCACTAAGCGGAGCTCCTGCGTACTCTTGTCGGCTGCGCACCAGACTTTATTTTGCCAAGTGCTAAACCATACTTGCCGAGTCTACGTACTAGTGTCGATGTGACGATTCTCCAATACCGAAGACCCACACCTTTTATCTTATGCCCATGCAATATTACCATATTTTAAACCGAGCCAAAGCTCCCCACACTAACCCGTCCGTCATAATTATCTATCAAGCTAAAAGCTCCCTGGACTAACCCATTTGTCACAATTATTTACCGAGCCATTGGCTCGCCGGGCTAACCTGCCCATCACCCAAACCATCGAGCCTACCACCCGTGTGAGCCAACCTAACTCCCACTACCCCGGGGAGTGTGAGTCTAAGTGTAACCCTAGATTATATCTAATTACTCTTATAATCCATTTATTCTTACAGTTTACGTTAACCTTGGACTGCTCAAGGCATTCCCTGTGAAGGACTCTCGAGGGCACTAGGAACTACGATGGACTGAAGCCCAAAGCTCCCTTTCGCAAGAAACTTACTATTATTGGTTAATATCCAATTCCTGATCCCTTTTAACATTATTCTAGATCTAACCCTAGTGTATTTTGACTCTCTCTCCCTCCATAGGAAGGACGATCTTTCGTCGATCCCAAGCAGATCTTAACTAGCCAGTCCAACACTCACCTCATCATGACTCATAATGAAGCTCTCTTTTCCTTTTTCACTTTACCAAGGTCAGTAACCCAATAACTCCATCTCCCTACGTCCATTCCACATGTTATCACAAATTCTGCATTTTTACTAAAAGCAGACCAACGTAAGCTATATGATGTACATTATAGGAGGTACTCCAAATTTTCATCCAAATTCCCTAAGATAAGTAATGTGGGTCTATCATGACACATTTAGCCTAAATCCAGAAACTTGTAATATTCCTAACTAATTTGGCATTTTTTAAATTTTCCCAAAATTTGGTCATGGGTAATTTTGAACATGGGGTACTAGATTTCCTTAAGTTGTGGCCACCCAAAATTTATGAATACTATATGACATCAAAATATCAGTGAATACCAAATTTCACAGATTTTTTATAAATGTATTAACCTCTAAATAACTAAATCAAAAGTAATTCAAATAATTGGAATTAAAGAAGGGAGTACCATAAATCATAATCCAAAAATTATATAAAATTTACCAGAGCCTTATAATGATCATAAAACACTACTGAATAAGTTTCATGCAAGTCCAATGTCAGTAAGCAATGTATATAAATACTTCAATTAAATACCTTAAAGTGCATTTTGTGAAAAAACATTCTCATAAACTCATCCAAATAACATGTAGTAATATTCTAGACTTTATTATACCCTAAAAAGTTCTCTGGCCAAGTAACACAATTTTCCAGCAAGATATAACATTTATTTTCTATTTATCAAAATGTGGTGCACTTGTTCACTTAACACATGAGATACTAAGAGAAAATGCTCAAATGATCCAAATAATTTACTAGTGCCACTGAATGATATTTAATTAATCTTGCCAGAGTTTCACATCATTCCAAATTAATCTAGCCATGGTTACTTCAAAATCATCACTTGGGGCAAGATGAAGGTTATAACTACAAGTATAGGCTAATGTTTTGTAAACATCCTATAATAAATTCTAGAGATTAATAGTACTATAAAATTACTCCTACGAAAATTTCATAAGGATCCAAAGTCATATGACCCATCAATATTTTCATAAAAGGTATAACCCTAAACTATCCCTAACTAGTCTATGTTGTGTGCCTAAGTATAAATGTCACCAAATTCCTTCCTAGGTCATTCCACCACCCTAAGATCACATGGGCTCAACACCAAGTCCATACAAGGACATATCACTTCAAGTCCTTCACAAACCCTCAAAGTTCAACCCAACGGTTTGAACTAGGGTCCTAGGGCAAATCCACCCCAAACCATCTCTAACTCCATGATAGGGTATTTTAACAGACCATGGAGCACTTTCTCAAGTCCCAACCCCTTTGGGTGAGAATTGGCCCCTCTATGCCCCAAACACTCTTTGCCCTAAATAACCCTTATGGAACCAAACTTTGGTCACACCAATATATATTCCAATCAATCCCAAATGGGCTAAAATTTTTATCAGAGCCATAATATGACTATAAAGGATAGTCACTGATATTTTGGTGGGTTTAAAGGTCATTAGACCCCTTAAATAATTCATGCAAGGTTTATTAAATTTCTACAAAAACTTTAGGAAATTTTTTCCAAAAATTCACATTTTTGGATATGTTCTTGGTATAGGTAAGAGTGACCCTCATCCAAAATTTCAAGTCATTTGGATGGATGTATTGATGGGGGTACTCAAACCAATCTCTAATTTAGCACAGGTATAGACCTCACCAAAATGAGTCATGTGGTCTGATCTGAACTCCAAATTGGTTCAAACCAATTTTAAAATAAACTAGACTCATATGGCTACAACTTTAATGTAGACCACCTTTACTGTAGGGGAACCTAATATTTCTAATAATTAATTTAAGATAGCCCAATAACTGTGACAAAAAACAAAATAAAATAAGCTAATAAATTCACTCACTGCACGAATCTTAAAGCAAATCGGATGATCCCTAGCCTTCTTCTTCCTCCAGCCAACGGCCAGGATCTACCAGACCTGGAGCACCTTCCAAGACAATTTCTAGGCCCCCCATCCCCCTCCCCGGCCGGCCACCACCGCCACCACCTTCATTGAGGTGGGAGCTATCGTCGGGCGGCGGCACGGCCTCCGGAGGGGCGGTTTCTGGCAAACCCGTAAGGTGGAAAAACATGGAAATTTCTGAATTTTTCCTCTCCCAATCGGGCTCAATTGAACCTGATTTCTCTCCTAAAAGATCTAAGAATCTAGCCCACGAAGAGAGGAGTAGAGGAGGACCTGCACCAGAGCTTGCCGACGAGTGTGGTGGTGGTGCGCCATGGCCGGTGGTGGAGCTTTTCGGTGCTCTACAACTTCACAGCCAACTAGCTCGGTTTCTTAAGATAAAGGTTGGAAACGTCTCCTCTATCCTTGGGGAATCTTTTAAAATAGCAACATAGGGGAGGAGAGAGGTCATTCTTCAATGGCCATTAATGGCCATTTTGAGAATTTCGGCCAAAAGGGAAAATTGAGCTTTTCCCTCTCCTAGTCACCACGGCCGAATTTGATGACTAATCCAGCCTAATGGCAGCCCATTAGCTCATAATATTAAATAAAATATAGTTAGGCCAAGTGGGGGAAATGGGCTTGAGCTTGGGTTAGCCCATTTGAGCTAGTTTGACCTAATCTTAGGGTAGAGTTAACCTTGGTCAAAATGACCATTTAGGTTGACTCCAATGGGTCCTTGGTGACCCATTGGCCTCCCCTAAAGTGTATGAAGGCTTGGGTAGGGCTGGTTTGGCATCTTGGAGGTCACTTGACCCTTAGTTAGGGCGTTTTGACCTTTTTAGGGCTAGGGTTGACTTTGGTCAACTTAGCCTCTTTGGTTGACCCCAATGGTTCCTTGGTGACCCCTTGGCCTTACTTATGGCTTGGTAAGGTCTAGGTGGTTCCCTTTGGCTAAGGGGAGGTCAATTGGGCATGAGTGAGCTTAGTTTGACCTAATCAGGGCTTGGGTTGATTTTGGTCAACTTGACCTGTTTAATTAACCCTAGTGGATCCCTATGGCTCTGATGGACCCTCTAATAGGTTCGTGATGTTGTGTTGGGGTCATGGAGTCATGGTGAAGACCTATGGTCAGCCCTAAGCTAGTAATTGGGATTCTATGACTTACTGACCAAGGTGGTTCACACACAAGTTCCCAAGTTCACCCCAACCTTTTGATACTTCTCAGGGTTTTATCATGACCCAGTCATGACAAAACCATGCTAGGGGTCTAGAAGTCTGAGGGATGTTACAGAGCCTGGCAGCGAGAGCATCTCAATACTTAACTTCAGGGTCATAATGATGTACATCGAGGATCCTGTCCCTGTCAGCTAGATGGAAGCCTGACAGCGGGAGCACCTCGAGACCTAACCCCAAAGCAAGAAAGATGTCCATCGAGGATCCCGACCCTACCAGCTAGATGAGATCATGGCAGTAGGAGCATCTCGAGACTTAACTCCAGGGTCATAATGATGTCCATCGAGGATCCCGGACCTGCCAGCTAGATGGAAACCTGACAGTATGAGCATATCGAGACCTAACCACAGAGCAAGAAAGATATCCATCGAGGATCCCGGCCCTGCCAACTAGATGATAGCCTGGCAGCGGGATCATCTCGAGACTTAACTCCAGGGTCATAACGATGTCCATCGAGGATCCCGACCCTGCCAGCTAGATGTAAGCCTAACAGTGGGAGCATCTTGAGACCTAACCCCATAGCAAGAAAGATGTTCTTCGAGGATCCCGACCCTACCAGCTAGATACTAGCTTGGCATCAGGAGCATATCGAGACTTAACTCCAGGGTCATAATGATGTCCATCGAGGATCCCAGCCTTGCCAGCTAGATGGAGCCTGACAGCGGGAGCATCTCGAGGCCTAACCCCAGTGCAAGAAAGATGTCCATCGAGGATCCCGACCCTACCAGCTAGATGAGAGCTTTGAAGTGGGAGCATCTCGAGACTTAACACCAGGGTCATAACGATGTCCATCGAGGATCCCAGCCCCGGCAGCTAGATGGAAGCCTGACAACGGGAGCATCTCGAGACCTAACCCTAGAGCAAGAATGATGCCCATAGAGGATCCCGACCCTGCTAGCTATGTGAAATCCTGACAGCGTGAGCATCTCGAGACTTAGGGTCGACCTAATGATCATGGCCTACCACAAACTCTACTGCCTAAAAAGTTGGAGTGTCAAAATATTTCATATTCATTAAAGGAAAAAACGTACCTATTATTGTTGTACCTAACAAAGATCCCCTCTTGGGATTTGGCAGCAAACTTGGTTAGATAAGACTTACCATTGTTAAGGATATAACACTTGCAACCAAAGATCCTGAAATGGGATAGATTTGGTTTTCTGCCCTTCACAATCTCATAGGGGGTCTTCTTGTGGCTCTTGGTGATAGTTGCCCTATTGATTACATGACATGTAGTATTAACTGCCTCAGCCCAGAAATATTCTGGGAGAGAAGTGTCACTCAATAGGGTTCTACCAGCCTCTATCAAGGTTCTATTTTTCCTTTCAGCAATACCATTTTGCTGAGGTGTTCTTGGTGAGGAAAATTCCTGAAAAATTCCAAACTCTTCACACAGTTTTGTCATACTTACAGACTGAAATTCAGTACCATGGTCACTTCTGATTTTGACCACTGTACTGTCCAATTCATTCTGAATTTGTTTAACAAAACTATACAAGATACTTAGAGTTTCAGATTTTTGCCTTAGGAAGAACACCCAGGAATACCTTGAGTAGTCATCAACTATAACAAATGTGTAGACCTTCCTACCTAGGCTGTGAACTGGCATAGGACCAAAAAGATCCATATGCAAGAGGTATAGACACCTCACAACATCTTTGTTCTCAAGGCTATGAAAGGTGGATTTGGTCTGCTTGCCTTTTTGACAAGCTGAGCATATCTCATCCTTTATACACTTAACATGAGGACCATTCCTCACTAACTCTTTGCTAAAGAGTTGACCAATTGTCTTATAGTTAAGATGAGCCAGCCTCTTGTGCCATTTAACACAATGTGAGACTTTCTCATCAGCTACAAGACAAATAGGAGAAATAATGTTCTCACACATAATGTCTAGACAATAGACATTTCTCTTCCTATATCCTGTCAGAATGATCTTTTGATCACTTGACCTTCTGATATGACAACCATCCTTGACAAATGAGATGTCATATCCTGAATCACTCAGCTGACTTATGCTAATGAGGTTATGTTTCAAACCCTTTACATAAGCCACCTGAGTAATTGTAATCAGGTTACTAGTAATGTTACCAAAGCCTTTGATGATCCCTTTTTCTGAACCACCAAAGGTAACTTTAGGCCCATCTTTGATAGATGTATAATCCTTCAGCAACCCCTTATTCCAGTCATGTGCCTGGAACATCCACTGTCCATGTATCATATAGGGGCATGGCCACTTGGACACACCTGCAAAACAGATTACTTAACCTTAGAACCCAAATAATTCTTGGGTCCTTGGTGCAGGTTAGTTTGACTTTTAACAAAACTACCTGTAGCTCTTCTAGCAGGTAGTTTGCTACTCTCCTTGACACTTGAATTGTGCCAACAGTCTATGACAAAGTGGCCTATCTTGCCACAACACCAGCACTCAAACCTGTTGTACCTTTGTTTAGGTACAACCCTGGCTGAAGTATCTACAACAGGCTTTTTGTTTAGTGTTGAGGCTTTGCCCTTAGACTTGGACCTAGCAGTCCAGGCAGGTTTTGTAAATCCTAATCCAGCCTTACCCTTATGAGGTACAAACTCATCTATCAAGGGTAAAACAGATTTGGGTTTAGAAAAGCTAGCCGCAATATCCTTCTCCTTATGAAGTCTAACCTCCAGATTCCTAATTTGATCATTCTTAAATGTAATAGTTCTCATCTGAATAACAGTAATGTTCTTCAGCCTGGCTATTTCATTCAGTTTCTGATCAAATAACTTGTCTGAATCAGCAGCAGCCAATTTAAGACTAGCAATCTCCTTTGCCTGATTTTTGGCCAAGGTTTTGATTTTCTTTAAGGCCTGCAACAAGTCTCTATATTCATCAATTAACTGATGAATATCACCTTCAGATTCAGACCCACCCACATCACTTGATGCAGATGTATCTGATTCTGACTCAGTACAAGAAATTGAACTAGAAGAACAATTTTGTACCTTACTTGGTCCAGGCTGATCCTGGATTTTGTCTCCTTCAGATAAGGCCATCAGCCCTTTGCACTGATTGTCCTCATGCTCATAAATTGAATTCATTAACAGCATGAACTCATCTTCCTCCTCTTCAGCAAACAACCCAATATAGGCTTCAGCTTCTGAATCTGTTTCCGATGATGGCTGATCAGTCAAACTTTTGTCTTTCTTGGCAACAAAGAACTTTTCCTTTTTGCCCTTAAACTGTGTCTTCTTTCTATCAGTTGACTCCTTCCTCTTTTCAGGACAGTCAGCCACTACATGTCCCTGTCTATTGCAACAATAACATACAATCTTTGAGGATGTAGTTTTACTTGGCTTGGACTTTCTTCTGTCATTCCTTGATGACTTCCTGTTCTGATAGTAGTCATCTTTTGTCTATGAAGTGGATGGCTTAGACCTCCACTGCTTCTTCTTCAGAAACTTTTGAAAATGTCTTGTAAAAGCAGCAAAGTCTAATCACTTTCACTGCTATCTGACTTCTTGCTTTCTGACTCATCTGTCTCAGCCTCAGTAATATTTTGAGGTGGAGATGGAGACTTGCTTTTATATTTCCTAGTGGCTTCAGTCTTGAAGGCCACATATCTCTCCTTGTGCTCCACTCTAGTAGTCTTTTCTTCCTCCTTTCTAACCATTAACTGCATTTCATAAGATAACAGTTTTCCAAACAAAGTTGGAGGAGGTATATCAGCTAATTTGGCCATTTCCCTAATGGCACAAATCTTGGTATCCCAGTCCTTAGTCAGGGATCTTAAAAACTTGTCATTCAGCTCATAGTTGCTGAATTCTCTTCCATAGGACATCAACTCATTAACAATCCTATAGAATTTCTTGTAGTATTCAGTAATGCTATCAGACTTTCCTTGTCTGAAGCTTTCATACTTCTGATTTAACAAGGACTTCCCATCCTGTCTTACTTCTTCAGACCCTTCCATGTAAACTATTAAAGCGTCCCACATTTCTTTAGGAGTTTTACAGTGAATTAAATTCTGAAATGTGGCATCAACAATTGCACTAACAATAATATTATGGGCCCTCTTGTCCATAGTGGTCAGAATAATCTCATATTTAGTCATTTCTGAATAGTCTTTGGGAGTTCTCTGATTTGCATCCAGAACAGATACTTTCATTGGCACATATAGCCCTTCTTTGACTGTAATGTATATTCTTGGGTCAGAGGCTTCCATAAAAAGCCTAACCCTCTCTTTTCATATGCCAAAAATATCTTTTCTACAGATTGGCAACTTCATGGACCCCAGCTCTTTGTGATTCTCAGTTGAACCCATTTTCTTGAATTTGATTAATCTAATTCTGCCTACAGGATCTTACTCAGACGGTTATGTCTCTTTTTGAGTAACCTCCCTCTGATTCCACTTGAAAGAACTAGTGTCTAATCACCTAGAGGGGGGGTGAATAGGTGAACTTAATCTTTTTAAATTTAAAGGTAGAAACACTGAATTATAAGACCTGTATTTGCAATTCTCTACAGCAATTCAGCACAGATAACACAGCAATCACAGAATTAATCACACACAGAGTACACACAGATTTTTATAGTGGTTCCCCAAGGTCTGGGTACATCCACTTTCCCCCTTCGCCTATCTAGTAGTGTACTAGATTCAGCCTAACTTCTCCACTTCTCCTCAGATCCTCAGATCTTACAACTCAGAACCCCAAATAGGTTCCTACAACTCAGAGTGACCCCACTCCTACAACTCAGGCACAAAGCCCCACCACTGAGTCTTCACCAAGACCTACACTCAGGCTAAACAGCCCTACCTCAGCCTTCAATCAAGGCCTACACTCAGAGAATAAAATCTCCTACACTCAGGCACAATAGCCTTACCTCAGCCTTTATAAAATAGGCTTACAGCTTAGATCCCTTAGGATCCTACGGAAAATAAAGTTTACAAAGTATATAACCACAACTCTAAAAGAGAGAGATGAGTTGACTGGCTTCTTGATGAGTTTTTGGAAGAACTAGGCAGAGATCAACCTCCCTTGGCTTTTCTTCAAAGCTTCTTGAATTAGAACAAAGTAGGGTTGTATCTCCTGAAGATGATCTTCAATCAACTTTTGTCTTGAGATTCAGATCTCAATCTGAATCTTACTTTGCAGCCTGGTTCAACAGCTGCTCTTCTTAGAAGGAGCTCTCTCTCTCCAACTTCTTAGATCTTTTGTAGAAGGACTTCTTTTTGTGTTGTTAGATCTCTTGATTGATTGTTGTCAATCTGTAATCCTTCTCGTGTAATTCCTCTCTATCTGTCGAAGGAGAACAGTCTTTAAATAGTCTTCCTCCAAGGTAACCGGCTGATCCGGTTTCTAACAACCTTCTGACAGCTCTGACAGTTGTAGTTGACCGGTTGAAAATGGCAGCTGTCAAGTCATCCAGTCACTTCTTGAAATCTCTGTCACTGTCTGAAAGTGTTGAGACAGATAGTCTTTATGTGTCGACATAAATAGACTAAGTGTCGACACAAGTAGACTAAGTGTCGACACTAGCCTTCATGGTGTCGACACAACTTCTTGTGTTGTTGTAACAACTTATCGACACTGCTTCTTCAGAATGTGTCGACACTGATCCTGTGTGTCGACACAAGCCTTCTGTTGAATGTGTCGACACTGGTAGAGTGTGTTGACACAAGTACTTCTTCTTCAATACTTAGTTGATTTCTGCTGTGTGTCGACATAACTCCTTTGTGTCGACACATCTTCTTGTGTTGAGACTTTGCTAAGTGTCGATACATCTCCTTTGTGTCGACAGATTCCTCCATGTGTTGAAACTTTTCCTAGTGTCGACACATCTCCTTTGTGTCGACACATTCTTCATGTGTTGAAACTTTGCGGAGTGTCGACACATCTCCTTTGTGTCGACACTTGTACTTAAACTTTGTTGAAGTTCGCTGCGTGTCGACATAGCCTCCTGGTGTCATCACTTTTGATGTCGACAAAGTCTCTCTGGGTGTCGACACTGCTTCTAAGTGTCGACACTGATTATGTAGACAATTCTTCACTGTGTGTCGATACTGCATGTATGTGTCGACACTTTTCTTCTGGTGTCGACACAATTACTCCAAGTGTCGACACAGCTTCTCTAGGTGTCGACACAAGCCTTCTTAAGTGTCGACACTTCTCCTCTAGGTGTCGACACATGGACTTAGAAACTTTTCCAGTTTTCCCTGCAATTACTTAACCTGCACACATAAACTCAAAGCACATCAAATACACCTTGATGTATATTATTGAGTAGGGTGAGGCTTCTTCAAATCTGGTACATATATTCCAATATACCCAACAATGTTGACCGAACTCCCGTTATCGATGAGGATCCGCGAGACAGTAAAATTCTCAACCGTGATCTGGATGACCAATGCATCGCAAAAAGGATCCTCACGATTTGAATTGTCCTTCCTAGAGAAGGTAATCTTCTCCTCCGGGGGTAGGGTTGGACATGTGGAGGCGATGCTCCAGCAGGATATAGTATGGAGACTCGCCTTCGAAGCAGCCTCAACTCCCCCCTCCCCCCATGGATCACTCTGATCCCAATTTAGTTTCCGACATCGGCCCTATCCTCGCACCAGTCCTCCTCTCCCCAAGGCAGGACCTCCTCAATCTTCACCTCCTAATGGGGTTGCTGCTACTGCTCCCTATTTCCCCTTATCTGCAGGAACTCCGGGCACGTGGCAATGGCATGTCCCTCTTCCTGGTGGAATTCGCAATATGGCAACTCCACCGTGACTTCCCGCCTTCTCCTCTATAGGCCTCTCCTCCTCCCATGGGCTATCGCCATAGCCTGACATTGATCAAGGAGAGGAGGCCTCTGGCCCTGCCTCTAGCCTGGGGATTGAACTGACCCTGGACCCACTGGTGGTTGTCTCCTCCATGGAAACCTCTCCGTTGACCTTGGTCCTACCACTCCTGTTGCCTCCAGCCGAGCCAATTGTTCGGCTCCTGGCGGCCCCACCTCGATTGTTGCTGCTGCTCCCTCTATCGGGGTTCAGCTCTCCTTACCTCTTGATCTCTGCCACCTCCTGGTAACTTCTCCTCCTTCGTGGCCCACCTGGCCAACTTCCAGGCAAAGTCCGGGTTCGATGCCTCCCCGTCGACCTCCCTTGATACCCTCTTCATCAACTCCTCAAAAGAGAGAGGAGGCACCATCTTCAGCTCCATCCTGAAGAAGCCCTGATGCAGCCCCAGGGTGAAGGCCATCATCAGGGTATGTGATGAATTCTTTTGCTTAACAAGTAATAACTTGATGCGAATTCATTCTACACTCTAGTATAAACTATGTAGATGAGCATAAGCTAGATTGAATTAACTTTCAGGCAAGTGCATCTATCAATCATAGTATAGGAGAAATCTACATCTCGTGTCGTATTCTACGGGGTCCTTTCAAGTACTCGTACTCACCCTCACTCTATTATCATACCTATAATTAAAATTGATTTCTAATCTAAATTAACCTAACTATGACTATTTGAATAAATAAAGATTGAAGGATTAAAGATGATAAAAAGTCGAAAGCTTATGAGCAATCACATGAACATACTCATTCATTAACTCAATTCTATGTAATCATGAAATAACAAGACTATCAAATTCGTTGTATTGTAAAGGGTAAACATCTATCGAATTTTCTCTCGAGCAATTCAAAATCTAAACCTAAGTTGGTAAATTTCCTCTCGAACAATTCACAATACTCAAATTTGCATTAATGGAAACACCCTATCTACTACATAAATTCATGAAATCTTATCTCTAAAATACCATGAATCCATTTATTTGTATTACAATTATCCAAACAACATATCTCGCGGTCATGAAATTTGAATTACAAAGAGATCTAATACCAAAATATGAACATGTAAACATCATCACAAACATCCAATTTCTCAATCTAGAGATTTGCAATTCATGTAAAATAAATAACCAATTCATAATTAGGATAAAACTCTTTGTTTGTAAGCCTACCTACGAATAAAATACCACAAATTTGATGAAAACAATACGATACATGATTAACAAATTGTTCCAAATTAAAGTTCATGCAAAATAAAAGATAATTAAAGTTGAATCAACAAGAGATATGGAAGATTAAAAGAGATATAAGAAAGATTAAAAGCATACAAATAATCTCCTTCAATACCTCCTTCCCTTGGATGCTCCACTTCGTGCTCCAGAAGTTCTCCCCAATGACAATGATCCAAAAAGTCCTTTCTAATTTTTCTACAGGTTTTTTATAGTCTCCTAACAAACAGGGTTGGATACGGGTTCCAACACGGCCGTGTGTCAGGCCGTGTTGACGGTTCTAGGGCAGTTTCACACGAACAGGCGTGTCTGGTAGTGGGCCGTGTCAGATGACACGGGTACTGACAAGGTCGCGTTGTTCTTCATGTTCTTCAGACATGGTTGGTTAGCAGTCGAGGTCGAATGGACACGGGTAGGCACACGGGCATGTGCCTACCCGTGTGGTTCTCTGACTCATTCTTCCAGTTTCTTCAATTCCAGCGCACATAGGACACGGGTAGGTACACGGGCATGTGCCTACCCATGTACGCCCAATTTTGTCCTATCATCAGCCATGTTGATTCCGTGAACTCCTCTGTTTGCTCCAAGACCTTTTAGTTCCACTGGTTAGCATTACCTGCATTATAAAAGTGAAGGAATAAATTAGATAACTTAATATAAGGAATAACAAAAATCCTAACTGTGCTCTCCTATTCATGATAAGATAATTTCGTAACTATTCTCTCGAAATTACTACAAAAGGAGGTAGAAAATAGTAGACATGATTTCAATTATGATAGTAAAAAGCCTATCATAATTGCACTCATCAAATACCCCCAGACTTAGATGTTTGCTTGTCCCTAAGTAAACTAATTCAAACACTTGGGTTACCAATAAATAATTCTTCCTCCGTACACTGGTTGCTATGAATTTAAAGAGAACTTTGATGATGTAATCGTATAGGAAATAGTTTAGCAGACGTTTCTAAGTATAGATTTATCTTAAAATTCCACCAATATATCCTTTAACTATCTTTCACTCTTTCTTAGAAATAAAGGTATAGTCATCTATGATAAATATGAGAAGAAAATAACAATCTCAATAGGATACGTATTAGTATTTCAAAACTTATAAGTACCCATATTGATAGTCATGAGCTTACCCTTTTCACACCCTCTCCACGACACTAGTTATACTTAGTAAGGTCGGATCCTTAGGACTTATATTATGGTGTAGCCTTTTTGGTTTAGGATAGAAGATTATATGTGAGGTAGGTAATCAAAGATAAATTTGATGGATTTTTTTTCTTTTCTTTCACACCTAAATCACAATTGAGCCTTTTTGTTGGTAAATACCTTAACATACATCGTGTTATAAAAGCACCCCCAGACTTTGCAATTAGTATACTTCCTACATTTTTGAAATGTACTCCAACTTTTTATTTATTTTTTAACCAAGGGGCCATAGTAGGGATCATTCCGAGTGGGTGCAAGTATACACGCACTCAGGCCACATATCATTATGTATTTTCTTTTCATGGGTCCATAGTAGGGATCATTCGGAGTGGGTGCAAGTATACACGCACTCAGGCCACGTATCACTATGAACAAATTAATTCCAAGAAGGTCTCAATAATAGGTGTGCTAATAGGTAAGGATTTGGCCTTGGTGAATTTTCATAGTAGAATGTCAAAACGAAAGGGATTAGGTCCATATTGGGTGTGCAAGGGTATAATGTTTAAGGTTTTGGGATTACAAGGCTCAAGCTATCCAAAAGGAGGCCTAAGTCATTTCCGCCCTCACTAATTAACCTATGCAAAAGTTTTGAGGATCACTGGAGAGTAAGTTCTAGGCAACAATCGAGAGTATTTTCATTTTAATTCCCTAATACCAAATTATAAAAATGTTACACTCATCGACTCACTTTATTATAGATAATTATATTTTCTAAAATAGAGTGATTGATAGTTAATGCTATAAAGGGTTAATCTTAAAAATAAATTATATAGAGAAAATTAAGCTAATGTATTTCTATACTTAATTACGAATCAACAAAGTTGAACACTCTATGAGTCTACATCAATTCATTTTAATGAGTGTGCGAAGTTAAATTAGATAGTTATAATCCCAAATGAATGAATAATGAGAGCTTAAAAGAGTAACAAAAACCAAAAAATAAATTTGTTCTTTTTTTGTTCTTTTCTTGAGGGGGTAACAAACTTGAGTATTAGATAGCAAAATTATAATCAGTTGTAACCATGTCTATCACAGCAATTATAAAATGAAAGAACATCCACCCTCAGACTAAAAATTTGCAATGTCCTCATTGCAATGTAAAGTGCTGAAAGAGTAATTTCACTAATAAAAAAACTACTATCATGAAAATAGAAGATCACATGAAGGAAACATAAGCTGACATGAAATCATATATAATATCTGAAATACACTGATATAAATAAATACTACATTACACAGATACATGTCAAAAGTAAAGCGGCTAGTCGGTCTGGTCGTCGGGGAAGTATGGCTAGCCAGGAGCTGCCGGTGCGCGAGGAGCAATCCCCAGGTGGTACCTGATCTGAATGAGGAGATCCTCTATCCGCTTCTGCGCCTCCTCGATACGCTGGAAGCGTGGCGAGAGCTCGGTCTCGAAGAAATGTCGGAGCTCCCGCGAATACTGCGAACGAGTTGGAGGGGGAGCAGTAGAAGACTCTCCTAGATCATAAGTAGAACGAGACGGAGGTACCAGCAGCTCATCGAGGTCCGGATCCACCTCATCGTCAGCACTGTATTGTACATGTTGTCCACGCCTCGCAAGATAATAAATAATGCCTCACCGGCCCTGACGGGCGGTGACGAGGCGGAGGGACCAAAGACTGGCCATCGTAATCAGCACGGTCTTCGCGACCACCGTCATCGGGGGATGGATGAGAAGATGTCCATGTTCTTCACCAGCCATGTAATGTAGGGTGCTACGCAAATAGACCCTATTCGGGAGTTGTCTGCCTGGTGAAGAATCTACTGGGCGAGCATGAAACCGGGGTGAAGGGGATAACGAGATGACATACTACAAAGGTATAGTATGTCCTGCCGACTAACAATGTCGGAGCTTTCGCCCCGGCCGCTCAAGGTGTGGCTAAGGAGGTGGTGAATGTAATGGAGGGCGGTAGAATCCAACTTTGAAGCCTTAGATCGCTTGGCCTCATAGGGACTAGTGTCAAAGGAAAGTCGGGCCCAGATATTGTCGGCAACGTCGTGAGAGGGGAGGGCGAAATGGAGCTCGGGCTAGGCGGCACTAAAGAGGAACGTTTCCTCATACACCCCTAGGTATTGGGTGAACTGTAGAAAAGTAAGTGTATAAAACGTGCCCCCTACTCGAAACGATATGATCCCCTCATGCGCGTGAGCAGAATCGGTGAGATTGGGCCTAAGATTTAAATAAAATGAGGACATGAACTCGGGTGTGAGTCCTTAAAGCCTAACTCGTCTATCGCAAAGAACTACTCCCAACCCGTTACAGATATTAATTCCCTAACATCGCCCGCTAAATTTATCTCTTCAAGGACACTCCAATAAATTATTCGGATGTCTTGAAATTTCTTCGATTGGTGGCGGTTGTAGCGGGCGATGTGCGCAGGATCTGTGAACACCAGCGGCGCAGTGGTGTCGCGCCTCTCAGTAGATAGAGCCTGGAGCTCCGGTCAATGACGGCGACCGCCATGGGTTCTTCCGGAAGACATTATCTGTGGAAAAATAGAAAGATTTTAAAAAAAAAATTGATGGAGAAGAATTTGGAAAGAAAAGTGGAGACGAAGAAGAAGATGCATAAAAATGGAAACAAAATGTTGCCTAGGAGGAAAGAAGACGAGTATCGGACACGAAGCTGCGCACGTTGAAGGAAAAAATTCAACCAGACCTGGAGGCAAAAACTTGCACACGACTGATGCTGGGAAACCAGGGGAAGGGGATGAAGATGAACAACACACGGCCTCCATTTAAAGGAGACGAACACGGGTGCGCACACAGCCGTGTGTGCACCCGTGTTATGGAATCTAAACCCTCGTGGAACACGGGGTGCCTCGGGATGTGTGGTAAAAGTCCCGGGAGGGCATCGTGTCAGGCGGACACGGTCAACAACACGGCCGTGTTTTGACCCGTGTCTGATCTGGCACAGCACATTAAAAACAATACATGGGTTACAACACGGGTGGGTGGATACCCGTGTCTTTGTTGTGCAGCATTCGTCGATCGGCGACACGGCACCAAACACGGTCGGGTGTAGCCCCGTATGCTTCTCGGGAAATAATTCGTCGACCAGGGACACGGTGCAGCAAACGACTAGGTGATGACCCGTATAGAGTAACACGGGCATGCATATGGGTGTGTGTCCACCTGTGTCCAATGACACAGCCACACACACGGGTTTGTGTGAACCTGTGTGGTTCTCGGGATGAATCCTTCCTACTCTAAATTTTAAATGACACTGCTGGGTCTAAGGTTGTGTTGAGCACACAGTAACCCAAACGGGCGTATGGTGACCCGTGTTCTCTTCTAACTATCGAATTCTTCCCTAGGTGAAATTTATTGCAGAATTTTTTTTCTTATAAATATACTTATACTAAAAAAAATTATAACTTAGGAACATTACTACATTTTACATAATCCTAATCTAGGCGGAGGCAGGTCTCTTGACGAGCAAAGTCTTTAGGAAGCTCACTATAATAAAGCTTTAATCGATGTCCGTTAACTTTAAAATCTCCCTTCTCAGGGTGGGTAAGTTCAACGGTGTCATAGGGAAAGACTTCTTTAACCTTGAAGGGTCCGGACCACTTAGACCTTAACTTCCCTGGGAATAAACGAAGATGGGAATTGAAAAGGAGGACTTGGTCACCTTTTTGTAATGTCTTGGGTTTGCGAAGGTGACGGTCATGAAATACCTTGGTCTTCTCCTTATAAATCTTGGAGTTTTCATAGGCCATGGTTCTCCACTCATCTATCTCGTTAAGTTAAAGTTTACATTTCTCACATATAGAATTGGTATCAAAATTCAAAGAACGTATTGCCCAATACAACTTGTGTTCTAATTCTATAGGCAGGTGACAAGATTTACCATAGACTAATCTAAAAGGGGTAGTCCTTATAGGTGTTTTGAAGGCGGTCCTATATGCCCACAAACAATCGTTAAGTTTTCTAGACCATTGCTTCTTATTCCCTTCTATAGATTTTTCTAGGATGATCTTAAGCTCTCTATTGGAAACTTCAACTTGACCACTAGTTTGCGGATGATAAGGAGTGGCTATCCTATGTGTAACTCCATATTTTTCCATTACTTTATCTAGTTGCAAATTATAGAAATGTGAACCCCTATCGCTAATAAGTGCACGTGGTGTGCCAAATCGTGCAAATAAGGATTTTAAAAATTGGACTACTGCCCTACTATCATTAGTAGGCATAGCTTGAGCTTCAACCCACTTCGATACATAATTTACAGCTACTAAAATATATTTATTCCCAAAAGAAACTGGAAATGGTCCCATAAAATCAATCCCCCACACATCGAATACTTCACATTCAAAAATAAGTTTTTGTGCCATTTCATATAATTTAGAAATATTACCTGCTTTCTGACAAGAATCACATGAAAGCACATACCTTTGGGCATCCCTGAATAGAAGGGGTCAATAAAAACCGGAATCAAGAAATTTTTTTGCCGGGCGATTTGCTCCATAATGACCACCAGCAGGGCCTGAATGACACTGCTCTAAAATTTTCCAACCTTCCTCCGCTGATACACACCTTCGTATGACGGAATCTGCACATATCTGAAAAATAAAGGGGTCCTCCCAAAAGTAATATTTCAAGTCAAAGAAAAATTTCTTTTTCTGTTGATATGAAAATTCTTTTGGAAGGACCTTAGCTACAAGATAGTTTGCATAATCCGCAAACCATGGATAATCTAGATGTATATTTGTAGATACGGCAAATAGAGATTACTCAGGAAATATATCAGAAATTTCAGATTCATCTAACATTGATCGTAGTGGATTTTCTAAACGTGAAAGATGGTCTACCGCTAAGTTTTCTGCTCCTCGTTTATCCCTAATTTCTAAATCAAATTCTTGTAATAAAAGGACGCAACAGATTAAACGAGGCTTGGCTTCCGCCTTGGCTAATAAATATCTTAGGGCAGAGTGATCAGTATATACTACAAATTTAGATAATGTTAAATAAGATCTAAATTTATCGAAGGCGAATACCACTGCTAGGAGTTCCTTTTTTGTAGTTGTATAATTCTCCTGCGCATTATTAAGTGTTTTGCTAGCGTAGTATATAGGGTGAAAGTGTTTGTTTCGGCGTTGTCCTAAAACAAACCCTACTGCAAAACTGCTAGCGTCACACATGATCTCAAATGGTTGACTAAAATCGGGCGCGATCATAATAGGAGAATTAATTAATCTCTCTTTTAAGAACTCAAAGGCATGTAGACACTCTTGTTCAAAAATGAAAGATGTGTCTTTTTCTAACAGCCTGGTAAGTGGTTTAGCTATTTTAACGAATATGTTGAAGATATCATGTAAGTGTTTATGGATGATTTTTCTGTTTTTGGCGACTCGTTTGATTTTTGTTTGAATAATTTAGAAAAAGTTCTTAGGAGGTGTGAGGAAACGAACCTAACACTTAGTTGGAAGAAGTGTCATTTCATGGTCAAAGAAGGGTTAGTACTTGACCATAAAATCTCAAGCCAAGGAATCCAAGTAGATAGAGCAAAAATTGAGACCATAGAAAAGTTACCACCACCAACCTTCATTAAGGCAGTGAGAAGTTTCTTAGGACATGCGGGATTTTATCGCCGGTTTATTAAGGACTTCTCTAAAATAGCTAAACCACTTACCAGACTGTTAGAAAAAGACACATCTTTCATTTTTGAACAAGAGTGTCTACATGTCTTTGAGTTCTTAAAAGAGAGATTAATTAATTCTCCTATTATGATCGCGCCACATTTTAGTCAACCATTTGAGATCATGTGTGACGCTAGCAGTTTTACGGTAGGGGTTGTTTTAGGACAACGCCGAAACAAACACTTTCACCCTATATACTACGCTAGCAAAACACTTAATAATGTACAGGAGAATTATACAACTACAAAAAAGAACTCCTAGCAGTGGTATTCGCCTTCGATAAATTTAGATCTTATTTAACATTATCTAAAGTCGTAGTATATACCGATCACACTGCCCTAAGATATTTATTAGCCAAGGCGGAAGCCAAGCCTCGTTTAATCCGTTGGGTCCTTGTATTACAAGAATTTGATTTAGAAATTAGGGATAAACGAGGAGCAGAAAACTTAGCGGCAGACCATCTTTCACGTTTAGAAAATCCACTACGATCAATGTTAGATGAATCTGAAATTTCTGATATATTTCCTGAGTAATCGCTATTTGCCGTATCTACAAATATACATCTAGATTATCCATGGTTTGCGGATTATGCAAACTATCATGTATCTAAGGTCCTTCCAAAAGAATTTTCATATCAACAGAAAAAGAAATTTTTCTCTGACTTGAAATATTACTTTTGGGAGGACCCCTTTCTTTTTCGGATATGTGCAGATTCCTTCATACGAAGGTGTGTATCAGCGGAGGAAGGTTGGAAAATTTTGGAGCAGTGTCATTCAGGCCCTGCTGGTGGTCACTATGGAGCAAATCGCTCGGCAAAAAAGGTTTTTGATTCCAGTTTTTATTGACCCCTTCTATTCAGGGATGCCCAAAGGTATGTGCTTTCATGTGATTTTTGTCAGAAAGCAGGTAATATTTCTAAATTACATGAAATGCCACAAAAATTTATTCTTGAATGTGAAGTATTCGATGTGTGGGGGATTGATTTTATGGGACTATTTCCAGTTTCTTTTGGGAATAAATATATTTTAGAAGTTGTAGATTATGTATCGAAGTGGGTTGAAGCTCAAGTTGTGCCTACTAATGATAGTGGGGTAGTAGTCCGATTTTTAAAATCCTTATTTGCACGATTTGGCACACCACGTGCACTTATTAGCGATAGGGGTTCACATTTCTGTAATTTGCAACTAGATAAAGTATTGGAAAAATATGGAGTTATACATAGGATAGCCACTCATTATCATCCGCAAACTAGTGGTCAAGTTGAATTTTCCAATAGAGAGCTTAAGAGCATCCTAGAAAAATCTATAGAAGGGAATAGGAAGCAATGGTCTAGAAAACTTAACGATTGTTTGTGGGCATATAGGACCGCCTTCAAAACACCTATAAGGACCACCCCTTTTAGATTAGTGTATGATAAATCTTGTCAACTGCCTATAGAATTAGAACACAAGTCGTATTGGGCAATACGTTCTTTGAATTTTGAAACCAATTCTATATGGGAGAAATATAAACTTCAACTTAACGAGATAGATGAGTGGAGAACCATGGCCTATGAAAACTCCAGGATTAATAAGGAGAAGACCAAGCTATTTCATGACCGTCACCTTTTCAAACCCAAGACCTTCCAAAAAGGTGACCAAGTCCTCCTTTTCAATTCCCGTCTTCGTTTATTCCCAGGGAAGTTAAGGTCTAAGTGGTTTGGACCCTTCAAGGTTAAAGAAGTCTTTCCCTGCGGCACCGTTGAACTTCCATGATATCTTCAACATATTCGTTAAATATGGCTAGCATGCACCTTTGAAAAGTGGCGGGTGCATTACATAACCCGAAAGGCATACGTCTATAGGCAAATGTACTGAATGGGCAAGTAAATGTTGTTTTCTCCTAGTCTTCTGGGGCTATAGGAATTTGGAAGTATCCAGAAAGTCCATCTAGAAAGCAATAATAGGACTGTCCTGACAAACGTTCTAATATTTGGTCAATGAAAGGAAGAGGGAAATGGTCTTTCTAGTGACATCGTTTAATTTCCTATAGTCAATACAGACATGCCAACCTGTTATCGTTCACGTTGGAATTAACTCATTCTTATCATTAGCTACCACTGTTAGACCACCCTTCTTAGGAATGACTTGGACAAGACTAACCCATGAACTATTCGAAATAGGGTATATAATACCAGCATCTAACAACTTAACAATTTCAGCCTTAACTACCTCTTTCATATTCGGGTTTAGCCTACATTGCGGTTGAATAGAAGATTTATAGTTTTCTTCCAAAAGGATTATGTGAGTGCAAAAACTAGGATTAATACCCTTTATATCAGATATTTGTCATGCTATTGAACCTTTACATTTCTTCAGCACAGTTATTAATTTATCTTTTCAGTATTAGAAAGAGTAGAAGAGATAATAACTGGGCAAGAAGAATTAGTTCCTAAGAATGCATACTCAAGATGATCCGGTAATTTTTTTAGTTCTACTATTGGTGGATTCTTAGTACTATTCTTAAGAGCTTCATGATCTCCTTGAGTAATCAAACTATATTCAGTCGTTCTATTCATCGCAACCCTATTATCTAGAAAAAAAAATGTTCAACAATATCTTTATTTTTTTCTTCTTCTAGATAACAGTTAGTAATGCAAATTTCTAAAGGATCTCTATAATAAAAATTTGAATGCATAGAAGTCATAAAATTATCAACACCGTGAGAGAAATAGCAATAATCATCATTATTTAAAGATTGTTTCATAGTAATCATCACTATTTTTCCCCGGCAACGGCGCCAAAAACTTGATGAATTCTTTTGCTTAACAAGTAATAACTTGATGCAGATTCATTCTACACTCTAGTATAAACTATGTAGATGGGCATAAGCTAGATTGAATTAACTTTCAGGCAAGTGCACCTATCAATCATAGTATAGGAGAAATCTACATCTCGTGTCGTATTCCATGGGGTCCTTTCAAGTACTCGCACTCACCCTCACTTTATTATCATACCTATAATTAAAATTGATTTTAATATAAATTAACCTAACTATGACTATTTGGATAAATAAACATTGAAGGATTAAAGATGATAAAAAGCCGAAAGCTTATGAGCAATCACATGAACATATTCGTTAACTCAATTCTATGTAATCATGAAATAACAAGACTATCAAATTCGTTGTATTGTAAAGGGTAAACAACAATCGAATTCTCTCTCAAGCAATTCAAAATCTAAACCTAAGTTGGTAAATTTCCTCTCGAACAACTCATAATGTTCAAATTTGCATTGATGGAAACACCTTATCTACTACATAAATTCATGAAATCCTATCTCTAAAATACCATGAATCCATTTATTCGTATTCCAATTATCCAAACAACATATCTCTTGTTCATGAAATTTGAATTACAAAGAGATCTAACACCAAAATATGAACATGTAAACATAATCACAAACATCCAATTTCTCAATCTAGAGATTTGCAATTCATGTAAAACAAATAACCAATTCATAATTAGGATAAAACTCTTTATTTGTAAGCCTACATACGAATAAAATACCACAAATTCGATGAAAACAATATGATACATGATTAACAAATTGTTCCAAAGTAAAGTTCATGCAAAATAAAAGATAATTAAAGTTAAATCAACAAGAGATAGGGAAGATTAAAAGAGATATAAGAAAGATTAAAAGCATACAAATAATCTCCTTCAATTCCTCCTTCCCTTGGATGCTCCACTTCGTGCTCCAGAAGTTCTCCCCAATGACAATGATCAAAAAGTCCTTTCTAATTTTTCTATAGGTTTTTTATAGTCTCCTAGCAAACAGGGTTGGACACGGGTTCCAACACGGCCATATGTCAGACCGTGTTGACGGTTCTAGGGCAGTTCCACACGAATAGACGTGTCTGGTAGTGGGCCGTCTTAGATGACACGGGTACTGACACGGCCGTGTTGTTCTTCATGTTCTTCAGACACGGGTTGGTTAGCAGTCGAGGTCGAATGGACACGGGTAGGCACACGGGCGTATGCCTACCCGTGTGGTTCTCTGACTCATTCTTCCAGTTTCTTCAATTCCAGCGCACATAGGATACAGGTAGGGACACGGGCACGTGCCTACCCGTGTGCGCCCAATTTTTGTCCTGTCATCAGCCATGTTGACTCCGTGAACTCCTCTGTTTGCTCCAAGACCTTTTAGTTCCACTGGTTAGTATTACCTGCATTATAAAAGTGAAGGAATAAATTAGATGACTTAATACAAGGAATAACAAAAATCCTAACTGTGCTCTCCTATTCATGATAAGACAATTCTCAACTATTCTCGCGAAATTACTACAAAAAGATGTAGAAAATATTAGACATGATTACAATTATGATAGTAAAAAGCCTATCATAATCGCACTCATCAGTATGCCCTGGCATCTCCTGGACCTGGAGGATCTCCTCATGTAAACGGTCCACATAGCTCTTATAGGGTCTCGTTCACCCCCTTGCTTGATGTGGAACAGGGACTCCGACTCCTTCCTCTTCTTGGAAGTGGTGAATCTCGATATGAACCCCCAACGTAGGTCCTCAAAGTAGTAAATAGATCTGGCCGACGGCTGGTGGAATCAATCTCTTGTCTTCTCCTTGAGGGTGATGACGAAGAGTATGCATCTAAAGTCATTTGACATTTACCTTATCGAAACCACATCCTAAAACCACTGGATGTGTTGAACCGGGTCATCCTTCCCTGTGTAGTAGGACATATCCAACTCCCGAAATCCCTCTAGAACTGGGGCAGATGAAACCAACACACTAAAGTGGCTGCCTCCCACTACTGGGTGAGCTGAGGGATCTCACACACCCATCTCGCTGATCTAGCCTCTGCTTGTTGAGCCGAGGAACAACACTTTCCCCTGCAGATCTCGCTCCATCCACTCCTCTTCTACCTCCTTCATAGCTCGCCGAGTCAGGGCGTCCTTGCCTAGTGCTGGGACAGCGGAAACTGGGACTGCTGGCATCGAGCACTCGGTGCGTGTGCCGAGTGCAAACTTGATGAGGCTGATCACCTCCTACCGAAAATCCTTGAACATCCCGAGGGTGCTAAGTGGAGGGGGAGGTGGCGAGTCAGCCCTGTCAGATCCCTGTCCTTCTCCTCCAATCATCAAGCTCGCATAAGATTTTCAGTGCTGACTACTCTCCACACTCACCACACCAAAAAAGAGTCAGTCTTTGTGGAGTTTGACCATTGTGGAAGGGATGATCGCACACTTACTTCTCTCTCACAAGATTAACAACCAAATACTTAGCACAAGGAACAGACCCAAGGCTCTAGCACGAAGGTCCCACCACACACCCGGAAGATCTTAGAGCGCTTCCCCATCTTATCCAAGTGCTGAGCTAAGGATACCTCAAAAAGCGAAAGAATACTAGGGCACAAGTAAGCCTGCCTTCTGAGCTACCCCCATGGGTCTATTTATAGTTTTCTGAAAATAGTCTGCAAATAGCATACCTATGTTACTCTGAATGGTTAAATGAAGCCCAATTTGGTCTGCCAACAGCCTGAAAGAAATTGTACCTAATCACCTAGAGGGGGGTGAATAGGTGACCTTAATCTTTTTAAACTTTTTGGCAGAATTAATCACAGAATTCATAGAACTTTAAACAGCAACACAGAATCAGTCACACATAGAGTACACACAGTTTTATAGTGGTTCCCCAAGGTCTGGGTACATCCACTTTCCCCCTTCGCCTATCTAGTAGTGTACTAGATTCGGCCAAACTTCTCCACTACTCCTCAGATCCTCAGATCTTACAGCTCAGAACCTCAAAAACAGGTTCCTACAACTCAGAGTGATCTCACTCCTACAACTCAGGTACACAGCCCTACCACTCAGTCTTCATAAAGACCTACACTCAGCCTTCAACAAGGCCTACACTCAGCCCTCAACAAGGCCTACACTCAGAGAAATGAATCTCCTACACTCAGGCACATAGGCCCTACCACTCAGCCTTTATAATTTCAGGATTACAACTCAGATCCCTTAGGATCCTACAAGAAATTAAAATTACAAAGTATATACCCACAACTCAGAATGAGAGAGAAGAGTTGACTGGTTTCTTGATGAGTTCTTAGAAGAACTTTGCTGAGATCAACCTCCCTTGGCTTTCTTCAAATCTTCTTGAATTAGAATACAGTAGGGTTGAAACTCTATGTAGATGATCTTCAATCACTGCTGACTTGAGTATCAGATCTCAATCTAAAACTTTCTTTAT
This sequence comes from Platanthera guangdongensis, assembly GCA_039583875.1. NCBI lineage: Eukaryota > Viridiplantae > Streptophyta > Magnoliopsida > Asparagales > Orchidaceae > Platanthera > Platanthera guangdongensis. The sequence goes on from CM077149.1 coordinate 98,917,831, forward strand.
CAGCCTGGTTCAATAGCTGACTACTTAAAAGGAGTTCTCTCTCTCCAACTTCTTAGATCTTCACTTGAAGGTCTTCTTCTTGTTGTGTTGTACTTCAATGATTCATTGTTATTCGATTCAATTTTCTTCTGTTGAAGGTATAAGCCTTTATATAGGCTTTCTTCATGGTGACCGGCTGATCCGGCTTCTAACCAACTTCTGACAGCTCTGACAGTAGCAGTTGACCGGTTGAAATGGCAGCTGTCAAGTCATCCAGTCACTTCTTGAAAACTCTATCACAGTCTGAAAGTGTCGAGACAGACAGTCTTTATGTGTCGACACAAATAGACTAAGTGTCGACACAAGTAGACTAAGTGCCGACACTAGCCTTCAAGGTGTAGACACAACTCCTTGTGTTGTAGAAATTACTTCTCGACACTGCTTCTTCAGAATGTGTCGACACTGATCCTGTGTGTCGACACAAGTCCTTCTTCTTTGATACTTAGTTGATTTCTGCTAAGTGTCGACACAACTCCTTTGTGTCGACACATCTTCTTGTGTTGAAACTTGCTAAGTGTCGACACATCTTCTTTGTGTCGACACATGCCTTTTGTGTTGATACTTTTGCTGAGTGTCGACACATGTCCTTTCTGTCGACACATTATTCATGTGTTGAGACTTTTGCTGAGTGTCGACACATCTCCTTTGTGTCAACACTTGTACTTGAACTTTGTTGATGTCTTACCGAGTGTCGACACAGTCTCCTAGTTTCAACACTTTTACTTGAACTTTGTTAATGTCTTGCTGAGTGTCGACACAGCCTCCTTGTGTCGACACTTTTGATGTCGACAAAGTTCCTCTGGGTGTCGACACTGCTTCTAAGTGTCGACACTTGTACTTTAGACATTTCTTCATTGTGTGTCGACACAGCCTGTATGTGTCGACACTTTCCTTCTGGTGTCGACTCTTCATTCCTGGTGTCGACACAATTACTCCAAGTGTCGACACTGCTTCTCTAGGTATCGACATAAGTCTTCTTAAGTGTTGACACTTTTCTTCTAGGTGTCGACACATGGACTTAGAAACTTTTCTGCAAACATGCAGTTACTTAACCTGCACAAAGAAACTCAAAGCACATCAAATACATCTTGATGTATATCATTGAGTAGGGTGAGGCTTCTTCAAATCAGGTACATATATTCAATGTACCCAACAATCTCCCCCTATTTGGAGAAGTCATAACCCTTAGTCAATGATATACACCATACATAACAAATTCACAGTATGATGTAAAACAGTATTATATAACAGGGTAAGTACATAAATATGTATAAACAAAACATGTATACACAAATATCTTAGAACAGTAATGTAATAGATTTAACACATATCACATTGTTCTAACAACTTCAACATTTTCATTATTCAAAAGTTTACATAGAGTTTAAAAACAAATGATTACAAATTGTAAACTAAAGAAAATGTTATCCTATTGCTGCTCAGGCTCCTTGATTACAATCCTTTTTCCAGATTGAATCTTTGCTTGAACTTGAGCTTCGGTATCATCAGCAGCAGCAGGCTTCTTTCCTTTAAGATCTTTCTTTTTCAATTCTTCAGCCTTTATCTTTTGCCTTTCAAAATAATGATAAGGCTTAGGGAAGTACTTGCTAGGCTCCTTTGCAGTAGGAGGTAGCTTTCCCAACTTAGCCTTTCTTCTATATTGAACAATAGTCTCTTGCCTGTTCTCATGTTTCCTCCACTCTTGTTCAGAGTACCACTTGCCTCTATCCAGGATATTATCTTTAGCAGCCTTCCAAGCAGTCAAAATGATATTCCTGGAGGTGGGGCTCCATTGTTCAAAATCAGGCCTAAGTTCAGCTTGCTCTCTGAACCTTTTCTTAGATAATTGTGTTTCTTGTTCTTTTAGAACTGCCTCTGGCACTGGCTGTACTACTTTCTCCAAAATAACATTCAGATTACCATCAGGAGGACTATACAAAGACTGTACCTCCTGATGTATCATATTAAAGTCTGTTGGAGGGTATATTACCTGAGCTACTTCAGCTGGCACTCCTCCAAGATATGCAGGATTAATTCCAGACTCTGCAACATTGTCATCATCACATAAGGGTGGATATCCAAGGGTGGCTCTGATGGAATTTGAAATCCATTTGGCATGATCAGAGCCTGCCTTGACTAATACCCTCTACCCCTTTATGACTTCTCTCTCAATGTGATCCCTAAGATCATTTTTCTGAAACCTTATTTGTGCATTCAGATAGTTTACTCCATCTTTATAGAAAGGTTTTAACCTTTTGAGCTTTTCAGTTATTAGCTTCTGTGAATCTTGAAGTGCAGAAGTAACAGCAGTGATACCTTCTTGTAATGCTTTATCAAATTCTGCCTTGGCTGTAGTCATGGCTGCAGTATGGGCAGAAGCAAGATTCTTCATTTCAGTTACTATGGCATTATGTGAAGCTGTCAAATTATCATTCATCCTTATCTGGTTTTTCAGGACATAGCCTTGCTTCACTTCTAGCTCATCAAGTTTTGTCTTTATTTTCTCTTGATGTGTGGCTAGATAGACTACTGCATTGCCTCCTTTATGGAAACAATCAGTCATTTCTTTTTTGTTCAGATTCACTTCAAATATGATTGACTTAATTTCTTGTGCCAGATCAAATTGCAGTGACTATTCCCTTCATCCACATACTTTTCTAGAGCTTGCCTTTGCTCATCCAGCTTGATCTGTATTGCCACCATCAGAGAATTATAGTCAGTAGATGGTGCAGGCTGTGGTGTAATTGTTTGTAGTGCTTTCTTATAGTTCTGGCTTCTTCTATTGAAGACCTAGAACTTTCTCTTCTTGGCTCTCACAGCCTCTTCATCCTCTGAAGCAGATGTGCTAGCAATATCCACTCTGTCCTTAGGACTAGGATGTGAATCCTTCTCAGTCCTTGGTGGTTCTTCAGCATCCTTTGGCTTCTCAGTCTCTTGTGTAGCAGTTATCTCTACATTTTCCATATGCTCCCCTCAATATTGATCTCCTCCCCTCAGCAGCAGCTTTCTCTTTCTCAAAATCAGTTTGTAGAAGATCAGGGATAGTTCTTCTAATGTAAATTCCTGTTGAGGAAGGGCTGGTGAATTTCTTATCTCATCAACCACTTGATCAGCAACAGATGTGTCCTCCATGACAACATCTTGGGGTTGAGGTTGGATCTGTGTTTGTTGATGAACATTAGGTAATAAATCAGTCAAAACTTCTTCCTCAATAGTGAAATTTAATTGACTAATTTCAGTGATTACCTCTAGTATGGTTTGGGTAGCTTGTTTACTCTCTAGTGGAGTTGGCTCTTCCACAAGTAGAGGCTCCCCTGGAGTGGATCCAGGTGAATTGGGCTTGTAGAGGGTAGCTCCCCCTGCCTTTGTGCATCTTCTTGTCTTGCTGGAGACTGTCCAGCATTCCTTCCTTATTCATCATCAGAACTAAATACTACTTGCTCTTCAGAGCTGCTAGAGGATTCCTGAGCCACAGGGGCTGTCTTCTTCTTCTTTTTCTGGGGTGTTTCCTTCTCTGGAGTTGGCATCTCTTTGGTCAACACTCTATCCCACCTAGAGAAGATTCTCAAATCCATTCTCCTCATGTGATTAATCTTGGAACGAGCTGCTTGATTCATGACCTCAGGTATACTTCCTGCTAGGTATAGACTTAGAATTCTACCCATATTGGGTTTCTTCAGGCTCTCTTTAATCTTATCAAACAATACTGCAGACCAATCAGTATTAAGTTGGAAGATTATCCTTGTCATTAGACTGAACATGTGAGTTGAAATTTTATCATGCCCACCAGGCTTGCTCAGTATGACCTTGCCCACTATCTCAGATAAGAATTTGCCCTGCATGTTCATTCCTTTTCTGTTGAATACAGATCCTATCTTCAGGTTAGAATCAAGTTCACACCATGTTAGTGCTTCTCTAGTCTTAGAAGCAGATACATCTTCCTCTTCCTTTGTCCTTGATAGTTGAAGAACTTTTCATAGACTTTTAGGAGAGACCTTCACCTTTGCCCCATGAACTCTGGACTTAATCTTGAGTCCTGATTCATCTAGAGTTGCTCCATTCAGAAATTCGAGGACTTCCTTGTTCCATATATTGATCGGTTCTGATACAAGAAATTCTAACCCAGTTTCGGCAATTAGAGTTACCACACCTTTGATTTCAGGTTCCGCGTCATCAAAGGCATGTCGCACGAGTTCATATCCTTCATTAACATTCTCTTCTAGCTTGGGCGCCATTAGGGTTTGAAGAAATTTGAATTTAGAGAAGAGAGATGTCGACACACAAGTTTGATCTCGAAACTTTGGTGAGCGTGACGATAAACAATGGCGAAAACCTATTTATACCTTTCTAGAATCGAAGATGAAAGGGCGCGTCAAAATACTTAAATTGTGTCGACACTGTTGATAAGTGTCAACACTGACGTATAATATCTCGACAACTATGTGTCGACACAAGTATAGTCGACAGAATATATGTGTCGACACTTGTATATGTGTCGACACCACTTAGTTCGACACTTAGTCGAGACTCTACCAGACTAATTCTGTATAAATCCTAAGTGTCGACACCACCTTGGATGTGTCGACACCTACCCTGCATGTGTCGACACTAATTCTCTGAAGTGTCGACACAGACTTACTAGATGTGTCGACACCTTTTCTCTGAAGTGTCGACACCACTACTATGTGTCGACACAGACAACTCTGTGTGTCGACACCATTTTACTTAGCCAATTTTTGTAAACTATTCTAAGTTTATCATCCCTAATTTAATTTTAAATTTATTTAATTTGGTTTCATCTAAAGGCTTAGTATACAGATCAGCAAGCTGACTATCTGTATTAATACACTCTAGTGAAATATCTCTTTTTTCCACATGTTCTCTTAGAAAATGGTACTTTATTTCTATGTGCTTAGTCCTACTATGAGAAACAGGATTATTTGCAATAGAAATGACACTAGTAGAATCACAATATAAAGGTATTCTACTTACTTGAATACCATAATCTTCTAGCTGGTGTTGAATCCATAGAAGTTGAGCACAGCAACTTCCTACAGCAACATACTCTGATTCTGCTGTGGAGATAGCCAAACTTGTTTGCTTCTTGCTACTCCATGATATCAGCCTTCCACCTAGGAATTGACAGGTTCCAGTTGTACTTTTCCTATCATCCTTGCAGCCTGCAAAATCTGCATCTGAATAACCTGTCAGTTCAAAATCTCCATTCCTAAGGTACCAAAGGCCTAGATAAGGAGTGCCCTTAAGATATCTCAATATTCTTTTGACTGCTGTCAAATGAGATTCTTTAGGGCAAGCTTGGTACCTAGCACAGACACATGTAGCATACATGATATCTGGTCTACTTGCAGTCAAATATAATAGGGAGCCAACTATCCCTCTATACAAAGTTTCATCTACAGGTTTCCCTGCATCATCTTTGCATAAAGATATTGTTGACCCTATAGGAGTTTTCATGGTAGTGGATGATTTCATACCATACTTCCTTATCAATTCTAGGGTGAACTTAGACTGGCATATGGATAAACCATCCTCAGTCTGTCTAACTTGGAGACCCAAGAAGAACTTAAGTTCCCCCATACTGCTCATTTCAAATTGTCCTTGCATTAGTTTTGCAAACTTCCTGCAAAAACTACTTTTTGTAGACCCAAATATGATGTCATCTACATATATTTAGACTAAGATTATCTTGCCTCTAGATTCCCTAAGGAATAGAGTCTTGTCTATTTTCTCCCTTGTGAACTTATTCTCAATGAGGAAACTAGACAGGGTCTCATACCAAGCCCTAGGGGCTTGTTTTAACCCATACAAAGCCTTCCTAAGTCTATAGACATAATTAGGTTTAGTAGAATCTACAAAACCTGATGGTCATTCTACATAGACTTCTTCCTTCAGATTTCCATTCATAAAGGCTGACTTAACATCCATTTGGTATACTTTAAACCCTTGATAGGTTGCATAAGCCAGGAACATCCTTATAGCTTCCAGTCTGGCTACTGGAGCAAAGGTTTGATCAAAGTCAATACCTTCTTCCTGCCTATATCCTTTTGCAACCAGTCTTGCTTTGTTCTTTATAATAACTCCATGTTCATCCAACTTGTTCCTAAAGATCCACTTAATCCCAATAATGTTGTGGTCTTTTAGTTTAAGAACTAGCTCCCAGACTTTGCATCTTTTGAACTGGTTCAGCTCCTCTTGCATTGCCTCAATCCAATGAGGGTCTAGGATGGCTTCTTCAAATTTCTTTGGCTCTACTTGGGATAGAAAGCTGGAGTAGAGTACTGAACTTAGATTTATTCTCCTTGTTTGTACCCCTTGTATGAGTTCACCAATAATTTGATTGGCTGGATGATCTTTTAGATTCTTATTTGTTGGAGGCAGCCTGTCTTCAGGTTGTACACCTTCAGCTTCTTCATTCAGCAGCTCCTCTTGGTCTTCTTCAACAACAGGAATAACTTGTACTCCCCCTGGACAGCAGCCACTATCATCCACTTGCTGACTTGCAGTAGATCCTTCTTCAATAGTAAGCTTGTCCATCTTCTCAGTCACACCTGTGGAGCTGCAAACACTTCTAGGCAATTCATTGTTAATGAGTCTAGCTTCATAAAAAACTACATGAACTGTCTCTTCCACAACTTTAGTAGTCAAGTTGTAGACCCTATAAGCCTTATTGTTGTTGATGTACCCAACAAAGATCCCCTCTTGGGATTTGGCAGCAAACTTGGTTATATAAGACTTACAATTGTTAAGTATATAGCATTTACAACCAAAGATCCTGAAATATGATAGATTTGGTTTTCTGCCCTTCACAATCTCATAGGGGGTATTATTGTGGCTTTTGGTGATAGTAGCCCTATTAATTACATGACATGCAGTGTTTACTGCCTCAGTCCAGAAATATTCTGGGAGAGATGAGTCACTTAATAGGGTTCTACCAGCCTCTATCAAGGTTCTGTTTTTCCTTTCAGCAATACCATTTTGCTGAGGTGTTCTTGGTGAGGAAAATTCCTGAAATATCCCAAACTCTTCACATAGCTTTGTCATACTATCAGACTGGAATTCAGTACCATGGTCACTTCTTATTTTGACCACTGTACTGTCTAACTCATTCTGAATTTGTTTGACAAAACTATAAAAGATACTAGGTGTTTCAGATTTTTGCCTTAGGAAGAACACCCAGGAAAATCTTGAATAATCATCTACAACCACAAATGTGTAGACCTTCTTACCTAGGCTGTGAACTGGCATAGGACCAAAAAGATCCATATACAAGAGGTATAGGCACCTCACAGCATCTTTGTTCTCAATGTTATTAAAGGTGGATCCGGTCTGCTTGCCCTTTTGACAAGCTGAGCATATACCATCCTTTATACACTTAACCTGAGGACCATTCCTCACTAACTCTTTGCTAAAGAGTTGGCCAATTGTCTTATAGTTAAGATGAACCAGCCTCTTGTGCCATTTAACACAATGTGAGACTTTCTCATCAGCTACAAGACAAATAGGAGAAACTATGTTCTCACACATAATGTCTAGATAATAGACATTTCTCTTCCTATAACCTGTCAAAATGATCTTTTGATCACTTGACCTACTGATATGACAACCATCTTTGACAAATGAGATGTCCTATCCTAAATCACTCAGCTGACTTATACTAATGAGGTTGTGTTTCAAACCTTTAACATAAGCCACTTGAGTAATTGTAATAAGGTTGCTAGAAATATTACCAAAGCCTTTGATGATTCCTTTTTCAGAACCACCAAAGGTGACTTTAGGACCATCCTTGATTGGTGTATAGTCTTTTAGCAATCACCTAGTTCCAGTCATGTGTCTGGAACATCCACTGTCCAAGTACCATATTGGGGTATGGTCACTTGGACTCACCTGCAAAACAGATTAGTTAACCTTAGAACCCAAAGGATTCTTGGGTCCTTGGTGCTGGTTAGTTTGCCTTTTAACAAAGCTACTTATAGATCTTCCAACAGGCAGATTGCTACTCTCATTGACACTTGAATTGTGCCAACAGTCTATGGCAAAGTGGCCTACCTTGCCACAACACCAGCACTCAAATCTGTTGTACCTTTGCTTAGGTACAACCCTGGCTGTTTTATCTACAGCAGGCTTCTTGTTGAGTACTTGGTCTTTGCACTTAGACTTGGACTTTACTGTCCAGGCAGGTTTTGTAAACCCTAATTCAGTTTTACCCTTATGAGGTACAAACTCATCTATCAAAGGTAGAACAGATTTTGGTTTAGAAAACCTTGCTACTATATCTCTATCCTTCTGAAGACTAATCTCCAGATTTCTGATTTGATCATTCTTGAATGTAATAGTCCCCATCTGAATAACAGTAATGTTCTTCAGCCTGGCTGTTTCATTTAATTTCTGATCAAGCAACTTGTCAAAATCTGTTGTAGTAACTTTAAGACTGGCAATCTCCTTAGCCCGAATCTTGGCCAAGGATTTGCTTTTCTTCAAAGCTTGCAACACTACTCTATATTCATCAATCAACTGATGAATATCTCCTTCAGATTCAGATCCACTAACATTACTTGATGTTGATGTATCTGAATCTGACTCGGTACTAGAAATTGAACTAACAGAACAATTTTGTACCTGACTTGGTCCAAGCTGATCCTGGATTTTGTCTCCTTCTGATAAGGTCATCAGTCCCTGACACTGATTGTCCTCATGCTCATATATAGAGTTCATTATTTGGATGAACTCATCTTCCTCTTCTTCAGCAAACAGTCCAATATAAGCTTCAGCTTCTAAATCTGATTCTGAAGATGACATATCAGACAGACTTTTGTCCTTCTTAGCAACAAAGGACCTTTACTTTTTGCCCTTGATTTGAGTCTTCTTCTTATCAGTTCACTCTTTCCTCTTCTCTGGACAGTCAGCAACAACATGTCCCTGTCTGTTACAACAATAACAAACTATCTTTGAGGATGTAGTTTTACTTTGCTTGGACTTTCTTCTTTCATTCTTTGATGACTTCTGTGAAGTGGATGGCTTAGACCTCCACTGTTTCTTCTTAAGAAACTTCTAAAAAATGTCTAGTGAAAGCTGCAAAATCTTCATCACTCTCACTGCTTTCAGAATTCTTGCTTTCTGACTCATCTGTCTCTGTCTCAGCAACTTTTGGAGGTGGAGATTGAGACTTAATTTTATATTTCCTAGTGACTTCTGTCTTGAAAGCCACAGCTCTTTTTTTGTGCTCAACTCTGGTAGTATTCTCTTCCTCCTTCCTTACCATTAACTGCATCTCATAAGATAACAGTTTTCCAAACAATGTTGGAGGAGGTATATCTGCTAATTTGGCCATTTCCCTTATGACACAAATCTTGGTATCCCAGTCCTTAGTCAGGGATCTCAAGAACTTATCATTCAATTCATAATTGCTGAATTCTCTTCCATAAGACATCAACTCATTGACAATCCTATAGAATTTCTTGTAGCACTCAGTTATTCTATCAGACCTTCCTTGTCTGAAGCTTTCATACTCTTGATTCAATAAAGACTTCATGTCTTCTCTTACCTCTTCTAAACCCTCCATATAGACTATCAGTGTATCTCACATTTCTTTTGAAGTTTTAAAATGAATCAGATTCTGAAATGTGGTATCATCAATTGCACTCACAATTATATTCTGGGCCCTCTTGTCCATAGTGGCCAGAATAATCTCATCTTTTGTCATCTCTGAATAGTCCTTAGGAGTTCTCTGATTTGCATCCAGGACAGATACTTTCATTGGCACATATGACCCTTCTTTGACTGTGATATAGATTCTAGGGTCAGAGGCTTCCATAAATAGTCTAACCCTTTCTTTCCAAATGCCAAAAATCTCCTTTCTACAGATTGGCAACTTCATGGATCCTAGCTCTTTGTGATTCTCAGTTGAACCCATTTTCTTGATTCTTGATTGTACTGAATCTACCAATAGGATCTTACTCAGACTGTTATGTCCTTTTTGAGTAACCTCGCTCTGATACCACTTGAAAGAAATTGTACCTAATCACCTAGAGGGGGGTGAATAGGTGACCTTAATCTTTTTAAACTTTTAGGCAGAATTAATCACAGAATTCACAGAACTTTAAACAGCAAACACAGAATCAGTCACACACAGAGTACACACAGTTTTATAGTGGTTCCCCAAGGTCTGGGTACATCCACTTTCCCCCTTCGCCTATCTAGTAGTGTACTAGATTCGGCCAAACTTCTCCACTACTCCTTAGATCCTCAGATCTTACAGCTCAGAACCTCAAACAGGTTCCTACAACTCAGAGTGATCCCACTCCTACAACTCAGGCACACAGCCCTACCACTCAGTCTTCACAAAGACCTACACTCAGCCTTTAACAAGGCCTACACTCAGCCCTCAACAAGGCCTACACTAAGAGAAATGAATCTCCTACACTCAGGCACACAGGCTCTACCACTCAGCCTTTATAATTTTAGGCTTACAACTTAGATCCTTTAGGATCCTACAAGAAATTAAAATTACAAAGTATATACCCACAACTCAGAATGAGAGAGAAGAGTTGACTGGTTTCTTGATGAGTTCTTGGAAGAACTTTGCTGAGATCAACCTCCCTTTGCTTTCTTCAAAGCTTCTTGAATTAGAATACAGTAGGGTCGAAACTCTATGCAGATGATCTTCAATCACTGCTGACTTGAGAATCAGATCTCAATCTGAAACTTTCTTTATCAGCCTGGTTCAATAGCTGACTACTTAGAAGGAGTTCTCTCGCTCCAACTTCTTAGATCTTCACTTGAAGGTCTTCTTCTTGTTGTGTTGTACTTCAATGATTCATTGCTATTCGATTCAATTTTATTTTGTTGAAGGTATAAGCCTTTATATAGGCTTTCTTCATGGTGACCGGCTGATCCGGTTTCTAACCAACTTCTGACAGCTCTGAAAGTAGCAGTTGACCGGTTGAAATGGCAGTTGTCAAGTCATCCAGTCACTTCTTAAAAACTTTGTCACAGTCTGAAAGTGTCGAGACAGACAGTCTTTATGTGTCGACACAAATAGACTAAGTGTCGACACAAGTACACTAAGTGTCGACACTAGCCTTCAAGGTGTCGACACAACTCCTTGTGTTGTAGAAATTACTTCGCGACACTGCTTCTTCAGAATATGTCGACACTAATCCTGTGTGTCGACACAAGTCCTTCTTCTTTGATACTTAGTTGATTTCTGCTAAGTGTCGACACAACTCCTTTGTGTCGACACATCTTCTTGTGTTGAAACTTGCTATGTGTCGACACATCTTCTTTGTGTCGATACATGCCTTCTGTGTTGATACTTTTGCTGAGTGTCGACACATCTCCTTTGTGTCGACACATTGTTCATATGTTGAGACTTTTGCTGAGTGTCGACACATCTCCTTTGTGTCGACACTTGTACTTGAACTTTGTTGATGTCTTGCCGAGTGTCGACGCAGCCTCCTAGTGTCGACACTTGTACTTGAACTTTGTTGATGTCTTACTGAGTGTCGACACAGCCTCCTAGTGTCGACACTTTTGATGTCGACAAAGTTCCTCTTGGTGTCGACACTGCTTCTAAGTGTCGACACTTGTACTTTAGACATTTCTTCATTGTGTGTCGACACAGCCTGTGTGTCGACACTTTCCTTCTGGTGTCGACTCTTCATTCCTGGTGTCGACACAATTACTCCAAGTGTCGACATTGTTTCTCTAGGTGTCGACACAAGTCTTCTTATGTGTCGACACTTTTCTTCTAGGTGTCGACACATAGACTTAGAAACTTTTCTACAAACCTGCAGTTACTTAACCTGCACAAAGAAACTCAAAGCACATCAAATACATCTTGATGTATATCATTGATTAGGGTGATGCTTCTTCAAATCAGGTACATATATTCTAATGTACCCAACACAGCCAATCTCCGTTGTTCTAACTAGCTATATGCAACCCTATAAGGGTACCCAGGTAATTTCACCTCTGGACCCCACTGGGCGAGTGGTCTATGCGAGCACCACTCTCCTAAAGGGGGAGAGTGCTAGGGAAGCCAGGCACTTGCCTCCTTGAGGTTCTAAAAGGGCGGGCTCACTCGCCTGCTTGAGTTTCTAAAAGGGGTTGGTGCCCACATGAGTAACCATTCACCTGTGTGGGAGAGAACATGTCCTGCATGCGTGCTGAGGTGCGAGGTCTGGGCGAGTGCCTGATGATGATCACATTCGCCCGAGGTCCTAAGTACCCCCTCCTGGTTCATGTGAATGCTCCCTTTAGGGGGCTGGGTGAGTGCGTGTTAGCCTATCTCACTCGCCTAGCTGGTATTCCTAGGACTTTGCCCAACAATGCCCTGAACATGTCTGGGAGGGTCTCGGCAGCGAATATGGGGTTATATAGATCCTATATGGAATGTCGTGGTTACTGCCCTTCTAGAGTTAATTGGAACATATCAAGTTTGTAATGGAACCAATTTCCAGAAGAATACACAAGCCAAGTCAGATTGTGTTTTCAAGTTTGGAATAACACTCTCCTTCAAGAAAGCAACTGAATCTATGTGAAGTTGTTAGCATCAAGTTTGGAATGAAACAACTTATCAGACCTGAACTCAGCCAAGAGCATCAACGGAGCATAACACGCTTGCTTTAATAAAGAAAATCAGAATAATCAAAACATTTGGACAAAGCTGAACTAAATCGCTTGATGCTGAACTTAGGCTGAACTAAATTGCATTTAGTCCCATTTCCCCAATATTGTGATTAAACGGTCTTTGGGTATTCCTTTTATCAATGGATCGGTCTAGTTATCCTTTGAACGTACATTGATCAAAGTGATAATTCATTGTTTTTTCAGATAATTCAATAAGACATGTCTCAGTCGTACATGTCTCATCTTCGTATTATAGAGGGCATTCTTAACTACTTGAACTGCTACTTGATTATCACAATACAAGCTCAATGAGTTGACTTGTAACTTAGATAAGGGAATGACTAAAATCAAGTTCCTGATCCAATCTGCCTCTTCACCAGCCGAAGCTAAGGAAAATAATCCGGCTTCTATATGTAACATCCCTCAAACAACTAGACCCCTGGGAATGGTTTTGTCATGACCAGGTCATGACAAAACCCAAGTAACCCTAAAGAGACCTAGGTCAACCCAACCCTATTTCTGGTCAACCTAGCCCAAATAGGCTAACACAAGCTCAAACCTCCTCATGTGGCTTCTTTAGGGAATAATGTGCGTGGAAGGGCTGCAAATAGTCCTTCAGATTGACCAAGTCAACTTGGTGACTAGGAGAGAGGGTGAGTGTAACAGCCCAAATTTTGGGAGTAGCAAAATTTGGGTGACACGGCCTGGGACACGGGCGTGTCCCAGGGCGTGTCCCGCTCGGGTTGAAGAGTTGGGCGCTTGGTCGACAAATTTTGGTCGACGAAGTTTCTGGGTGGTCACGCCCTATAACACGGGCGTGGCAGGGGGCGTGTCCCCTCGGTTCGACGAACTGTGCTCGACAATCGTCGAGTGTGTGGACTATCGAGTGTCGATCGTCGAGCATAGGGTACACAGCCTATGACACGGGCGTGTTACAGGGCGTGTCCCACTGTGTCGAAAGGTTGAGTGTCGATCGTCAATCGTCGAGTTTCGATCGTCGATCGTCGAGTGTCGATCGTCGAGCATGGGGTACATGGCCTGTGACACGGGCGTGTCACATGGCGTGTCCCGATGTGTCGAAAGGTTGAGTGTCGATCGTCAATCGTCGAGTTTCGATCATCGAGTGTCGATCGTCGAGCATGAGGTACATGGCCTATGACACGGGTGTGTCACAGGGCGTGTCCCGATGTGTTGAGAGGTCGACGATTTTCTCTCGACTGGGTGTTGAGTGGGTTACACGCTGTTGGGTACATTGGTCAAATGTACCTGATTTGAAGAAGCCTGACCCAACTCAATGATATACATCATAATGTATTTGATGTATGTTTGAGTTACTTGTGCAGGTTAAGAAAGTAATGGACTAAAGCAAAAAGTTTCTAAGTCCATGTGTCGACACCCAGAGGGAAAGTGTCGACACTTAAGAAAGCCTGTGTCGACACCCAGACAAGCAGTGTCGACACTTGGAGTCATTGTGTCGACACCTGGGATGCAGAGTCGACACCAGACAGAAAGTGTCGACACTTGGAGCTGTGTCGACACTCAGTGAAGAAAAGTGCAGACAGAAAGTGTCGACACAAGGAGCTGTGTCGACACCCAGTGAAGCAGTGTCTACACCAGAAAGTGTCGACACTTGGAGCTGTGTCGACACTCAGCAAAAGTCTGCAGAGTCTAAGTACATGTGTCGACACTCAACACAATGTGTCGACACTATGCAGAAGAGTCAATATTTAAAGTAAGTGTCGACACCCAGCACAATGTGTCGACACTTAACAAAAGGAGTCAGCATTTGAAGAATGTGTCGACACTCAGCACAATGTGTCGACACACTACCAGAAGAGTCAACACTTGAAGTAAGTGTCGACACCCAGCACAATGTGTCGACACTTAGCTAAAGACTCAACACTTGAAGAAAGTGTCGACACAAGGAGCTGTGTCGACACTTAGCAAAGAACAGAAAGAGCAGCAAATTATTCTAAGTACAAGTGTCGACACTAAAGGAATGTGTCGACACTCAGCTGAAGTCTCAATAACAAGAAGGTGTGTCGACACAAGGAGCTGTGTCGACACTCAGCAAGATTCAAGATAGAAGACTATGTGTCGACACCAAGAAGCAGTGTCGACACTTGACAGATTCAACACAAGAAGTTGTGTCGACACAAAGGAGATGTGTCGACACATAGAAGAATTCAGCAAAAGCTAGAAGAACAAGTATTTGTGTCGACACTCAATTTTAGTGTCGACACATGCAGAAGAATCTGTGTCGAGACATACAAGGAATTGTGTCGACACCTTGTAGACTTGTGTCGACACTTATACAACATGTGTCGACACTTGGACTATAAGTGTCGACACTTAAAGACAGAAAGTCTCGACACTTATAAACAGTTAGAGATTTTCAAGAAGTGACTGGTTGACATGACAGCTGCCGATCCAGCCGGTCTACAGCAACTGTCAGAGATGTCAGAAGTCAGTTATGAACCGGACCAGCCGGTTACCATGAAGAAAGCCTATAAATAGGCACCCACAGTTTACAGAAACAGAAGAGAGAATAATTAAAGTAATTGATCAGATTATTCAAGTAATCTGTAAAGTGGTACACAAAGTATAAACACAAGAAGATCTTGCATTCCAACTGCAGATCTAAGAAGTTGGAGAGAGAGGGCTCCTTCCAAGAAATCAGCCTCTGGAACTAGGCTGAGAAGAAGGATTCAGAATCAATTCTGAATCTTTAGTGGCAGAGGTCAAGGAACAACTGCAGAGGATTCAGCCTTATTCAGTTCTACTCAAGAAGCTTTGAAGAAAGCTAAGTCAGGGTGAATCCAGCTGAGTTCTTCCAAGAACTCATCAAGAATCTCTCAACTCCTCTCCTTTAATTCTGAGTTGTAGAGTTATTATCTGTATAACATTTTTAACTTGTAGGATCCATTGGATCTGAGTGATTGTAAGCCTATATTTATAAAGGCTGAGTGTAGGGCATTTGGCCTGAGTGTAGGAGATTGAGATCTCTGAGTGTAGGCCTCGGTTGGCTGAGTGTAGGCCTTGGATTGGCTGAGTGTAGGCCTTGATTGGCTGAGTTGTAAGGCTTTGGGCCTGAGGTAAGAACCAATTTGGGTTCTGAGACAGTGGAGAAGTTAGGCCGAATCTAGTACACTGCTAGATAGGCGAAGGGGGAAAGTGGATGTACCCATAACTTGGGGAACCACTATAAAACACTGTGTGCTGTGCTGTGTTTGTGCTGTGGATGATCTGTGTTTGTTTGATTATTGCTGATTGCTGTAATAAACTAGTTAGAAATTTGTGATATAACTGTTTGGCTGCCAACAAAGTTAGAAAAGGATTAGGTCACCTATTCACCCCCCCCCCCCCTCTAGGTGTTTAGGTACCATATCTTTCAAGTGGTATCAGAGGGAGGTTACTCAAAACAAGGACTAACAGTCTGAGGAGATCCTGTTTGGCAGATTCAATGTAAGGCAGTTCACAGATTCAAGAACTTCAAGAACATCAAGAAACATGGGTTCTTATGAGAATCACAAGGAATTGGGTTCCATGAAATTACCCATATGCAGGAAGGAGATCTTTGGGATCTGAAAAGAGAGGGTAAGGCTATTTATGGAAGCCTTTGACCCTAGAATCTATATCACAGTTAAGGAAGGGCCTTATGTGCCCATGAAGATTTCAGTTTTAGATGCAAATCAGAGAACTCCAAAGGATTTCTCTGAGATGACTAAGGATGAAATTGTCCTAGCCACTATGGACAAGAGGGCACAAAACATAATAGTGAGTGTCATTGATGATGCCACTTTTCAGAACTTAATTCACTGTAAAACAGCAAAAGAGATGTGGGATACTCTCATTGTCTATATGGAAGGTTCTGAAGAAGTTAGGCAAGATAGGAAGTCCTTGCTTAATCAAGAGTATGAGAGCTTTAGGCAAGGCAAAGGAGATAGCATCACTGAATGCTACAAGAAGTTCTATAGAATAGTTAATGAACTCATGTCTTATGGAAGAGAGTTCAGCAACTATGAACTAAATGACAAATTCCTAAGGTCCTTAACCAAAGATTGGGACACCAAGATCTGTGCCATAAGAGAAATGGCAAAGTTGGGAGAAATTCCTCCTCCTACACTGTTTGGTAAGTTGTTGTCATATGAGATGCAGCTGACAGTGAGGAAAGAGGAGGAGAAATCAACTAGGACTGAGCACAAGGAAAGGACTGTTGCTTTCACGACAGAAGTTCCCAGAAAATGCAGGACTAAGTCATCAACTCCACCTCCAGAGGTAGTTGAATCTGAGTCAGAAGAGTCTGTCAGTACAAAGTCTACAAGCAGTGAAAGTGATGAAGACTTTGCTGCCTTCACTAGACACTTTCAGAAATTCCTGAAGAAGAAACAGTGGAGGTCCAGACCATCTACTTACAAGGGAAAAGAAGTCTTGTATCAGGAGAAAAAGCCTTCAAAGAAGGACAGGAAAAAGACAAAGACAAGCAAGGCAACTGGATCAAAGATTGTGTGCTACTGCTGCAATAGACAGGGTCATGTTATTGCAGATTGTCCTGAGAAAAGAAAAGAATCCAGTGACAGGAAAAAGACTCACTTCAAAGGGAAGAAAGAGAAGTCTTTTGTTGCCAAGAATGAGAAGACTCTTTCAGATATTTCTTCTTCAGACACTGATACTGATGCTAAAGCCTACATAGGGCTATTTGCTGAAGAAGAAGAAGAAGAATTTATGCAGATCTTGGAGTCAATTTATGAACAAGAAGACTGCCAGTGCCAAGGACTGATGGCATTGACTGAGAGTACCACAAATCCTGGAGCAGCCAGGACCTAGTCAGGTACAAAGTCCAACTCTAAGTTCAGTTTCTTGTTCTAGTTCAGAATCAGATTCATCTTCATCAAATGATGGAAGTGTTTCTGAGTCTGAGGATGATATTCATCAGCTCATAGATGAATATAAAGTGTTGTTACAGGCTTATAAGAAAAGCAAGTCCCTTGCCAAAAGTCAGGCAAAGGAGATTGCTGATCTCAAGGCTGCTGCAACAGACTTTGAGAAACAATTTGATCAAAAACTGAATGAGGTAGCCAGGCTGAAACACATTACAGTGATTCAGATGGGTACTATCACATTTAAGATGATCAAATTAAGAGACTGGAGACAAATCTTCAGAAAGAGAGAGAACTGGTTGCAAAGTTTTCAAAGCCTAAATCAGTTCTACCTTTGATTGATGATTTTTTTCATCACAAAGGCAAGGCTGGACTGGGTTTTGTTAAACCTGCTAGGACTGTTCAGGATCAGTTCAAGTCCAAGGGCAAGGCCCCAACATTCAATAAGTCAGCAGCAGTTAAGACAGCAAAGTATGTACCTAAGCAAAGGTACAATAAGTTTGAATGTTGGTGTTGTGGCAAGGTTGGCCACTTTGCCTTGGATTGTTGGCACAATGCCAGTGCCAAGGTGAGTAGCAAGCTACCTGTTGGAAAGCCAGCAGGAAGTTATGTCAAGTTACAGACTAACAAGTACCAAGGACCCAAGATTTCTTTGGGTTCTAAGGTCCATTAATCTGTTTTGCAGGTGAGTCCAAGTGGTCATACCCCAACATGGTACTTGGATAGTGGATGTTCCAGACATATGAATGGAACTAGGGGACTACTGAAGGACTACATTCCAATCAAAAATGGTCCTAAGGTGACCTTTGGTGGTTCTGAAAAAGGAATCATCAAAGGGTTTGGTAACATTTCTTCAAACTTAGTTACCATTACTCAAGTGGCTTATGTTAAAGGGTTGAAACACAACCTAATAAGTATAAGTCAATTAAGTGATGTAGGGTATGACATCTCATTTGTTAAAAATGGTTGTCATATCAAGAGGTCAAGTGATCAAGAGATCATTTTGACAGGATATAGGAAGAGGAATGTCTACTGTCTAGACATTATGATTGAGAACAATGGTTCTCCAGTTTGTCTTGTAGCTGATGAGACAGTCTCTCATTGTGTCAAATGGCACAAGAGGCTAGCTCATCTTAACTACAAGACTATTAGCAAACTCTTTAGTAAAGAGTTAGTGAGGAATGGTCCTCAAGTTAAGTGTGTCAAAGATGGTATTTGCTCAGCTTGTCAAAAGGGCAAGCAGACTAAATCCACCTTTAGAAGCATAGATAACAAAGATGTTGTGAGGTGTTTATACCTCTTGCATATGGATATATTTGGTCCAATGCCAGTTCACAGCTTAGGTAAGAAGGTCTATACCTTTGTAGTTGTTGATGACTACTCAAGGTTTTCCT
The DNA here is from genome assembly GCA_039583875.1 of Platanthera guangdongensis. NCBI lineage: Eukaryota > Viridiplantae > Streptophyta > Magnoliopsida > Asparagales > Orchidaceae > Platanthera > Platanthera guangdongensis. The sequence continues at coordinate 98,936,792 of CM077149.1, forward strand.
GGGTGTTCTTCTTAAGACAGAAATCTGAAACACCTAGTGTCTTCTACAGCTTTGTCAAGCAAATTCAGAATGAACTAAATAGTACTGTGGTCAAAATTAGAAGTGACCATGGTACTGAGTTTCAGTCTGAAAGCATGACAAAACTATGTGAAGACTTTGGGATATTTCAAGAATTCTCTTCACCTAGAACACCTCAGCAAAATGGCATTGCTGAGAGGAAGAATAGGACCTTGATAGAAGGCTGGTAGAACCCTACTTAGTGATACATCACTGCCAGAGTATTTCTGGGCTGAAGCAGTTAACACTGCATGCCATGTTATAAATAGGGCTACCATCACTAAAAGGCTTAATAAGACCCCCTATGAAGTTGTGAAAGGCAGGAAACCAAACTTATCCTATTTGAGGATCTTTGGTTGCAAATGCTTCATACTTAACAATGGGAAGTCTTACATAACTAAGTTTGCTGCCAAGTCCCAAGAGGGAATTTTTGTTGGGTACAGCAATAATAGTAAGGCTTATAGAGTATACAACTTGACTACACAAGTTGTAGAGGAATCAGTGCATGTAGTTTTTGATGAGACAAAACTTATTAATAATGAGTTATCTAGCAATGTATGCAGCCCCACAGGTTTGACAAAGACAATGGACAAGCTTACCATAGAAGAGGTGCCTGCTGCAAGACAGCAAGGAGAGGAGAGTAGCTGCTGTCCAGGGGGAGAACTACATGTGCCAATTGCTGAAGAAATCCAAGGATTACAGCATGATGCAGATGCTGAAGTGGTTCAACCTGAAGTGAGGATGCCTCCAGCCACAGGCATCTTAGAGATCATCCAGTAGAGCTGATTATTGGAGATCCAAGACAAGGAGTTCAACTAGGAGCAGAAATCAGAATGCTGCAATCTATTCCAGCTTTTTGTCTCAAGTTGAACCTAAAAGATTTGAAGAAGCAATAATGGATCCACAATGGACTGAAGCTATGCAAGAAGAGCTTAATCAGTTCAAGAGGTGCAAGGTTTGGGAACTGGTTCCTAAACCTAAAGACCACAATGTAATAGGAACTAAGTGGATCTACAGAAATAAGATGGATGAACAAGGAGGTCATCATAAAGAACAAAGCAAGACTGGTTGTAAAAGGATATAGGCAAGAAGAAGGTATTGATTTTGATCAAACCTTTGCCCCAGTAGCCAGACTGGAGGCCATAAGGATGTTCTTGGCCTATGCAACCTATCAAGGATTCAAGGTTTACCAGATGGATGTCAAGTCAGCATTCTTAAATGGTAATTTGAAAGAAGAAGTCTATGTGGAGCAGCCTTCAGGTTTTGTTGATCCAACTCAACCTCATTATGTCTATAGACTTAGGAAAGCTTTATATGGGTTAAAACAGGCTCCTAGAGCTTGGTATGAAACCCTATCTAGTTTCCTCATTGAAAACAAGTTTTCAAGGGGGAAAATAGATAAGACTCTATTCCTTAGGGAATCTAGAGGCAAAGTCATACTTGTCCAAATATATGTAGATGACATTATATTTGGGTCTACTGAAAGTAGCCTTTGCAAAAAGTTTGCAAAGCTTATGCAAAGTCAATTTGAGATGAGTAGTATGGGAGAGCTAAAGTTTTTCTTGGGTCTCCAAGTTAAACAGACTGAAAGTGGCTTGTCCATATGTCAGTCCAAGTTCACCCTAGAACTCATAAGGAAATATGGTATGGATTCATCCAGTACCATGAAGACTCCTATGGGGTCAAGTATGTCTCTTAGCAAGGATGATGCAGGGAAACCTGTAGATGAAACCTTGTATAGAGGGATAGTTGGCTCCCTACTATACTTGACTGCAAGTAGGCCTGACATTATGTATGCTACATGTGTTTGTGCCAGGTATCAAGCCTGCCCTAAAGAGTCTCACTTGACTGCAGTCAAGAGAATTTTGAGATATCTAAAGGGCACTCCTTATCTAGGCCTCTGGTACCCTAGGAATGGAGACTTTAATCTAACAGGTTATTCAGATGCAGACTTTGCAGGATGCAAAGAAGATAGAAAAAGTACTACTGGAACCTGTCAATTCCTAGGAGGAAGACTAATTTCATGGAGCAGCAAGAAGCAAACCAGTGTGGCTATCTCCACAGCTGAGTCAGAGTATGTGGCTGCAGGAAGTTGCTGTGCTCAACTTCTGTGGATTCAACATCAGCTAGAGGACTATGGATTTCAGGTAAGTAGAACTCCACTTTTCTGTGATTCTACTAGTGCTATTTCAATAGCTAATAACCCTGTATCTCATAGTAGGACAAAACATATTGAAATTAAATATCACTTTCTTAGAGAGCATGTAGAAAGGAATGATATTGTACTTGAATATGTTAAAACAGATGAACAACTAGCTGATATGTTTACTAAGCCACTAGAAGAAGCTAAGTTCAATAAATTCAAAATTGAACTAGGAATGATAAACTTAGACTAAGTTTACAGAATAGAAAATTGACTAAGTAAAAAGGTGTCGACACATAGACAAGTCTATGTCGACACAGAATACTTGTGTCGACACTTCAGGAGAAAAGGTGTCGACACATCTAGGAATGTGGTGTCGACACTTCAGAATGTTAGTGTCGACACATGACAGGTAGGTGTCGACACATCCAATATGGTGTCGACACTTAAGTTTTACTCAGAATTTTTCTAAGTAAAGTCTCGACAATGTGTCGAGTTATGTTGTGTCGACACATAACCAAGTGTCGACACATAAAATCTGTTGACTAAACTTGTGTCGACACATATGTGTCGAGATATTATAAGTCAGTGTCGACACTTATTGCCAGTGTCGACACATGTTTAGCTTGCTGTCCCGCCTGTTCATCTTCAAAATTAGACATGTATAAATAGGGTTCTATCTGTGTTTGTCGACACACTTTCAAAGTTTCGAGACCAAAACTCCTGTGTCGACATTTCTCTTTTCTCAAGACTAATTCTCCAAACCCTAATGGCTCCCAAGCTCGAGGAGAACGTTAACGAAGGCTATGAACTTGTGTGCGGCGCATTCGAAGATGGAGATCAAGAAATCCAATCGGTGGTAACCCTAGTCAGCGATTCTGGACTAGAATATTTGGTTTCAGAACCAACCAAGATTTGGAAGAAAGAAGTTCTTGAATTCCTTACAGGAGCTGCAGTTGATGACTCTGGATATAGAATCAAATCCAGAGTGCATGGATCTAAAGTCAAGGTCTCACCAAAAAGTCTGAGGAAGGTACTCCAGCTACCTAAGACTCAAGATGAAGAAGAAGTGTCTACATCCAAGACCAGGGAAGCTCTTACCTGGTGTGGACTTGATCCAAAGCTGAAGATAGGTTCTGTCTTTAACAGGAAAGGCATGAACAGTCAAGGAAACTTTCTGTCTGAAATTGTGGGAAAGGTCATTCTCAGTAAGCCTGGAGGGCATGACAGGGTGTCAGCCTCAATGTTCAATATCATGACAAGAATTATCTTCACCCTAAGAACAGATTGGTCAATGGTAATCTATGAAAAGATCAAGGAAAGTCTGAAGAAGCCCAATCTGAGCAGAATAATAAGTCTCTACCTGGCTGGTACAATACCAGAGGTAATGAGCACTGCTGCTGGAAGCAAGATCAATCATATGAGAAAGATGGATATGAGGATCTTATCTAGGTGGGAAAGGGTGCTGTCAAAGGATATGCCTACCCCTGAGAAGCAAGTTACTGAGAAAATCACTCCTCCCAGAAAGAAGAGAAAAACTGCTGCTGTGGCACAAGAGTCCTCCAGCAGTTCTGAAAGTGAAGAACAGGTGGTGTTCACACCTGATGATCAGGAGGAAGAGACAGTAGTAAAGACTCCTGCTCCTCAAGAGGCTACTGAGATCCAGGAGGAGCTGCCTCATGCTAGCCCCATCCATAGGGATCACAGCCAGGGGGAGCCTCCTGCTGTAGCTCAACCCTCTACTCTAGGACAGTGAGCAATCCACCATCATTATCCAAGAGGTACTCACTGACTTAAAAACTTTAAACTATATTATAGAAGATGCTAATTTTTCTGATGTCCATCAGCAAACTCAGCTAGACAAACAAGTTCCAGATGTTGTTTTAGAAGACAAATCTGCTGAACAAGAAGTGGTCCCTGAGTCAGTGGTTGAAGAGCAAAGACTGTCTCCAGCTCCATCTCAACCTGAATATACAATGGAGGATTTATTCTTAAATCTAGATCAAGAGGATTTTGATATGGACAAGGATGCTGCTGCTGAAGATAAGAGTGCTGCTGCTGAGGGGGAGCACATGGAAATTCTGGAAGAGCCTATCAGGCTGGAAACTGAGCAAGCACCTGCTGTGCAAACTGAAAGGCCTGAGAGCCCTAAGAATAGAGTTGATATTGCCAGCACCTCTGCCTCTGAAGATGAGGAAAGTGCTAGGGCAAGAAGAAGAAATTGTTTGTATTCAAAAGAAGAAGTCAGAGCTACAAGAAGGCTCTCCAAACTGTTGCTCAACAATCCTTAGTCCAACAAGCTCCATCACCTGATTACAGTGCTTAATGGTAGCCATGCAAATCAAGCTGGATGAGCACAGGAGAGCCATAGAGAAGTATATTGATGAAGGACAAAAGTCTTTACAATTTGATTTAGCTCAAGATATAAAGTCAATAAGGTTTGAGATGAACCTGAATAAGAAAGAAATGACTGACTGCTTCCACAAGGGTGGGAATGCAGTAGTCTATTTGGCAACTCACCAGGAGAAGATCAAGACTTAGGTAGATGATATAACATTAAAACAAGGATATGTGCTGGAGAATCAGTTGAGAATGAATGATAATTTAACTGCCTCCCACAATGCTATAGTCACTGAATTGAAGAATAAGACTACTGAACCTTCTACATCTGCTGCTGCAGTTAAGGCTGATTTTGATAAAGTGTTTCAAGCTGAGCTTACTGCTGTTAAGTCTGCTATTCAAGATTCTCAGAAAGTCATCTCTGAACAACTTACCAAGCTAAAACCATTCTTTAAAGATGGAATCAGATATTTGGATAGTCAGATAAGGTTCCAAAAAGATGATGTGAGAGATCATGTGGCTCAAGAAGTCATAAAGGGGGAGAGAGTGTTAGCCAAGGCCAGTTCTGAACATGCTAAGTGGATATCCAATTCCATCAGGGCTACACTTGGATATCCTCCCCTGTGTGATGACAATGAAGTTGCTGAATCTGGACTAAACCCTGCATATTTTGGAGGTGAGCCACAAGAAGTAGCTCAAGTCATTTATCCACCTCCAAATTTTGAAATGATTTAAGCAGAGGTGAGCACAATGTATAGCCCATCTGAGGGCAAGGATAATGTCCATTTAGAAAAGGTTGTTCAACCTATAACAGCAGTTATGCAAGAGGCTTTAGACAAAGAAGAAGAGGCAAGATTGTCAAAGAAGAGGTTTAGGGAACAAGCAGAACTAAAGCCAGACTTTGAACAATGGAGCCCTACCTCTAGAAATATAATTCTTACTGCCTGGAAAGCTGCTAAAGACAACACTACTGATAGAAACAAGTGGTTCTCTGAAGCAGAATGGAGGAAGCATGAGATCAGGCAAGAAGCCATTGTTCAGCACAGAAGGAAGGCTAAGATGGGAAAGCTACCTCCTACAGCTGTGGAGCCTAGCAAGTACTTTCCTAAGCCCTATCATTATTTTGAGAGACAAAAGATCAAGGCAGACAAGAAAGATCTAAAAGGCATGAAGCCTGCTGATGGGGAGCCTACTGCTGCTGCTGCTGTCAAGGCTAAAGTCCAGGCTGGCAAAGGAATTGTTATCAAAGAACCTGATCAGAAATAGATTAGGAATTAATTTGAAGATTGTTGTAATCTTTTGTATGAGAAACATTTTTGTAAATCATTAAAGATGTATTAGAAAAATGGTAGAACAATTTATGATAAATATATTTTCATGATTGTTCTGAGTATGTGTCTATTTCTTGTTCATTCTGCAATGTTGAATGTGTATATGTGTGAAGTTTTACATGTTCATGTTAACCCTGCTGATTATAATCTGCTTTACATCATTTGTAATTTTTAATTATGAATGGTGTATATCATTGACTAAGGGTTATGACTTCTCCAAATAGGGGGAGATTGTTGGGTACATTGGTCAAATGTACCTGATTTGAAGAAGCCTGACCCAACTCAATGATATACATCATAATGTATTTGATGTATGTTTGAGTTACTTGTGCAGGTTAAGAAAGTAATGGACTAAAGCAAAAAGTTTCTAAGTCCATGTGTCGACACCCAGAGGGAAAGTGTCGACACTTAAGAAAGCCTGTGTCGACACCCAGACAAGCAGTGTCGACACTTGGAGTCATTGTGTCGACACCTGGGATGCAGAGTCGACACCAGACAGAAAGTGTCGACACTTGGAGCTGTGTCGACACTCAGTGAAGAAAAGTGCAGATAGAAAGTGTCGACACAAGGAGCTGTGTCGACACCCAGTGAAGTAGTGTCTACACCAGAAAGTGTCGACACTTGGAGCTGTGTCGACACTCAGCAAAAGTCTGCAGAGTCTAAGTACATGTGTCGACACTCAACACAATGTGTCGACATTATGCAGAAGTGTCAATATTTAAAGTAAGTGTCGACACCCAGCACAATGTGTCGACACTCAACAAAAGGAGTCAGCATTTGAAGAATGTGTCGACACTCAGCACAATGTGTCGACACACTACCAGAAGAGTCAACACTTGAAGTAAGTGTCGACACCCAGCACAATGTGTCGACACTTAGCTAAAGACTCAACACTTGAAGAAAGTGTCGACACAAGGAGCTGTGTCGACACTTAGCAAAGAACAGAAAGAGCAGCAAATTATTCTAAGTACAAGTGTCGACACTAAAGGAATGTGTCGACACTCAGCTGAAGTCTCAACAACAAGAAGGTGTGTCGACACAAGGAGCTGTGTCGACACTCAACAAGATTCAAGATAGAAGACTATGTGTCGACACCAAGAAGCAGTGTCGACACTTGACAGATTCAACACAAGAAGTTGTGTCGACACAAAGGAGATGTGTCGACACATAGAAGAATTCATCAAAAGCTAGAAGAACAAGTATTTGTGTCGACACTCAATTTTAGTGTCGACACATGCAGAAGAATCTGTGTCGAGACATACAAGGAATTGTGTCGACACCTTGTAGACTTGTGTCGACACTTATACAACATGTGTCGACACTTGGACTATAAGTGTCGACACTTAAAGACAGAAAGTCTCGACACTTATAAACAGTTAGAGATTTTCAAGAAGTGACTGGTTGACATGACAGCTGTTGATCCAGCCGGTCTACAGCAACTGTCAGAGATGTCAGAAGTCAGTTATGAACCGGACCAGCCGGTTACCATGAAGAAAGCTTATAAATAGGCACTCACAGTTTACAGAAACAGAAGTGAGAATAATTAAAGTAATTGATCAGATTATTTAAGTAATCTGTAAAGTGGTACACAAAGTATAAACACAAGAAGATCTTGCATTCCAACTGCAGATCTAAGAAGTTGGAGAGAGAGGGCTCCTTCCAAGAAATCAGCCTCTGGAACTAGGCTGAGAAGAAGGATTCAGAATCAATTCTGAATCTTTAGTGGCAGAGGTCAAGGAACAACTGCAGAGGATTCAGCCTTATTCAGTTCTACTCAAGAAGCTTTGAAGAAAGCTAAGTCAGGGTGAATCCAGCTGAGTTCTTCCAAGAACTCATCAAGAATCTCTCAACTCCTCTCCTTTAATTCTGAGTTGTAGAGTTATTATCTGTATAACATTTTTAACTTGTAGGATCCATTGGATCTGAGTGATTGTAAGCCTATATTTATAAAGGCTGAGTGTATGGCATTTGGCCTGAGTGTAGGAGATTGAGATCTCTGAGTGTAGCCCTTGGTTGGCTGAGTGTAGGCCTTGGATTGGCTGAGTGTAGGCCTTGATTGGCTGAGTTGTAAGGCTTTGGGCCTGAGGTAAGAACCAATTTGGGTTATGAGACAGTGGAGAAGTTAGGCCGAATCTAGTACACTGCTAGATAGGCGAAGGGGAAAGTGGATGTACCCATAACTTGGGGAACCACTATAAAACACTGTGTGTTGTGCTGTGTTTGTGTTGTGGATGATCTGTGTTTGTTTGATTATTGCTGATTGCTGTAATAAACTAGTTAGAAATCTGTGATATAACTGTTTGGCTGCCAACAAAGTTAGAAAAGGATTAGGTCACCTATTCACCCCCCCCCCCTCTAGGTGTTTAGGTACCATATCTTTCACACGCCCTATGTCATGGGCGTGTCTTGGGCGACACGGGCGTGTCTTGGCCGACACGGGCATGTCTTGGCCGACACAGGCGTGTCTTGGCCGACACGGGCGTGTACCATGTGTCACAGTGAGCTCCATTTCCATGATAATGGAGGAGAGAGAAATGAGGAAGAAGAGGGAAGGAAACGGTTCGGCCAAGGGGAGGCCAAAGGCCACATTTAATGGCTGAATTCAATTCCCCAAGGAAGGGGAGAAGTTTCCAGTCGTTTCCCTGGCCTTCAGACTTGGTTCAGCCCCCCCCCCCCCCCCCCCCCCCCCCCCCCCCCTCCATGGTCGAGCCTAGCCATTAATGGCTTTGAAGGACATTAATGATCCAGCCCCTCCTCTCCCCATCTGAGGCTTTAAACACCACCAGTGAATTGAGAGGAGCCTTTCCCAATCCTTACCCAAAGAAATCGAGCCTCCCCACCTTGCAGTTGCAGAAATCGAGCGACGTCAATTTCAGAAATGGCTTCCCAGCGATCTTCCCGACTTCAGGCCGCCAACAAGGTCCACTCCTCTTCCTCTCTGTCTGTGCTAGATCTAGGATCCATCAGCTAAAGAGAACGGGCTCAATTGAGCCTGATCGGGGAGAAATTTCTCACTGAAATTCCACGAAAACGAACCTATCAGGTTCGCCGGAGTATGCCCCTCCGGCGGCCATGTCGCCGCCAGGAGATAGCCACCACCTCGACGGAGGCGGTGGTGGTGGTGGCTGGCCAGGGAGGTGGTCGGGGTGGCCGAAAAGTCGGCTGGAAGAGGCTCCAGGTCGGGCCAATCTCGGCGCTTGGCTGGAGGTTGAGGATGAGCGGATGTCGTCCGTTTTTGATCAAGTAATTTCATGATATTAATTGATTTCTTGGAGATTATTAGCAGTAGATGTTTTTAATTATTAAAAATACTTAGAGCCCTCTAATGTAAAAGTGTCCAACATGAATAATGTATCCCTTGATGTCTAGTGTAATTTAAAATTGATTTCACTCAATTTGGAGTCATGGTGTGACGACAGCACTCGTTTTGGTGCAACCTATACATAGGCATGACCAGACATTAGAATTAGTGCTCACACCAAACCACGCATCCAAATGCTTTGAAATTTTGAACATAGGCTCCTCATAGCCTACCTCTTAGACTTTGGAAAAACTTTTACTATAGTTTTTAAAATATTTTAATAAATCAATTAGGTGTCATAAACACCTCAAAATCCCCACAATTTTGGGTGGGTGGTCTTATAGAGCATGTTAAGGCTCTGGTAAAAATTTCATCTCCTTTGGAGATGTTTTGGTTAGGTATTGATCCAACCCTAGGTATACCCGTATAGGATTATTTAGGTCAAAGAGCTATTTTTGATGTTTGAGTGGTCAAATCACCTCAACAGAGGCTGTAATTTTAACCACTAACTTGGTAGGACCATTATCACCCTCTTAGGGAATATAGAGTGGTGTAGGATTGTTTTACCCTTGGATCCAAACTCAAACCCTAAGGGAGGGCTTTTGAGGGTTGTGAAGGGCAAGGGGTCAGTTGACCTTGAAAGGATTTGAAACTTGGGAGAGAATTCTAGGGTAGGTAGAATCCTATGGAAGAAATCTAAAATAGATTCTAAGGTGAATAGCTACCTCAAAACCCTAACCCTAGTTTAGGACACAAACCTTGTAGTGATAGAAAATATCACTAAAACTCACTAAACAGTGATGAGATTTGGGTAGAGTAGTGTTTAAAGTTAGTACAAGCTCTGGAGATTTTATTATGAATTTAGGATTATTATTTTGGATACTTCATTAACAATTTAGTAATTTGTATTACTTAGAAATTTATTATGAAGTAACTACTTGCTGGAAATTGATGAACTTTAGCCGAAGGACTCCTTATTATGTTTTAAAGCTCTGTGAATTTTTATGGGATTTTTGGAAGATTATTTCTAAGGGTTGCTTCATTAAGTAGTGTTTCCCATGAAAACTTAATTAAATTTATTTTAGTGTCTAGCAAGCCTGAAAAATTATGATTTTTGCACAATTACCCTTTCTGTATCATATTAAGATTCTGTAATTTTTATATAATTTTCTGATGAATAATTTTGGTACTTCCTTCTTTACATACGATTAAGGGAATTATTTTGGATAAATTAATTAGAGGTCACATATTTTCTGAAAAATTATGGAAATTAGTATCTAGTAATATATCTCTGTTATTTAGTGATCAAAAGTTTTGGGTGGCCATTACTTGAGTAGATCATATAGTTCATGTTCAAAATTGTCCATGGTCAAACATTTGGGAAAATTCAATAAATATCAAATTAATTAGAAAAATTATGATTCTCTGGTTTTAGACTAAACTTGTTATGATATACCTCTGGTAAATTTTATAGGATATTTGGAAGACAATCCAGAGTACCTCCTTTATACATCTCATATAGTATAGGGTGGTCTGCATATAGTAACTGCGGAAACTGAACTAGAGTGGGTAATGAATTTGAAGAGTTGAATCCTTAGTAGGTTGCTGGTTTGGGTAAATAAATGAGAGATCTGATCAAGGGTAGAAATCAATAATATTAAGTGCCTTGCGAAAGGGAGCTTTGGGCGTAATCCCCTCATAGTTTCTAGTGCCTTCGAGAGCCCTTCACGGGGAATACCTTGGGCAGTCCTGGGCTAACGTAAACCTTAGGAATAATTTGGGCAAGAGTAAACCTAATAATAGTTTCACCTTACACTCACACTTGTACACGTAGGGAGATGAATTGGTAGTGAAAGGATAGCGTAGGCCCGTGGCCTAAGGGCTTACTGGTAGAGTTAAATGGACTCGGTATTGATTTGGAAGTCCGGGGAGCTGGATGCTCGGGGACTTGGAAAAAAGGAGACTTGATTAGTCCAGGGAGTCGTGGGCTCGGGAATATGGTGAACTAGTAGGCTTGGTAGTCTAAAGAGTTGGAGGCTCGGTACTATAATTAGATACAACTATCATGGTTGCATGTACATAACAGTGGTGGGTCCTCGGTATTGGACGATCGAACACACCGTCGTCGGTACGTTGACTCGGGGAGACTAGCTGGTTTGCTATGAATAGTACGGGCACGTACGAGAGGGGCTAAACTGGGTAGTGTGTTTACCAGTCTAGGAGTGGAGAGGCCCAACCCACTGTCTCTGTTGGCCACGATGAGAGGCTCCTGAGAGTTTAGCTAACTCCAAAAAGGGGAACTAAAGGTCTGTGCGCATAGAGTCGTGTGTGTGAGTTGCACTTGCATGTGCATACCATAGCATACTTGCACGTCATAGCATAATCATTGCATTTAACCCCTGACACCTATCGTATAAAATGGTATGGGACGTTTTATATGATAGGCACTGCAAAACGACCCCTTGGTCAATAGTGAAATCCCTATAAATCAGCGGTTATATTTCTTGTTACTCTTACTTACCCTTCTTACTGCTTTTACTTACTTGCTACTCCTTACTGTTTACTTTTGTTACACACTTGTTTACTCATGTTTAGTTATTGTGATACCCCTGCCATACTTTATTATTTTATTCCTTAGGGTAGATGTCACCTGCTTGATTACGCACTGCTTTTGGTCCTCCTTTTCACTCCTTTTTGCCCGGTGCCTAGGAGCCACGGGTAGAGGGGTGGGGATTTTTGACTGAGTCTAGTTTGACTGGCGGTCGTTTGACCACCATATTTTAGGTGCTCCGGATGGGAGACAGGGAACAGCCCCAGGAGACGCAACACCAGCAGGGTACGGTGCAGATGGAGATGGGCCAGTGTAGCTCGGGTGGACAGGCATCCGGATCCATGAGTGGAGCCGAGTATTAGTAGATTTACTTTTATGAGTGGATTGTAGTGAGGTTATCAAGTACCGGGCTTAAGTCTGTATTCACTTTCTCGCGATGTGGACTATTTATTTGTCATGTGATTTCCTCTTTCTATTGTGGACTTGGATGCTTACCCTTTCATACATTATACATTCTATCGATGGTGATCGATTTGGCCGGCAGGATCGGCATTTTGTAATGATGACCTTCCCGGGTGCGAAGGTGGCATCGCAAAGCGGCGGTTATAGGCCTAAGACCCTGGTGGTTGTTGCAAAAAAATGGGGTCTTACACCATAGACGACAATGTTATATAGGTATGTCTTTTGGATTTCCATATGATAGCAGCTCTACGCAAGGTGAATATATATCCACCGGTGGACTTGCTGTTCCCGGCTTCTGAACATCACGAGGCATCAGAATGTCCTTCCACAGTAGGTGGGTAACCAGTGTAGCACAGATCATGATCTTTAATACCTCTCAGGTATCTTAACAGCCTGTCTAGGGCTTTCCAATGCTCTTTGCCTGAATTACTAGTAAAACGGCTCAGCATGTGTAAGACCCCCACCCCAACCTTTGCCTCGGGTCGGGCTGGAGGGGATCTTACTGCCCAAAATGTCCACCCAGTGCTCCTTAAGGGGTAACGACCCACTCCACTAAGCACTGGTTGGCCGCTTTGCTCAACTTGAACCATAACGTTCACATCACATCACAGAGTTTAGTGGAAACATTAATAGGAAAATATTATCCAATATATAACATCATATATATTTACATAAGTACGAGGGCCATAACCTATGTTCTTATATAAGCCCCCAGGTTGTATAAGTTCTACATATAACTCCTCACTCTCTCTCCAATGCTCGCTAGTACTTGCATCTCGAAACTCTGGAGATAATGGGGGTGCCTCTGCACATGTAATCCTATCAGCTGGAGTATCGTCCTGCAGCAGCTGGTCACTACGGTGCCTCATCTTCTGTGAATGGTTATTAAAATAATCATTAGTAACAAAGCTAAGTGGAAACAAATCTCCTCCCCTGATCTATATCCTGCAGACGAGCTCACACACCTAACAAAAGTAGATAGTTGAAGCATGAGAGGTTTAGTACAATATTTCATAAATAAGGTAGGAGAAACCAAAAAGAAGTGCAGCATGGTATAACTAGACTAGCAGTAACAATATATGTCAGTTACAATTTAGGCTCCACTAGCACAGTAACACAACAGGTATTCACAACCCATGCAAATATCGCAGGCATTCACAGTCGCGTACACATCGTAGACATTCACAGCCATGCACACATCATATGCTTTCACAGTCACACACACATCAGAGGCTTTCACAGCCGCACACACATCGCGGGCTTTTACAGCCATATATAACACCCTATGTCGACATAGTATGGACCGCTTATTTTCAAGCAGGGTAGCGAACCCTGCAGGCCTCACCGATGTGGCCATCGGTGATAGTGGCCAGTTCTGTCACTTCTAGGGGTGGTCGTACATCACAGCCTAGGCCCTAACGTACAACCTCATGTACTCTTGGATGTGAGCGACATCCGTCGATTCAACATTTTGGCCGACCAGCGGAGAAAAACCCAATGGGGAAAGATAACAGTCGGTCACACGTAGTACCCATCTCCCTATCGTCTTGAGTCATCGACCCTCCCGCACCGTTACGAACGGTCTGCAGTAGGGACCGACTCACCACTGTTTCATCGTGAGCAATTTATAAGCAATCAATCAGTATTGCTAACACTCACCAGGTCTATGGTGGCCTGCCCTACTAAGCTTCAAACTTTGGGCGGCGGCGCTCAACTCAACTTTAGACAAGGAGTGTCGGAGCACATTATTTGAGACTAAACCTGGAGGAATACCTCAACTCCGGTTATCCCCAACTAAGGCTCACCCTTAACAGACAATTGCTCGTCAGAGTTGGACCCGTGTTTATAATAGTAAATTGCAGTAATAAAAATGCAGTAATTAAAGCTATTGATAATAAATGTTGCATAATTAAAGTGTTGAATGAAATGTGACCAGTACGAAACTGGAGTACTATTGAAACGAAAGTAATGAATTAAACTTGACCAGTACGAGACTGGAGTAGTAATGAATTGAAAGTATAGAATTGAACTTGACCAATACGAGACTAGAGTATTATTGAATTGAAAGTACAGAATTGAACTTGACCATTATGAAACTGGAGTATTACTAAATTAAATGTACAAAATTGAACTTGACCAGTACGAGATTGGAGAAGTACTAAATTGAAAGTACAGAATTGAACTTGATCAGTACGAGAATGGAGTAGTACTGAATTAAAAGTACAGAATTGAACTTGATCATTACGAGACTAGAGTAGTATTGAATTGAAGGTAGTGAACTGAAATGAACTTGACCAGTATGAGACTGGAGTAGTACTGAATTGAAAATACTGAACTGAAATGAATAAAGGAACTATACTATTGCAAGACTGGAATAATCATAAAGAAAATGATTAGTAGTCCAATCACTTCATTTAGAAACCTTCTGTAACGCCCCGAAACTCAAAGGAGCGACGGGGGACGTTTTGGGCCAGTTTGGGTTCTGGCTGCAGGCACACGGCCTGGGACACGGGCATGTCCCAGGGCGTGTCAAGCCTATGTCGACACTGAGCCGGGAAGTCGACATTTTGGTGTCGACAATGTGTCGAGACTGGGCACACGGCCTGCGACACGGGCGTGTCGCAGGGCGTGCCAACCCGTGTCGACACTCGTCCCGCGAAGTCGACACTTTGGTCTCGACATGGTGTCGAGACAAGGCACACGACCTAGGACACGGGCGTGTCCAAGGCCGTGTCATCAGGTCGATGATCTTCGCTCGACGAGGTGTCGAGTGTCGAGACCATGTACACGGCCTGGGGTCCAGGCGTGTTGAGGTGACACGGGTAGGGACACGGGCGTGTCCTAGAACCCGTGCAGTGCTCGGGTTGTTTTCGGGGAAAAATGATGGGGTACACGGCCGGCCACACGGCCGTGTCAGGTGGAACATGGGCATGTCAGCTCGAACACGGGCGTGTTCGATACCCGTGTGAGGTTCCAAGCGAGCCGATTTTTACGGCGAATGAGGTACACGGCCCTGGACACGGGCGTGTGCCAGGCCGTGTTCGGTCCAAATTGGGCATTTCAGTCCCGAATCAAAGTCGTTCGTTTCCTTATTTTAAGATCCAACGGCTGGGGGTTGTTCCTGAAGGGATATACCCGGGATTGGACTTACAAAACCCTCACTTTTCTTAAGTGTTATTTTTTTAAAACCTTAGAGAGAGAGGAGAGCCAAGGGAGGAAGAAGGAGATAGATCCCGCCATTGGAGGAGCTTCGGAGCTCCGAATCGCGAGCCGACTCCGGATCCACGGAGGCAAAGCTAGTGCGGTGCTTTTCATCCGATTACTTTTCAATGGCGCCAAAGAGGAACGCTAGGGTAACGATCCTCATCTTGAGCATGAGTAGCTCTCTTTTTTGCATAGGAATCACGCTCTCGCGAGTTTGCGGAGAGTTGGAGGCGTTCCTTCGGGTAGATATGTGAAGTCCCCGTTGTTTAGAGTCCGTAAGCGAGAACGGACATAAGCATGATGTGTGAAGCCTACCCGGACATGTTGGTCTGGATCGGTGATGTTGCATTGCATAAATGCCGGAGAAGACTCCGTGCTATGGATTGTTTTTCGGGTTTTCTACGCGGTAGATTGTAGCAGGGAGCCTTGGGGACTAACCCAAAGGTGCACCCGGAAAACTGGGCGAATACGAGATCTTGCCAACTTGGTGGCATGAGAGCCAACTTGAACATAACCGGGTTATGTGACTTGTGATGGAAATGGGACTCGGTGGAAGTTTGACCCGCGCAAATGGCTTAAATTGTCGTTGCGACGTGAGCACGGGTTAGATGGAACCGTACCCATATCTATGTCGTTCTGGTTAAAGAGACCTAAGGTTACGTGGCACTTGCCGTTGGCATAGATGAGAGTCTTCGGCGGTCAATGGCTTAAATTGACGTAACCCATGCCGGGAAGACAAATTGCTCATATGTTTGGCCGTCAAAGTGGCGGTGGTGCGTCCGGAATGTCCATGGCTTTAACTGACGTGACATCGACCGGTTCACCGAGAATGTGCCCTGAGTGCACGGGGTGTGTGGCCGTGTGAGTCTACGCCTGTGCTGTAATGAATACCATTTTGTTGCTCGCTTGTGCTAATAAATCTGCAGGGAAGGAGCATTGCCGCCCCGAGTTGGGGGCGGGATCGTTATAATTTGGTCAGCATTGCTGACCGTTGCCTTTTTGTTTGCCACCGTGCGGTGGTTGTGTTGCTTGCAGGTGCTGTTGGACCATGCGGTCAATATCGGGCTAAAGCCCAAGTGCGAAGCCGGCCCTCGAAGGCCTATTTGGTAGTGTTTACTGTTTTTATTCATGTATGACCGGCCTGCGTGCCGTGGTTTGTAAATCATGTAATATCAAGTGAAACATTTTGTAAGGCCTTAAGGCTAACGGTTGTATTTGTAATACATTCCTATTTTGGTTTAGTGGACATTCGAGCTTTAGTGCTGGGTTCTTTAATGCAACTTTTATAAACTGCTTCCGCTAGAATGCTCTGTGTAGGACGTTGAGATTGGTTGGATGGTTTCATAAGTAACCACCCGGTCTGTCTGTAGTATATGGCGTCGGGCCCCGGCCGGACCTACTGCTATATGCTATGTGACGGATAGGGGGTGTTACAATTTGGTATCAGACTACTGGTTTTGGTTGGGCTTAAACTGAATTCGCGGGCGAATTATTTTTAAGGGGTGGTGAGCACATTGTGTGCGTCATCGTTATAATGGTAAAAGAACCCATGAATGTCCACTTAGAAATGAAAATACTCGTGTTTAAGGAACCTGTGTGTTCCTATAATTGCTGTTTGTAATTTTATTCGGTCGCTTAACGGTGTTTTGTACCACTATAGGTGACCAGAAGTGGTGTTGGGCCATCAGAACGTCGAGTTTCTGAGGCTAGTAGTGCACCGGAAGTTGCTCCCGCAACACCTCTATCGGCTGAGAACATACGATTGGTGGCTGAAGCGGTGTTGGCCGTGATAAATGCGCAGCCTGCAAGGCAGACGCAGCAGCCCGCTCCTGCGATGGAGCAAGAACCTCTTCAAGAGGCTGAGCCGAGGAGAGTGGAGCAAGTGGTTGTGGAACTGGTAGTGCCAAGGAGGGCAACTGAGAGGCAGCTTAAGCATGTAATGAGCTTTAACCCTCCGTTATTCTCGGGGTTGGGAACCCCATCTCAGGCTGAAGACTGGCTCTCCAGGGTGAAGAGAGTCATGACAGCAACGGAGACGGAGGAGTGGCAAATGGCCACCATCACTACGTTCCTTCTGGACGGTGAAGCGAGGATGTGGTGGGAAGGATTGGAGCTGCATCATTTGAGAGGTAGACAACTGATAGACGTTCTGATGGAAGAGTTCTCGGGATTGTTCTTAGCAAGATACCTCTCTTCTACTCAGAGGATTTCGATGGAGAACGAATTTCTAAACTTGGTTCAGGGTGAGAAGAGCGTGGATGAATATCTCCATGAGTTCACTCGTTTGAGTCAATATGCTAGCTCCACCATCATGGATGAGGAGCGCAAGACTAATCGCTTTTATGAAGGCTTGAGGGATGAGCTAAGACTACTACTTTTGGGGCCGATGACGCAGTGTTTCTTAACCTTGGTCAATACTGCCCGGTCCTTGGAGAAGGACATGAAAAATGTACAAGCAAAGAAAAGCTTGGGTGAGAAGAAATCTGAATTCAAAGTGCCGACTACTTCAAAGTCCGGCTATCGGAGGTCTTTCAAGAAGCATAGACTTCGGGTCCAGCTCCTCCCGGTGCTTCTGGGGTGACGACGAGTCGGACCCCGGATGCGTGTTTTACATGTGGAAAGACGGGGCATTTCGCCCGTGATTGTTGGAGCGGACGTCCTAAGTCCGAGAGGAGGCCGTGAGCTACTAATGAAGAGAAGGGAAAGGTGGTGGAGTCGACCGCATCCCACTATGCTCCGGCCCAACCAAGGGTCTACAATCTTGGCCAACAGGAGGCCATCAAACAGGCCGATGTGGTGACAGGTACGGTTTAATTTATAGCAAGTCAATTTCTTCAAATACTTATTATGCACATGTTACCTTACCACTGCTTGTTTAAGATTTGTATTGATTTGTGAACATCCGGCACGAGCACTCTTCGATACGGGAGCTTCACACTCCTTGTCCGAAGGATTTATATCACGCATCGGAGTCCCTTCTTCGATGGCGAAGGATAAGTTGGATGTGTTGTTGCCTAATGGGTGTTCGATGCGAGCGGATAGGATCTGCGATGTTAAGATTCGTATTGGGGAGCAGGAGTTCGACCTGCGGGCGTCTTTACTTCCGTTAGTGGAGTTCGACGTCATATTTGGCATGGACTGGCTCTCGGAGCAGCAAGCCCATATAGATTGCGGTAGCAAGGAAGTCAAGCTGGGAGCAAGTCGTGAAACGACTTTTACGGGCTTAAAGGGGTGGAGCAAGACGTTGATGTCTGCTCTTCAGGTGGTGAAGGCGGTTCGTGCCAGTGCAGAACTGTTCTTTACACTAGTGGAGGTTGCAAAGCCGAAGCCCGCGTTGGATTGTATTTCAGTGGTATCGGAATACCCTGATATGTTCCCCGCAGATCTTCCTGGAGCCCCGCCTCAGCGAGAGATAGATTTTACGATCGAGCTAGTACCAGGTGCAAAGCCTGTGTCACGATCTCCGTATCGGCTAGCGCCTAAGGAAATGGCGGAGCTGAAAGTTCAACTGCAAGAGTTGTTGGAGCAAGGGTATGTGCGCCCGAGTTCTTCGCCTTGGAGCGCACCGGTCCTCTTTGTTAAGAAGAAGGACGGAAGCTTGAGGCTATGTATTGATTATCGGGAGCTCAACATGCTGACGGAGAAGAACAAGTACCCGATCCCTCGGATTGATGATCTCTTTGATCAGTTAGTCGGGTCGACGGTGTACTCGAAGTTGGATCTCAAGGCTGGGTACTATCAGCTGCGTATAAGGGAGAGTGATATCCCGAAGACAGCGTTTAGTACGAGATACGGGCATTATGAGTTTACGGTCATGCCGTTTGGGCTGACTAATGCGCCGTCAGTGTTCATGGATTTGATGAACAGGACTTTTAGGGAGTACTTGGATCATTTCGTGATCGTCTTCATCGACGATATTTTGGTGTACTCGCAAAGTGAGGAAGATCACTTCAAGCATCTTCATTTGGTGTTGGAGACGCTAAGGAGAAATCAGTTGTATGCCAAGTTCTCGAAGTGCGAGTTTTGGCTATCCTCAGTGGCATTCCTCGGGCATATAGTGAGTGGAGAGGGTATTGTTGTGGATCCGGCGAAGATTGTTGCAATACGGGAGTGACCTGAGCTTGCTACTGTAGCGGAAGTCCGGAGTTTTCTGGGGCTTGCCGGCTATTATAGGCGCTTCGTAGAGAACTTCTCGCGGATAGCGTTACCTCTCACTACTTTAACGAGGAAGGAGCATAAGTTCGTTTGGACGCCGGAGTGCGCGCGAGCTTTTGAGGAGCTGAAGTGTCGGTTGACCACGGCGCCTGTGCTGAATTCGCCATGTGGGACCGAAGGCTATGAGATTTATAGTGATGCTTCAGGCAGCGGTTTGGGTTGCGTGCTACTGCAACATGAAAGTGTAATAGCTTATGGCTCGAGACAGCTAAAAGTGCATGAGAGGAATTATCCGGTCCATGACTTGGAGTTAGCGGCCGTGATTTTTGCCTTGAAGCTGTGGAGACACTATTTGTACGGTGTGAAGATTGATATCTACACCGATCACAAGAGCCTGAAGTATCTTATTGATCAGAAGGATCTGAATATGCGGCAGCGTAGATGGATGGAGTTCCTGGGGGACTATACATTCAAGATCCACTACATGCCTGGCAAAGGGAATGCGGTTGCGGACGCATTGAGTCGCCGAGCCCCAGCTCAAGCCAATTGGCTATCGGTGCATGATGAGCGATTGGTGCGAGAGTTGGAGGCGTTGGAGATTGTTTGCGTGGATAGACAATCAAGGGCTGAAGCAGTTCTGAATTGGACTGAAGTCCAATATGACCTGGCTGATCGTATTCGGCAGGCTTTGGATATGGATGCTCATATGAAGCAGTTCATGGTAGATGCTCTGGATGGGTCAAATTCCCAATTCATCGTGGAGGACAGATTACTTTGGAAAGACGGTCGTCTGTGCGTCCCAAGTGTGGGCAATTTACGGGTGGAGTTGTTGTACGAGGCGCACCATACCAAGTACTCGATTCACCCGGGGAGCACGAAGATGTACCGTGTTGTGAAGAAACTGTTTTGGTGGCCGGGTTTAAAGAAGGATGTGGCGCTATACGTAGCGAAGTGCCAAACCTGCGCCTTGGTAAAGGCGGAGTGCCAAAAGCCGGGAGGATTTCTTAAGTCCTTGCCTATTCCAGAGTGGAAATTTGACGACATCTCTATGGACTTTGTGCACGGTTTGCCAAGGTCGCAAAATGGGAACGACGCCATTTGGGTGGTTGTGGATCGATTAACGAACGTGTCACATTTTATTCCGCATAGGAAGGATGATCCTGTTGGGTCCGGCGTTCCTACACTTGACCCGTGGCGCTTTGCTACTTATTTAAGAAATTAAGTAGCACCCTTTCCAACAGTCCGGGCTTTTGGAACAGTTGGTTATGCGCTTGATCCTTCAATTGGTATTAGAGGAGGTCACGGGTTCAAGACCGGGGGAGCGCTATTAAATCCTGATTTTTCCCTTCTACCTGTGTGGGTCCGGCGGGTCAGGCAATCGTGGACATGTGGTAACCCCACCTCTGAGCCGTGAAACCGTGGACATGTGGTAACCCCGCCTCTGAGCCGTGTGGGCCATGTGGTAACCCCACCTCTGAGCCAAGTGGGCCATGTGGTAACTCCACAGTCCGGGCTTTTGGAACAGTTGGTTATGCGCTTGATCCTTCAATTGGTATCAAAGCGAGGTTACGGGTTCAAGACCGGGGGAGCGCTATTAAATCCTGATTTTTCCCTTCTACCTGTGTGGCTCCGGCGGGTCAGGCAACCGTGGACATGTGGTAACCCCACCTCTGAGCCGTGCAACCGTGGACATGTGGTAACCCCACCTCTGAGCCGTGTGGGCCATGTGGTAACCCCACTTCTGAGCCACGTGGGCCATGTGGTAACTCCACCTCTGAGCCGACGGGTTGTGCTGGACGCCGGGGGGGGGATTGTTGGGTCCGGCGTTCCTTCACTTGACCCGTGGCGCTTTGCTACTTATTTAAGAAATTAAGTAGCACCCTTTCCAACAGTCCGGGCTTTTGGAACAGTTGGTTATGCGCTTGATCCTTCAGATCCGGTGGAGAAGTTGGCAAAGCTTTATGTGGATAACATAGTACGGCTTCATGGTGTGCCCCGCAGCATCATGAGTGACCGAGATGGGCGGTTCACGTCCAATGAATGGAGGCTGGTGCAGCAAATGTTGGGAACAAAGCTGAAATTCAGCACAGCCTTCCATCCACAAACGGATGGGCAGACCGAGAGGGTCAATAGAACCATGGAAGACATGCTTCGCATGTGTGTCTTGGATTTTGGAAAGCAATGAGAAGACCACCTTTATTTGGTGGAGTTCGCATACAACAACAGCTACCAAGCGAGTATTCAAATGGAACCCTTCGAGGCCCTATATGGTAGAAAGTGTCGCACGCCGTTGTCTTGGTTAGAAACGGGTGAGTCAAAGTTGTATAAGCGATCGGAAGTGGAGGATGCTACTTCTTTGGTGAGAACCATTCGGGAGAGGCTGCTTATCGCTCAGGACCGGTAAGTTAAATACTATAATGCCAAGCACAGAAACGTGGAGTTCGCTGTGGGTGATTATGTGTACCTAAAGATCAAGCCGTTCAAGGGTGTCTCGCGGGTGCGGCGATTGAAAAAGCTAAGCCCGAGGTACCTTGGACCGTTTGAGGTTCTAGAGCGAGTTGGTGAAGCAGCCTATCGGTTGAAGCTTTCAGTGGAGCTTAGTGGTTTACATGATGTATTCCACATGTCGGTACTTCGGAAGGCGGTGCAAGAGCCTACGCAAGTGATCGCGGTTGATCAAGTGCCGGTGGACAGTGGGCTAATGACAAAGGTCAAGCCCGTGCGGATTGAGGACTTGGAGGTCAAGCGGCTACGCAATAAAGAGATCAGGATGGTCAAGGTCCGGTGGGACAATTGCGGTCGTGAGGAGCTCTCTTGGGAGCGAGAGCAGACTATGCTTGACGAGTATCCAGAGTTGTTCCGCTCAGGTACAAATTTTAGTTTTGTACATGTCTTTCCTTTATGTAATTTCGTGGACGAAATTCTTTTAAGAGGGGGAGAGTTGTAACGCCCCGAAACTCAAAGGAGCGACGGGGGACGTTTTGGGCCAGTTTGTGTTCTGGCTGCAGGCACGCGGCCTGGGACACGGGCGTGTCCCAGGGCGTGTCAAGCATGTGTCGACACTGAGCCGGGAAGTCGACATTTTGGTGTCGACAATGTGTCGAGACTGGGCACACGTCCTGCGACACGGGCGTGTCGCAGGGCGTGTCAACCCACGTCGACACTCGTCCCGCGAAGTCGTCACTTTGGTCTCGACATGGTGTCGAGACAAGGCACACGGCGTAGGACACGGGCGTGTCCAAGGCCGTGTCATCAGGTCGACGATCTTCGCTCGACGAAGTGTCGAGTGTCGAGACCGTGTACACGGCCTGGGGTCCAGGCGTGTTGAGGTGACACGGGTAGTGACACGGGCGTGTCCTAGAACCCGTGCCGTGCTCGGGTTATTTTCGGGGAAAAATGATGGGGTACACGGCCGGCCACACGGCCGTGTCAGGTGGAACACGGGCGTGTCAGCTCGAACACGGACGTGTTCGATACCCGTGTGAGGTTTCAGGCGAGCCAATTTTGACGGCAAATGAGGCACACGGCCCTGGACACGGGCGTGTGCCAGGCCGTGTTCGGTCCAGATTGGGCATTTCAGTCCCGAATCAAAGCCGTTCGTTTCCTTATTTTGAAATCCAACGGCTGGGGGTTGTTCCTGAAGGGATATACCCGGGATTGGACTTACAAAACCCTCACTTTTCTTAAGTATTATCTTTCTAAAACCTTAGAGAGAGAGGAGAGCTAAGGGAGGAAGAAGGAGCTAGATCCCGCCATTGGAGGAGCTTCGGAGCTCCGAATCGCGAGCCGACTCCGGATCCACGGAGGCAAAGCTAGTGCGGTGCTTTTCATCCGATTACTTTTCAATGGCGCCAAAGAGGAACGCTAGGGTAACGATCCTCATCTTGAGCATGAGTAGCTCTCTTTCTTTGCATAGGAAGCCCGCTCTCGCGAGTTTGCGGAGAGTTGGAGGCGTTCCTTCGGGTAGATATGTGAAGTCCCCGTTGTTTAGAGTCCGTAAGCAAGAACAGACATAGTCATGATGTGTGATGCCTACCCGGACATGTTGGTCTGGATCGGTGATGTTGCATTGCATAAATGCCGGAGAAGACTCCGTGCTATGGATTGTTTTTTCGGGTTTTCTACGTGGTAGATTGCAGCAGGGAGCCTTGGGGACTAACCCAAAGGTGCACCTGGAAAACTGGGCGGATACGAGATCTTGCCAACTTGGTGGCCTGAGAGCCAACTTGAACATAACCAGGTTATGTGACTTGTGATGGAAATGGGACTCGGTGGAAGTTTGACCCGCGCAAATGGCTTAAATTGTCGTTGCGACGTGAGCACGGGTTAGATGGAACCGTACCGATATCTATGTCATTCTGGTTAAAGAGACGTAAGGTTACGTGGCACTTGCCGTTGGCATAGATGAGAGTCTTCGGCGGTCAATGACTTAAATTGACGTGACCGATGCCGGGAAGACAAATTGCTCATATGTTTGGCCGTCAAAGTGGCGGTGGTGCGTCCGGAATGTCCATGGCTTTAACTGACGTGACATCGACCGGTTCACCGAGAATGTGCCCTGAGTGCACGGGGTGTGTGGATGTGTGAGCCTACGCCTGTGCTGTAATGAATACCATTTTATTGCTCGCTTGTGCTAATAAATCTGCAGTGAAGGAGCATTGCCGCCCCGAGTTGGGGGCGAGATCGTTATAATTTGGTCAGCATTGCTGACCGTTGCCTTTTTGTTTGCCACCGTGCGGTGGTTGTGTTGCTTGCAGGTGCTGCTGGACCATGCGGTCAATAGCGGGCTAAAGCCCAAGTGCGAAGTCGGCCCTCGAAGGCCTATTTGGTAGTGTTTACTGTTTTTATTCATGTATGACCGGCCTGCGTGCCGTGGTTTGTAAATCATGTAATATCAAGTGAAACATTTTGTAAGGCCTTAAGGCTAACGGTTGTATTTGTAATACATTCCTATTTTGGTTTAGTGGACATTCGAGCTTTAGTGCTGGGTTCTTTAATGCAACTTTTATAAACTGCTTCTGCTAGAATGCTCTGTGTAGGACGTTGAGATTGGTTGGATGATTTCATAAGTAACCACCCGGTCTGTCTGTAGTATATGGCGTCGGGCCCCGGCCGGACCTACTGTTATATGCTATGTGACGGATAGGGGGTGTTACACCTTCAGTTTCATCTTCGTTCTCAGGAGGCACATTCAGTTCAATCTCCATTCACAGGAGGCTCATTCAGTTACATCTTCGTTCGTAGGAGGCATATTTAGTTCTATTTCAGTTTTAATAAAACTTAGTTGGGTTACACTCATTATTAAGATCCGATTATAATTTGGTTGTGCTTTATTAACCACAGCTTAATCGGATCAAGGGCTTATCAAGAGTTACACCCTTATTATTTGTCGAGAATAATTTTCAACTCACTACTCGTACTCTCACTTTTCGAGCATGCCCAAATCACCCGAGAGTCGAGGCACTCGACAGTTTTACAAAGTCTCGGAACACACGGAGCTTGGTCACTTGCCTCGGCCACTCTCGTCGATAAGACAATTTGAATTTATTATTCAAATTAGAGAGCATATTCACGCGCTCCAATTTCCATTTTCAAAGAAAATGAGCATAATAATTTTCGAGCACGACACTAGGTTCCAAGAAATTGGGAGAAATTTCAATTTTAATTCTCAGGTCCCCAAATTTTAATACAACCTTTAAGTAGACCTAAAGTGAGCATAGTAATTTTCTCAAGATTTTTCGAGCCATTTTGGGTTGTTAATTTGGCCAAATAAATTTTATTTGGACTTTTAAAAATACCAAATCAACTTCAAAAAAATTCAAAATTTTGTGGAGGAAGCACTCATCAAGAAAAATAATTTTCATGTTCAACACTTTTTCATTAGGATCATAGTTTACCCTCCAAAAAAATTAAAATCATTTTTTAAAATTATATAAATAATAATAATAATAACTATATAGTTTTTTTTATGTTCTGTTCGAGAACAGAGGGGTGCGGGCCTGTATAAGGAAAACGGCCCTTGCGGGCCTTCCCTGCCGCCGGCTGGCCGCCGACCGGCCTTGACTCCGCCCCCGGCTGACTTAACATGGTCGGTCGCTCCCTCCGGCGGTGGTCCGGCGGCTTTCCGCCGCCGATCACCGCAGGACAAGTGCTAACAGAGCACTTCCCTTTGGAGGGGTGGTGGCATCGTGGCGGTGCTCCGGCCGCCGGGAGGTGCATGCAGCACGCTTGGAGACTTAATAAGGATGAGGGGGAGAGGTTCCACCTTTCTCGAGGTCTCCAGCAGCTTCATGCGTGATCCACCATTAAAGCTGGCAAGGTGGTGGAGCTCGGCTTCTCTTTCTCCGGTGAGGTGGAGCTCCAGCAGGGCTTTTCTGGTTTCGAATATGGCTCGGGAGAGGAGTTAGTTCTCTCATCAAAGGCAGATTGCTCCATTTATAGGAGGGAAGGCCCCTCCCTCCCCTCATTTTCTTCCTGATTAAGCAACCATGAGGGGAGGTGAGGTTAACTCACAATGGATCAAAAATGGCAGGTGTCAGACATCTACAGGAAAGATGTACATCCTGTGAGTTGGACAGGGGTTAAGCCTACTCTTCCCTTTAGGCCATGTGGGTGGAGATGATTTTGGCCAATAGAAAGAGAGAGAGAGAGAGAGAGAGAGCAAGATGGCTTTTGATGCTCTTATTAGCAATGATAGCAGCCACCATAGCTCATTTATGGCAAAAAGAATGAGCCCATGGTGAGGCTTGATTGATGTTGAGCTTGGGTGTGGTGGAGGGCTTAAATTATCAAATATTATGTATTTAAGAAGGATTTGACCAAAGTCAAACATGGGGTGGGTACCCCATGTGGGTCAAGGTCAAAATAGGTACAATTGATCGAGTGGCGAGTCAAAGTTGTGGTATTTTTGTAATATTAGCGTGCACACGCTTTTCGGTGCTCGATTTGACCACGAATTAACCACCCATCATTGAAACTGGCCAGGACAAATTCGTTTGACTTAGTATTGACTACAAGAGTCCAAAGCCACTAACCGGGGTTGAATAGGAGTCTGTTTGGTGAAAGTCCAAAATCTGCGCGTTGCGGCGCACAAAAATGGTCAAAATACCTAAATTCATCGTTAGACCTCGAATTGCGACGCAACGAATTCTGATGCGCTCATATTGGTCATATGAGACCACAGGAACTGACATAACTCAAATTGAAGTTATCTACGTTGATATCCAAAATCTTGCTCTCGTGATGTTTTTACGAGAAGCAGTCATATCCACTATAGGACTTCGGGGTCTAACGGGACGAGTTCTGACGCGCTCATATCGACTATACGAGGTCATAGGAACTGACCAAGCTCAAATCAGAGTTCTCTAGCTCTATTTCCTGCCTATAGTTGCCTTCTTTCGGATCATGGATAGGGGTTCAGGTCACTTTTATTGAGCCCACTAGGGTTCTGGTGGCCCATTAAAAGTCGGGATGTTACAGCATGATAACCAAAAAAGCAATGTCTGGACTTGTACAACTTGTGGCATACATGAGACTAACAATTATTTTGGAGTACTTAACTTGATCAATGCTGGTCTTTTCATTAGGACTCAACTTTACATTATGATTAAAAGATGTCTCAGCCAGCCTACAGTTATTATATCCCCTGATATAAAGAAGTTGCTCAATATAATGAGTCTGATTAAGAGTAACCCGACCGCTGTCAACTCTAACCTTCATACCTAACAGGGTATCCATAAGATCAAGATTCTTCATATCAAAACTTCTGCCATAGTGGATTTAATATCCCTAACTGCAGCAAGATTAGACCCCAAAATCAGTATGTCATCCACATATAAACATATGATGACTGTCTGATTCGACAATGAGAGGTGATAAAGACATTTGTTTGAGAGACTGGACTGAAATCCGAGGCTCTTTATCACCTGATCAAACTTCATATGCCACATCTTAGGCGCTTGTTTAAGCCCACAGATTGATTTATCCAATTTGCACACTTTATCTTTTAGATCTTTCTGCACATAACTTTCAGGTTGTGTCATGTAGATCTCATCATCAAGCTCTTCATTTAAGAAGGCTGTTTTCACATCTATCTGATGAACTATAAAGTTCTCAATAGACGCTAAGGCCAAAAGAATCCTGATAGTCGATAGGTGTCACACAGGTGAGTAGATATAAAAAAAGTCTATTCCCCCATGTTGTTTATAATGTTTAGTTACGAAACGAGCTTTATACCTGTCTATAGACCCATCACTATGTAGTTTCTTCTTTAACACTCAATTCCATCCTAGGACTTTAGCACCTTTCGGCAAGTCAACTAGATGCCAAGTATTGTTATGTAGTAGCGAGTCTATCTCATCATCAATGACTTCTATCCATAACAATGTATCTCTAGATCTCATTGCTTCCTGGTAGGAGAATGGATCATCCTCTAAGTGATAGGTGATAAAATTCTCACCAATATTCTTAGGGATTCTATCTCTTATAGATGCTCTAAGTGGAACAAGTTCCACCTCTAAAGGTTGAGGAGTAGTGCTAGAAGGGCTAGCTTCAGGTTCTACGATAGATTGTGAAATCACATCATTAGACTTAGAGATAGACAAACCATGATTCTTGACAAATTTATTTTCAAAGAATATAGTATCTGTAGACTCTATCATGGTATTCATGGATATATCGAGAAATATGTAGGCTACAATATCTTCTGCACAACCTAGATAGACGCATGTTGTTGTTCTAGGTCCCACCTTAGGAATCTTAAGGTCTTCTATTTGCACATAGACAATACAACTCCAAGTCTTTAGAGTATCATTCCTAGAACGATGACCGTGACACAACTCATACGGGGTAGAAGTGAGCTGAGAATGAGTCACTCTATTCAGAATGTGATTTGCAGCACAAACTGCTTCTCCCCAAAAGGAATTAGGCATGCCAGCTGTTAGAAGCATGGAATTCAACATCTCTGTCAAAGTACTATTCTTATGTTCGACAACACCATTTGACTGGGGTGGGTAAGGAGCTGTGGTTTCAAAAGTTATTCCCTCAGAGACACAAAATTCCTTGAACTCAGTAACAATGTATTCTCCTCACCGATCATTTCTAAATCTTTGAATTTTCAAGTTTAACTGACTTTCTACACGAGACTTAAATGTCTCAAAAGCTTCGTCTTTTGATTTTAACAGATATACATGACAATATCTAGAAAAATCATTTATAAATGTAATTAAATACCTCTTTCACCCTCTAGTGACATGACTATAAAAATCACAGAGGTCTGAATGTATAAATTCAAGAAGTTTCGTGTCCTAGAAATCGATTTGAAAGGCTTTCTAGTTATTTTGGTTTGATCGCACACCTCACACTTGTCAAATCGAATAGACAGATCTAAGGGGATGTTATGACTTTTCGCTAGATTTAGCATTTTCCTATAGTTCACATGTCCAAGTTTGTTATGTAACAACTTATGATCAATAAGTTTCGAACTTATTTGATTAATGTTATCATTGTTTAAGCTAAGTCTATACATTCCGTTGATTAGGTACGTACACCCAAAATAATGTGAATTTACCGTTAAGGTCATTCTACCATTTTGAGTTGTGAAGGGCATCCAAGCCTTATCAAATAGACTCATTGAAATCAGATTTTTAGTTAATGTAGGAACTACTTTAACATTGTTTAAAAATAAAATTTTACCTGATGAGTGGACCAGCTTGGCTGTCCCAGCGTAGGTTGTAACAGCCCAATTTTTATCAGCAGGCAAATTTTTGGGTGACACGGCCTGTGTCCCAGGGCGTGTCCTGCTTGGGTGCGAGCCGTCATGAGATCGACGAAAATCGTTCGACGAACAGTGTTCGGCAGGAACACGTCAGGCGACACGGGCGTGTCGGGAGGGCGTGTCTCCTTGCGTTCGACGAAAGTTGCTCGACGATCGTCGAGTGTCGAGATATGGTCGACGTTTGTCGAGTGCAGTGAACACGGCCTGTGACACGGGCATGTCACAGGGCGTGTCCCTTCGGTTCGACGAACTCAGCCCGACGATTTTGAGCTGGGGCGTGTCGAGTGCTGTGTATGGGCACACGACCTGGGACACGGGAGTGTCACAGGCCGTGTGAGTCTCGGGCAATTTTGGGATATTTCAGCCTGATGAACACGTCCACAGACATGGGCGTGTCTGAAGGCATGTTGGGTGATACGGCTCGTGACACGGGCGTGTCACATGGGCGTATCACTGGTCTGGATAAGTCGGTTGAGCACCGCTTGAGGCACACGACCTGGGACATGGGCGTGTCACAGGTCTGTTTTGTGATATATGTTGTGGGGCCCCGGCCGGACCTTCTAGTATATACCATATGAACGGATGGGGTTGTGAAAGTGCAGCTAGATCTGATATACTCTAGAGGGGGGTGAATAGAGTATATGGTGCTTGAAAGCTTTTTACAACAATTGTTGTAATCTGAGTGAACAGGGAAGCAACTATTAATTCTAATCACAAAATAACCTACAACAGAAATTAATCACAGATCTAAACTAATCACAAAATAATCACCGCCAGAAACAAAAGATAAAGACAAGCAATCTAGAAGACACAAGGAGCTATAGTGGTTCCCCTAAACTTGGGTACATCCACTCTTCTACCACCCTAGGTAGGAATCCACTGCAGGATGAGTTGATCAGGTGTCCTGGGCACCAATGAGATTTTGATAAGGTGCTCAAAAACCAAATCAGATTTTTTGATCAGGTGTCTTGCCACCAATGAGCTTTTGACAAGGTGCTCAAAAACCAAACACAAACTTTTGAAGGGAGTTTTAGAAACCCTTTACAGAGATAAGGATGAGAGAGTTATGGAAGTCTTCTCTTTCTCAAAGCAGCTGAGAAGACTATGTGGATTTGATGGTGTCAAAGCTCCCCCTGAGTCCTTGAGATGTTCAGGAAATGAAGCTTTGCTGTAGGGTGATAGGCCTTCAGAAGTTGATCTCCAGCAAATGATGATTTCAGCAACAGCTGAAATGTTAGGTGTCTGGAGTCTTTGAAAGATGTTGGCCTTGAACACTTGAATCACAAGAGATCAGAGGATTTCAGATTTGTTGATCTCCTTTTGTGTGTGTTCTTGAGAGAATTCTTTGAGACAGAGAATATGTTTGTCCTTGTTCTTCTTATCTGTGTCTGAGTTCTAAGTGATAGAAAGATTCAAAAATCTTGTATTTTATTCTCTGGTACTGAATAGAAAAACATCCTCTGTCAAAAATAGCCGTTGGCCTGTCATTAATTGCATCCTTAATTGCAATAGTCTTCTGGAGGAAAGTCCAAAGAAACATTCCTTGATAATCCCTTAAAACTTGGTCCAGAAATAAATGAAAATGGCTAGAAAATCTTCTGAATTAATTGTTGAATAACTTCTTAACTGTTCTGAATTTGAATCTTGAAAAATCCTTGAAGTCATCAGAAAACGTCGAACTGAGCTCTGCTATCGTCGAACTGAGCTCAGCGATTTGGACTTATACAGCAACAGAAATCGTCGATCAGAGCTCAAAGATCGTTGAACTGAGCTCAGAGATAGAGATCCAATACTGAGTCAAGATCGTCGAACTGAGCTCGCAGATCGTCGAATGGAGTTCGACGATTTGTTGAAGTTGAGCTCAGCGATCGTCGAATGGAGTTCGACGATCTGTTGAAGTTGAGCTCAGCGATCGTCGAATGGAGTTCGACGATCTATCGAAGTTGAGCTAGACGATCGTCGATTGGAGTTCGACGAATCGTCGTGCTGAGCTCAACGATATGACTTAGTCTCAAACTTAAAATCCTTGGTCTTGAGGGCAGCTTCCAAACCTAGACTTCTAACCCTTAGACTCAATTCTAATTGACCTTTAAATCTATACAGGAGGTCAAAAATAGGTTTCCTAGAGACATAGTGATCCTGACCCAAATTAGTAATAGGGTGTTCCAACAATCTCCCCCTATTTGGGTTAGGATTACTATTTACAGAATTTTGAAAAATTAAATAATCAACATACACAGCAACAATACAGAAAAATAATAATCAGGGCATTGTAGAACCACAGACATATATCATCCCAGACAGAATTCAGAATTCAAAATGATTGTCACCTTACATAGTTATTTCTTCTCCTTGCTCTTTATGAGTTTGATTTCTCTATTGGGGTTGAGAGCTTCCTTCTTTGATCTTTTGTCATCTGCTGCACCTAAAGAGGTTTGCTGTTTGGGTTTTGGAACTACAGCTTCAGGATGCAGCTCCATGTATCTATCAGAATCAAAGAATTTGCTTGAGCCATATCTTTCCAATTCTTTCTTTCTCTGTTCAGACAATGTAGTGATGTTGGAGGAGTCTCTTCCTTGCTCTTTAGCTTTCTTAATCTGATCCAGTGCAGCAAGCTCTTTCATCCTTGCAGTCCAAGCAGTTGGATTATTTTCAGGATCTTCAAATGGCACTGGTGGCTCATATCTATTTGATGGATTGTCCTGAGGAGGTCTGGATGAAACTACTTCCTTCAGTTTATAGGGAAAAGGACCAGAGGTTGTGTCTGATGAGATTTGTCCTTCCCTGGAGTAGGGATGTTGCCTTTAATAACCTTTAGAATAAACCTGGACTTCCCTTTGATTTCCTCTGTAGTTTCCTCTTTTGGATTGAGAACCCCTGGACTGGCTTCCCCTATGATAAGATCTGGCATGTGCCTGATAGGGGGTTTGGCTTTTAGCAGAGGGTTGAGCAGCTAAACTTCCACCTTCACCTACATCAGGAGGAGGTGGAGGAGGAGGATGAGGATATTGGAATTGAGAAGATCCTTTTTCATATTTCCTCTTTTTCTTCATGGCTTTGAGTTGATTCTTTGAATATTGCATCCAGTGCTCAGTTATGGGGCAATCATGAAGAATATAATATGGAATGTCATTATTGTCCTTAACTTTGGCTGGAGGTACTCTCTTCATGGCTTTGCTCCTTGCCTTTCTCTTCCTGGCAATAGTGGCAGAGGAGTCATCAGAATCAGTCTTGAACTCATCACTTTCAGAGCTTTGTTCATCATAAAGAGCATCAATCTTTTTCATCAATTCTTTCTTGAGCTGGGTTGAAGTAGATGAAGCAGCAGTGATTGGAGCAGCAGTAGATACAATACTTGTAGCAATTGTAGTTGAAGCAGAAGTAGAGGTTGAAGCAGCAGTAGATACAGAACTAGTAACAGAAGTTGAAGCAGCAGCAACAACAGCAGATACTGAAGTTGTGGCAGTAGTAATAACAATAGCAGTTGGTGCAGCAACAGTTTCACTTTCAGAAACAGCAATATCAGCAGCAGGAGGAATGTCATCAGTAAATACAGAAGGCTCAAAATCATGTGCCTCTGTCATCTGCATATCCTTAGAAATTGACTCATCAGCAGTATCAGCAATAATATCAACAAAGTTTTCAGCAGGAAGGGCAGCAGCATCAGAAACATCAACACTGCTTTCAGCAGGAGTAGCAGCAGCATATACTGAATTGACAAAGGAAGTTATAATGCTGGTATCACAGCATGAGAAGGGCACAAGGGCCTTGGAGAGATCCTCTGGGTGCTGGACAGCAACTCTCTCTGGAAAATAAGCTTTCTCTGGCAGACAACTGAAATACATTGAATCAAACACTGAGAGCAAGGACCTGATGTCCACTGGAAAGACTGCAACTGGAATGGGAACTGGAGCTTGAGGAACAACAGCAGCAGCAGCAGCAACTGAAGAAACAGAAGACACAACAGGCAAGCTCACTTCATAGGGCATCTCCCCCTGCCTAGATTCAGACAAGGCTGGATCAAGGCACACTGCTGAAGGGATTGCCTGAGGAATTGGGGAGGAGAGCCTGGCAGAAAGAGCTGCAACTGACTGGAGTAATGGAGCCAAGGAGGTCTCCAAGAGAAGAGATAGCCTGGGGGCTAGCAATTCATATATCCTGTCAGCTAGGGCTGGAAGATCTACTTGCTCAGCAGTGACTGGAGCAGCGGTAGAGGATGGAGGAGGAGCTATTGGTGATGGTAGTGGAGAGCTGGTGTATTGGGGAAGAGATGGTTGAGGTGTGGGTAAAGTGGTGATGGAGGATAGTGGGATTGAGATAGATGGTGTGAAGGTGGGTTGATCAATGATCTCTTGCAAAAGGTCTTGGTAAGATGTTGATGAGGAGGGCAGCTCAGGAGGAGATGAGGGTGAGTCATCCATGAAGGAATCATCAATAAGATTGAATGAGGGAATGGAGGGTGATGTGGCAGAGTCTGGTTGAGAGTAGGAGTATAATGGATGGAATGGTTCTTCTGTGACAGTTGGAATTGGAGATGGTATTGATGTTGGAGAAGGGCTGGAGATGATGATAGTGGATGGAGTTTGAATGGTGGCTGGAATTGGAATGGTGGATGGAATTGGAAAAGATTGAATTGGAGGAGGAGGAGAGGCAGCAGCAGGCAGGTCATCTGCAGGGGCAGAGACCTGAGGGAAGTGACTACGGCAGTCCTGGTGCCTGAAGGTGTGCTGGAAGAGGGCCTACTGGGCTTGGTGATCTGCCTGTCCCATTTACCAAATAGGGCACAGGACAGTCTCTTGGAAGCATTAATGTGTATACCAGAAGATACTAGCAGTGCAGGGCATCTGTTCTGCAGAAAAAGGCCTATAATCCTCCCAAAATTCACAAAACTCTTATTAATTTTCTTTTTAATTAGGTCAAAGAAGACCTCTCCCCAGTTCAAGTTCTTCTTGTCCACTATGGCTCCCATTAAGCAGAGCTGATACCTAGAAATAGTATCAAGGGCAGAGTGCTTAGCCAACAGGACTTTCCCAACTACATCAGCCAGGAATCTATATTCCACGGACAGATTCTTCTTCAGCAGCTTGCTAGGGTTAGCCTCAGAATGACCCAGTCTTGCAAGCAAATCAGCATATTCTTCTCCAGATAAATCAGCAGAATCTCCACCAGAGCTTAACTCAAAAACTTCTGTCAGAATTGCTGGGGTCAAGGGTACCTGGGCGCCAGAGATTGATCCAACAATTGTGTTTTGATCCTGGTTGTGGGCAGTGTAGACCCACTCTTTAATCTCATCAGCAGCAAGTTTAATCCTGGTGGTCATGATTGTAGCAAGTTTCTGCTCCTTGAACAACTCCAAGATGTCCTGGAAAACCTGATTTGTTGTGCTGAAGGATTCCATGTCAATGTCAAAGCCGGCATCAAATTTCATGGCGGCAAGAACAGCAACAGAAACGACCATAGTTACCTGCAAAGAATCAACAAACAAAACGACCAAGTGTAGAAATGTTTGGAGGGAAAGAAAGTTTTTGCAGAGAAATCGAAAGTGCAAAAGGAGAATGACGGCGAAAAATGAATTTTATATTAGGGTTCGACGCAGAAAAGGAAAGATCGTTGAACTCAATTCGACGATCGGGGCTTCTAAAAGAATCTGAAGAGTCTTCAATATCGTCGATCTCCGTTCGACGATATTGGAGAGCGTCGAGCTCTGTTCGACGATCGTTCAGAGAACAAAATCGTCGAGCACCGTTCGACGATCGTTGACCGGAAGAGATAGTGCATACTATCTGAGAAACGCTGAACTCAGGTCGACGATTTCGGAAATCGTCGATCTCCGTTCGACGATCTGGGGGAAAATCGTCGAGCTCCAGAGACCAGAAAAACTCTAAACACTAAGAAAAATCAAGATGTTTGTCTAGTCTTGGTCAATTTTTAAACTTTTAAAATCTTGGATATTATTTAAGACTTCCTCCATCTAACATTCCTAACTGATTTAGGAAGAAGGGGTGTTTCTTTTCATCCAAGGGCTTGGTGAAAATATCTCTCATTTGTAAGTCAGTTGGGATATATTGCAGTTCAATTTTATTCTTTTCAACATTATCTCTTAAGAAGTGATGTCTAATCTCTATGTGTTTTGTCCTACTATGGAGGACTGGATTTTGAGCTATAGAAATAGTACTGGTGTTATAACAAAAGATTTTCGACTTCTCTAAGTTGTAGCCATAGTCTAGGAGTTGGTTTTGAATCCACAAGATTTGTGAACAACAACTGCCTGCAGCCATATATTCAGCTTCAGTAGTTGAAGTTGACACAGAAGTTTGTTTCTTACAAAACCAAGAGACAAGTCTGTCACCAAGGAACTGACATGTTCCACTGGTGCTTTTCCTGTCAATTCTGCATCCAGCATAATCAGCATCAAAAAATTCTGTTAAATCAAATGCTGAATCTTTTGGATACCAGAGACCTAGATTTGGACAACTTTTAACATACCTGAGAATCCTCTTTACTAATGTTAGGTGTGACTCTCTAGGGCTTACTTGGAACCTAGCACATATACCTGTAGCAAACATTATATCTGGTCTACTAGCTGTAAGGTATAGTAAAGAGCCAATCATTGCTCTATATGTTGTCTGATCAACAGGTTTCCCATGTTCATCAGCATCCAATACAGCATTGTTAGGCATAGGTGTTTTCATACAAGATGCTTCAGACATGCCAAATTTCTTAACCAATTCATTTGCATACTTGGTTTGAGAAATAAAGATGCCTTCAGCATGTTTTTTGACTTGCAATCCTAGAAAGAAGGATAGCTCACCCATGCTACTCATTTCAAATTTAGAATGCATTAGGTTGGAAAACCTTCTGCACAATTTTGAATCAGTAGAACCAAAAATAATATCATCTACATAAATCTGTACTAGTAGGGTACGAGACTTATGGGTTCTAATGAAAAGAGTTTGATCTACTCTACCCCTTATAAATCCATTTTCCAAAAGGAAGCATGCTAGGGTCTCATGCCATGCTCTAGGAGCTTGCTTAAGACCATATAATGTTTTGTTCAATTTAAAAACATAATCAGGATAAGTTGGAGAGATAAAACCTGGAGGTTGTCTGACATATACTTCTTCTTTGATGTCTCCATTTAGAAATGCACTTTTGACATCCATCTGATATACCTTGAATCCTTTATGTGCTGCATAAGCTAAAAAGATTCTGATGGCTTCCAATCTTGCAACTGGTGCAAAAGTCTAGTCATAGTCTATTCCTTCTTCTTGAGAATATCCTTGAGCAACTAGCCTTGCCTTGTTCCTTACAATTACTCCTTGATCATCCAGTTTGTTTCTGAACACCCACTTTGTTCCAACAATGGAGTGATCCTTAGGCTTTGGCACTAGTTCTCATACTTTGTTCCTTTCAAATTGATACAACTCTCTTGCATTGCAATGATCCAGTGTGGATCTTGCTCTGCATCTTGAATGGACTGAGGTTCAATTTGAGATAGGAAGCAGGTGTGCAACAGGTTTTGGTTGACCTGATTTCTGGTTTGCACACCAGCTGAGATGTCTCCAATTATTTGGGAAATTAGATGGTCTCTTGATGTTACTAAATCAACAGGGGGTGTTGATTGTTCACCAACCTGTGTTGTTGTTTCCTCTTGTGGTACAATAACTGGCTCTTCAGGTTGTTCTTCAATATGTTGAATACTTTCTTCATATTCACTATTTTCATCCTTTTGAGTAACCTGTAACTTGTTCAAGTCTTCAATAAGAGAATGTTCGTACAAAGGTTCTATGGTAGAAGAGATCTTCTCCTTGAAAGACATGTTAGATTTATCAAATGATATATGAACAGATTCCTCAATTTTTAGAGATGATTTATTATAAACCCTATAAGCCTTGCTGATCATGGAGTATCCCAGAAACACTCCTTCATCAGCTTTAGCTTGGAATTTTGCTAAATATTTCTTGTCATTATTATGTATATAGCAAATACAACCAAAAACTCTAAAATAATCAACTTTAGGTTTCTTCCCTTTGAGTAATTCATAGGGAGTCTTTCCCTTTAGTTTATGTATCAAACTTCTATTCAGCACATAGTTGGAGGTGTTCACTGCCTCTGGCCAAAAGGATAGAGGAAGATGAGCATCTGACAACAATGTAGTGGCAGATTCAATAAGGGTTCTATTTTTCCTTTCAGCTACCCCATTTTGTTGAGGAGTTCTAGGAGCTGAGAAAGTGTGCCTGATCCCTTCACTCTGACAGAACTCTTGCATAAGAAGAGAATCAAACTCTGTCCCATGATCACTTCTGATCAGGGCAATGTGAGTATTGAACTCAATCTGTACACATTTGAGAAACTCTGTCAAACACTTAAAGTTATCAGACTTCTTCCTCAGAAAGAACACCCATGTAAATCTAGAGAAGTCATCTACAACTACTAAGGTGTAAGATTTCCCTCCTAAGTTTTGTACTGTGATGGGTCCAAAAAGATCCATGTGTAACAGATACAATATCCTAGGTGAATCACTCTTATTAAGTGACTTAAAACTATTTTTAGTTTGCTTGCCTAATTGACAAGCCCTGCAGAGTCCTTCCTTCTTGTAGGGGCCAGAAGGTAGTCCTCTAACAAGGTTATCCTTGGATAGCCTAGCAATAGTTCTAAGGTTTAAGTGTCCTAGTCTCTTGTGCCATAAAATATTTGGTCTACAGACAGAATTGAACAGGCAAATATCTACATCTGTTGAAAGAAAATCAACTAGATAGATGTTATCTTTCCTTTTACCTATCAACACAGTTGTGTTGTCATCTGACTTGATCTTGCATAATGCTTTGCTGAAGGTTACCTAGTAGCCTTCATCACATAGCTGACTGATGCTTATTAAGTTGTGCTTCAGTCCTTCCACATAAGCTACCTTCTTGAATGTTACTGATCCAATCTGGACTGCACCATATGCTTTAGTTTGTCCAAAGTTTGAATCACCAAAGATAACTTTGGGTCCAAGCTTGGCTCTAAAGTATGTGAGGTTGTCCTTGTTTCCTGTCATGTGCTTAGAGCACCCACTATCCAAGTACCATTGCTGGTTAGATGTTGGATAGGTCTTCACCTGCACATAAGATAATTCATTTGTTTTTGACCCAGTTTACCTTGGGCCTAGGTTGATAACCTTTAAACTCTGAAATAAAAGACATCACAGGTTGACTCTTATAACCTTCAAGATGATATCTCCTTGGAGGTATAATCCATTCAGTATAAGGGTTAAAGATTTGGGAAGAAGGACCCCTAGGATTGGATTTTGATTTGCCCTTGAAAGAGTTTTCAGAGCTCTGATCTCTGTTCGACGATCGTGGAGCTGTGTTCGACGATCTTAGGTCAGATCGTCGAGCTCCGTTCGACGGTTGACTATGGCAGAGTTCAGGAACTTGAGATCATCGACCTGAGTTCGACGATTTTGCCTGAGATCGTCGATCTACGTTCGGCGATCGTCGAGCTCCGTTCGACGATTTCTGCTGGGACTTAGATTTCTTGGGCAGATCAGAATTTTTCCTAGCTACCTCTACAACTCCCTTTCCTTTATCAGAAATGAACTTGATTGGAGTTGTTAGAACTATGGGTTGGCTGGATGAAGCACCCAAGCCCAGTATACTATTAAATCTGGAATTCACTGTCTTGTGATGTCCATCAGCTTGATACTTCTCCCATTAAGGGATTCTTCAAGCTTCTTGGCCTCAGATAGCTCACTTTTCAGTGAATCTATCTGCTCCCTACAACACTCCAACTCCTGAGAGAGTTTGAGGTTTTCTGAATTTAAGGTATTATGTTCAGATAAATGATTTCTGAGAGAGATAATTTCCTTCTCAGATTTTAGCAGGTCTAAACATAATACTTTAAACTCAGATTTAAAGTCCTCTGAATTGAAATCAAAAGAACTGATTACCTGATCTTCTTCAAGTTGAGTCTCTGAATCTGACTCTGACTCTTCTTCATCTGAATTATGTTGTGAGTCATTGATTGCCATCATGCAGAACTCCTTCTCTTCTACATCATCTTCATCATCACTGGAGCTGGATGAGGCTTCTGATTCCTCTTCAGTTTCACTCCAGGATTCAGCAACAAATCTCTTTCTTGTGTGTTTATTTTTGCTTGAGGAGGGCTTGCCATTGCCATTCCTCTTGAAGTCTTTCTCCTTTCTTCTTTCTTTCTTATCCCTTTTGTCCTTGTTTTTGTTCTCTGGACAGTCAGTTACAATGTGCCCTGGTTTCCGGCAACCAAAGCAAACAATTTCTTTATTGTTAGACTTATCATACCTTGGCTTATCATGCTCCTTGTATGATCTCTTTCTGAAGTCTTTTCTGGCCATCTTATAGAATCTTTTGGCCAACAGACTGAGCAGTTCATCATTGCCTGTGACTTTGTCTTCAGGCTTATCTTCAGTTGCCTTAAAGGCTATTGTCTTCTCTTTTCTTGTGGCTGGTGAGGCAGCCTTCTGTTCTTCTTCTCTATTTTTGATTAGTAGCTCATAAGATTTGAGCTTACCCAATAGAGCTTCTATGGTGATCTCATTCAACTTTCTGGCATCCTTGATTGGCCAGATTCTTGAATCCCAAGTGCTTGGGAAGCACATTAGGATTTTGTCATTAAGTTCAGTTAGTGAGATCTCTTTATCCAAAGTCCTGAGTTCACTAACTATCATACTAAGTCTATTGTACATGTCTCCAACTGATTCAGCTTCTTCCTTCTTGAAATTCTCATATTGAGATATGAGGTGGGATCTCCTGTCCTTTCTCTCATCAGCTGAGCCTGAGACTATTTCTGAGAGTTTATCCCAGATTTCCTTTGCTGAATTGCATTCAGCCACCTTTTGAAAGATGTCATCAGACATGGTCTGGGCTAAGATGTTCATAGCCTTGGCATCAGCTACCTTCCATTTCTTGATATCAGCATCTGTTTCTGATGGAGGTGGAACAGCATTTGTACTTGAGTTCTCTGGAGGTCTTGGGCAAACTGTCAACACAGAATTAAAAATATCCTTGTCAATAGAATTCATGTATAATCTGATCTTTGCTTTCCAAAGTGCAAACTTGGACAGATTGCACACTGGAGGTCTGGTGCTAGCATAATCTTTGTTTTGGGCCATGATTTGTGAAAACAAAATCTAATAATGAACTCAAAAGAAAACAGATCTAACTAGGAATCTTTGGGTTCAGGTGTTAGCCTGTGCAACCACCAAGGTGTGGCATATTTAACCAACCTCCCTCTGATACCAATTGAAAGTGCAGCTAGATCTGATATACTCTAGAGGGGGGTGAATAGAGTATATGGTGCTTGAAAGCTTTGTACAACAATTATTGTAATCTGAGTGAACAAAGAAGCAACTATTAATTCTAATCACAAAATAACCTACAACAGAAATTAATCACATATCTAAACTAATCAAAAAATAATCACAGCCAGAAACAAAAGATAAAGACAAGCAATCCAGAAGACACAAGGAGCTATAGTGGTTCCCCTAAACTTGGGTACATCCACTCTTCTACCACCCTA
Source organism: Platanthera guangdongensis (assembly GCA_039583875.1). Lineage (NCBI taxonomy): Eukaryota > Viridiplantae > Streptophyta > Magnoliopsida > Asparagales > Orchidaceae > Platanthera > Platanthera guangdongensis. The sequence continues at coordinate 98,977,649 of CM077149.1, forward strand.
GGTAGGAATCCACTGCAGGATGAGTTGATCAGGTGTCCTGGGCACCAATGAGCTTTTGATAAGGTGCTCAAAAAAAATTCAGATTTTTTGATCAGGTGTCTTGCCACCAATGAGCTTTTGACAAGGTGCTCAAAAAACAAACACAAACTTTTGAAGGGAGTTTGAGAAACCCTTTACAGAGATGGGGATGAGAGAGTTATGGAAGTCTTCTCTTTCTCAAAGCAGCTGAGAAGACTATGTGGATTTGATGTTGTCAAAGCTCCCCCTGAGTCCTTGAGATGTTTAGGAAATGAAGCTTTGATGTAGGGTGATAGGCCTTCAGAAGTTCATCTCCAGCAAATGATGATTTCAGCAACAGCTGAAATGTTAGGTGTCTGGAGTCTTTGAAAGATGTTGGCCTTGAACACTTGAATCACAAGAGATCATAGGATTTCAAATTTGTTGATCTCCTTTTGTGTGTGTTCTTGAGAGAATTCTTTGAGACAGAGAATATGTTTGTCCTTGTTCTTCTTGTCTGTGTCTGAGTTCTAAGTGATAGAGAGATTCAAAAATCTTGTATTTTATTCTCTGGTACTGAATAGAAAAACATCCTCTGTCAAGAATAGTCGTTGGCCTGTCATTAATTGCATCCTTAATTGCAATAGTCTTCTGGAGGAAAGTCCAAAGAAACATTCCTTGATAATCCCTTGAAACTTGGTTCAGAAATAAATGAAAACGGCTAGAAAATCTTCTGAATTAATTGCTGAATAACTCCTTAACTATTCTGAATTTGAATCTTGAAAAATCCTTGAAGTCATCAGAAAACGTCGAACTGAGCTCTGCTATCGTCGAACTGAGCTCAGCGATTTGGACTTATACAGCAACAGAAATCGTCGATCTGAGCTCAAAGATCGTTGAACTGAGCTCAGAGATAGAGATCCAATACTGAGTCAAGATCGTCGAACTGAGCTCGCAGATCGTCGAATGGAGTTCGACGATTTGTTGAAGTTGAGCTCAGCGATCGTCGAATGGAGTTCGACGATCTGTTGAAGTTGAGCTCAGCGATCGTCGAATGGAGTTCGACGATCTGTCGAATTTGAGCTAGACGATCGTCGATTGGAGTTCGACGAATCGTCGTGCTGAGCTCGACGATATGACTTAGTCTCAAACTGAAAATCCTTGGTATTGAGGGCAGCTTCCAAATCTAGACTTCTAACCCTTACACTCAATTCTAATTGACCTTTAGATCTATACAAGAGGTCAAAAACAGGTTTCCTAGAGACATAGTGATCCTGACCCAAATTAGTAATAGGGTGTTCCAACAGGTTGTTACATAGGTCACCTCGGTCTCTCCTCCAGTGTAGTTCTCCACCTTATCCTGGACTACCTTGACCTCAACTAGTAAACCTCTATCATTCGACACATGACAGGTAGTGCCGCTATCTAGCCATCACTCAAAGGACGGACTGTGGTGACTACTCCCGATCATAGCCATAAAGGACTTGAGATCTAAGTCATCTGCCAGCATATTCGCCACATTTTGTGGGGCTTCCTCCTTCTTCTTCTTAGGAGCTTTACAATCAGCCACCCAGTGTCCCCACTTACCGCAGTTGTGGCACTTGCCCCTCTTCTTTTTGAAAGAGGTCTTTTTAGGCGCCAACTATGCAGAGGCTTCAACTTTGGGTGCTGGTGGCTTCCGTCGAGGCTTGCTGGGTGGAGAAACGAAGTTGATAGTCTGTGAGGACTGACTGCTTTGTTTCAAACTCTTTCCAGTGATATTTTGATCCTCGGTATGAATGAACCTTTTGAATTCATCCAGTGCGATCTTTTCCTTCAGCCTGTACATTTCAATCTTGAAGGTAGACCACTCAGGAGGTAGCTTGCTAAGAATCAAACACACAAAGAGATTATTTGAAATATCGGACTTATCGTCCGCCAACTTGAGACACAGACTTTCCAGATCAATTATTTGTGAGGTGATTGACAAGTTTAAATTGAAGAGTCTCCCCCTAAGGAGAGTCCTCGACAACCCCTCCTCCTTCTATAAGTTAGCGTTCAAGCGATCTCAAATCTCCTTTGCGGTCTTATAATCGTTGTAGGTCAGGGCGAGTCTAGGGTTCAGTGAATTTAGGAGGTAGTTCCTGCAGAAATCTTCTTCCTTTCTCTATTGAAATTCCTCCACATCCTCTTCGGTAGTGGCGAAGTCACTTAGAACGGTGTAAAATATCTCGTGTTCCTTCATTCCCAGCCGGACGTGCAGCTTCCAAGCATGGAAATCTGAGAGGTCGAATGATTGTAGCTTGACGATGTCGTACAAACTAAGCTTCGACATCTCTCTTAAGCTAAAACAGTAAGCAGGAAAAAAAATCACCTGAATCGCACGGAGACGAGACGCGGGTCTTCAGATCCAATCCAGAAATAATTTTGCTCTCCAAGTAGCACCAAGGAGGTTAGAACTCCTCCAAAGAACCTAAAGTTCCAGTGCATAACCCAAGCGAGAGAAACTCTCTTGATCTCTCTTCTCCAAACAAAATGGATCCTTTGACTGAAGATGAGCCAATCTCTGGAAATCCAGCATCTCACCAAGAAAGGTTTTGGAAGTGTATACCAAATCTGGAAAACCTGGCAGAAAATCACCACTAGTTTCCCTTGGTTGTTGCTTGGATTTGGGTGTGAGTGCTGGAGAATGGGAACAACTATTGCACAGAGATCTTTAGCGCAACAAGTGACGAAAAAAACCTCTTTCTGGTGTGGATTTGAAGATTAACGATAGAGCCAACAACAAAACGATGCTCCAGCAACTGGATAAGCACAGATTCAGCCAGATCTAAAGGCTGTGGTCTCAGGTTGTAGAACGCCAATTAGATCTGCCAGAGAAATATCCCAGCGACAGGGCTAAGCTCCTGAACTGACGGGAATGGAGAATGAGAGTGGCGTCGGGCTATTGCTTCTCGCGATCCATGCAAAATAGGGGCGGTGACTACAAAATTCCAACCCTTATCAGCAATCTAAAGGAGGAAAACACCATACAGAAGACGATGTAGGAATCTGCGTCGGCGATGTAGGTGCGTCAAACTTTTGAGCGACAGACCTGGATCGGGAGGCGCAGTCAAAAAATAGGCGGCACTGCAGTCAAAAAGTTTTGGAAGTATATTTAACAACTTTTTCTATTAGCAACTTTTCATTAGCAGTTTTTCATCAACAACAACTCAATCAAACAGAGCCTTAGTGTTGTGGTTGTATGAATCCACGTGTAGCACATAAATTGTCATTTGAAGCTAGACTATTAATGCCTTTGTTTCAATTTTGATCGACGCTGCAATCTGCATACATAAACCTAAAATACTAGGAAAAGTATCATTTTAAATAAAATATAGCATAAAATATTATAAAATAGAATCACTTTGGTGATTTCAATATCCATCCACACTTAAAGCTTTGCTCATCTCGAGCAAAAATAACTGGATAAATATTCTTTTCGTAGAATATACGATTGCACTTAGCATGTGCAATAAGCCTTTAAATCATAGGTTATTCTAGTGGACGAGTTGAATATCGTGAGGGTTTTATATCTGTGAATTGCACCCTCAAAATTCTATCCTAAATTTACAATTACATAAATGTATAAATATTTATAAGAGAATATTGGAAATCATTAATAAACATGGACAAATAAGTTCAACTTTTATGGAATTAGATTTTTACACACTTTGGTAAATAAATGGCAAAATTTTCTCAGAATTTAAACAAATATTAATCAAATATATAGCTTAGATAATATGTTCATAATCCTAAGAGAGGGAGAGAGCTATCTTGAGATAGATATTTTTATAACATTAGTGAAGAACTTTTAACTCAATTGTTTTCTTATTCAAACTCATAATCTAGTGATTATAAATAAGCTTAATTTATGATAAAAATAGTCTTAGTTAGTGCAAAAGACAAATTTGTAAAGACATGTTAAAAAAATTCTCTTAATATTGAAATTGTAGAATAAGTATATTAAAGTCATAGAAATGATCATTTTGTCACGTGAGCTTCATGAAGACATTAATGTAAGGTATGATTCCAGAAAAACTAAAAGCAAAATGTTCCCCAATAATAGTATAAGATAGCTCCCTAGGTGCCTCAACATACAATGTCCATTAGGTCTTATCAGACACTAAGGTAGAGCTAGTGAAGGAGTAAATCAAAGTGTTCCTATAATATTTATTAAAGTTTTCTAAAATAATTTCTAGGTGTCAAAGATCACAATGCTTATTTGGACTTATTAGGGACTAGAGTAATGTTAGGGGAGATCTTTAATTACCTAGGTGCCATATCTCATAGTGCCTATTAGGGCTTATCAGGGACCAGGGTAGTGCTCAGACTTTATCAATTTTGATTTTATTTGACCTCATATTATATTGAAAATCACATATGAAAAATTATTATAAGGGAACAAAAAGGAAAAAAAAATTAACTGGGATAGCTAACTAATGTAGTTAGAGAGTTAAGTGACAAGTAATTATCTTTATGAATAAAATATAATAGTTCTCTTAATCAAGCCTAAGTGAATTAATCAACAAAATTTATCATCTTCGTCTTAAACAATAATAAGGATTATAGAACTCAGAAAAAGAATTCAAATAAAGGCCTACTAGAAATAGAAGAAATCATAATATTCAATTGACTATTTCACTTTAAATCATCTAATGTGAGCTCTTCCCAACTAAGAATTAGCACACATAAATAAGATATATACTTTACTAATACCTGATTACTGATGATTATTATCAACTTTATATTTAAACATGTGCTGATAAATCTAGTTTTAAAGATATAAATTATTGTTACAAAATGTTTTTTTGAACATAAAATAATAATAAAACATAAAATGATAATAAAACATAAAATTGGAGCAGCATAATTTTTTTTTGAACATAAAATGATTACTTCTAAGATGAATTATGTAGGATCATGTATGTATGAACCTACATATTTAATTATTCTTAATTTTTAAAAGATAAGCTGACACAAAAAGGACCGATCCATATTATTTCCTGTAATTTTGATTGATATAATCTAAATTTTCCAAACATTCTCAATATTTTATTTACAATAATATTATTACAAAAGTCTAATATTTTTTTATAATTAATTTATAATTTTTATTTTCTAGTTTATCAAAATAAATCTCTTGTTTTTCAAAACCCACCACATTCCTAACTTTTGAGTTCAATGATTTAGAACTTTTCAAGAATTGATGATCAATTAGTGACTAAGATGAAAATATTATTGAATTAAAGATATCGACCACTCGTTCTAAGCTTAAATCTCTTTTCTTATATAGCATTTTATTATCAGTACAATCAAACTGTTCTAATAATTTTAATTTTTCATGAAAAGGTTATTCAAAAAGTTTATCAAAAATTTCAAGATCTTCATGTGATATATAGTATTCTACACAATAAGAATCACTTTTAAATTCTCTTTCAAAAGTAATCTCTAAAATTTTATTTTCTAATACTTCGTGATCTTTAATAAAATTTTCTTCCGAATTATTTCTTTCGATCACTTTAAAATCAACACTTAGATTAATTTGTATCATAACTTATAATGTCGTCTAAATGATTTTTTAAATCTCTTTCAAATTCTTTATTATTGTCTTCATCTTTAGGCTCCGTTTGGGGGGACTTATTTTCACCGGTCAAGCGGTTACAACCGCATGAATAGGACCTTAATTGTGGTCCGATTCATGCGGTCGTAACCGCTTGACCGGTGAAGATAAGTCCCCCCAAACGGAGCCTTAATCTCAACATCTAAACTTTTATCAATAGATTTGGTAAGATGATCAAAATTTTCTTCATGGATTATCTTTGATAATTTTACGCTATCGTGCTCTTGCCTTATAAATATTCATTATAAGTACTATCAACTTTATCAATTTTTTATCCACAAAATTTTCTTCATTTTTTTGATAAAATCATTTTCTTCATCAATCGATTTATCATTAAAATTATGAGCTTGGATTTTATATAATAGGAGCGTTCTATCCAAATCGTCTTCTTTTATATCATTAGACTCAACATAGTCCAATTCTTCCTCAGAACATTCATCAGAATCAATGAAGTCAAAATTATTAGTTGTTTGTCAATTTGAGTTACTTAAAATTTTATTATTATTATTATTAATTGAAGTGATTATTTTTTTGACATGTATTTCTAATCTAATCATTACTTGAGAATTTGAATTTATTATTAGTTCGACAGATTGTTGAAATATTGCTAGATTCTCGGAAACTTTCGTGCTACTTTTAATTAAATTTTGAAGTTTTAAATTTATGTTTATGTGATCATTATTATTATATTGCTCACTATGATAATGATTGAATTTATATTCGGGAAGGTTATACTCATTTTTATGTTCATGGTAATAAAATTGATTTTGATAACAAGAGTCATTAAAATTATTAGTTTGATTAATTGATAGTAATTCAAAATTATGCAAGCATGCTAATCATTCATCTTGCTTAGTTTTTTTAAAAAATGCATGGTTGAATTTACTTATAATTTAGAATAAGATAGATTTTGATATATTATGAAATAGCTAATTATATATATATACAATAAAAAATTATTTTTTTAATAATAAATCATAAATCTAAATAATCCGAAAAATCAAAACAAAAATTATTAATTTTCTCCGACAACAACGTCAAAAATTTGATGAGAAATTTCAAAGCACTAAGATAATAACAATAAGTAATTTAAGATTGAAGTTGATATAGTGCAATGAAATTTCAAGTAATAAAAACCGTAAGTGCACGGTGTACGATTGCAATACCAATGCAAGTGCGAGTCGATTCACAAAGAATGTAAATTTTATTTTAATTGAGACAAATTATACATAAAAGGTTCGAATGATTGTAAATATAAAAAACTTAATTAAAAAAAATATGTTTTAGTTGCAATTTCATCAAAATAATTAATATTTGATTATTGAGTGATAGTTCATTGCGGCTTAGATATATATAAAAATTATAATGCATAGAAAATTCTTGTATCTATTAATTCTCCCAATAATAGCGTATATTACTTTTCACATATCACATCAAAATTACTTTAGCATGAAACATATGCGAGCAATATAAAATAAAGATTTAGGTGATAAGAATTGATAGAAAGCTTCAAGAATAAGTCCAAAAATTTGTTTAAATCACTAGAAATATTTTGTATGCACTTGAGCTATATAACATCAAACATACAGTGGAATGCAATGTGCGTATTATGCTACACAAAATATCAAATTTTTTTATTAAAATTTTCGGATATAACTATGATTGAGCGATGAGTAATTACAATAATCATGAGATAATTAAATAAGTGATGACATTATACCTGAAACAATACGAAACTACTCGCACATGATTTGTTTTACAAGTATTATAGGCGAGATCATCTTATAAGAAAATAGAAGCAATGAATAATTTTATTGATCGAAAAAATTAAGACTTACTAACTTGCGCGAAGCGCATACATGAGTTTCCTCCAAATCTCCTTCATACACATTGGCTCTCATAGGTTCACAAACATAATGCTTGTAGAATCCATTTTACCTCCAAAAATTCCACATCTTAAAGTTAAATTTGGTGAATTTATAAAGTAAAACTCCCCCCTCCTCCCGGTCGGGCCTCACTCGGGTCGACTTAACCAGACTGAAGTTTCCTTCTTCCGAAAATACCCTCCCGCCTCCTCACAAAAACGATCTTCCTGATATCCAAGCTTCCCCATTAGAGTTTCTTCACTCTAGCCATTCATCTCCAACAACACGTGTGGAGTTCGTCGATGAAGATGTGGCGTTCGCCGACGCCGCCAGGTACTTCCCTCTTCTTCTTCTCTTCCTCTTCCTTCTCTCTCCTTCCACCCATTTTTCTTCTGAATTAGGTGATGCCCTGACGCTGCGCTAGGGACGACGCTGCGCTCTGGACACTGCCCACTTGATCGGGCCTCACTCTGATTTAACTTAATTTGACTGAATTCATTTAATTCCTTTAAAAAAAACATTAAAAAAACACCACCAGTTGTCTTCTTCCTCCCCTCACCCATCGCTCATTGAAACTCTCCCTCTCTCCCTCTCTCCCTCTGTCAAGCACTTTCTTCCGGCTTCTCCCACACCTCTGTTCCCTCGCCGGAATGTTCCGCCCTGAGCGCCATGTCGCGCAACACATCCGGCGCGAGATGCTCCTCGTCCACGACCCATCCTCCTTCACGCCGCAATTAGATTTCCCCGATGCCAAATCCTCCTCCTCCTTCCTCAACCCATTCGAGCCCGCTGGAATGCCTCGCTGGTAACCTCCTCCGACGTGCATTTACCCTATTTTCCCTTCTCCTTGTACTCGTTTCACGAGGATATTTCGCCTCTTCTCGCTCCTCTGCCGCCTCCATACGACGACAACTAACCAACCCGCCGTCGGTGTGGATGACGAGATCCCGTGGCGGCGGGAGCCAGGGCGCTCTGGCGATGTCCCTGGCGTCCAACCCGACGTCCGGTCAGTTTGCGTCCTGCGACGATAGATGGCTTCCCACAGGTCTGCGCCTACACCAACCAATCGCCTGCAACGCTGCGCCAACCATTGTCGGCGAAGTTGTGGAGCAGGCTTTTGCATGACGGTGCCGAGAAACAAACAAACCAAAAACTGTGTCCATGGGAAGAAACTATAGAGGCTACAATCTTTAATCTGCAACCGCCTGCTAATCTTCTCGAGCTCTTCTATAGATTCAGAGAAATTCTCGAGATAACTGCAGCTCACACTGCAGCAGAATTGAGGGTTCACGGTCCGATATCTCCCTTTCTCTTCCATTTAATTATCTCAACCTAGATCTAGCTGTTACTTTCTGTTTCATTGTCCCTTAATTTCTTGCTCATGTAATAAAGGCATTCTGAAATTAGAGCTAATTAGAATGCGATTCTTACACGGATCATGCATCCCACTCCTTATGTTTATGTTCATCATTGTATTAATTTTAATATGAAAAAGTTCCTGAGATTTCTAAAAATTTCTGCGGATTTCTACCTTACTTTTATGTTGGAGTGGAAGCAAGATTAGGACAGGGGAATAGCATGAATTTGCACACAGGGTGCGGGGGCCATTAATGAATGTCGGAGCAACCCGACTTTATGTTCGGCTTTATGTTCTAGAAACCCCCGCAGTTGACATCAATACCTAAAACTAGTTGTTAGATACAATCTTCTTCTCGATGAATGCTGATCAAAATTCCCAGAGCTTATCCACCGCTGCCCCTGATTCCCCTTCCAAGGACACCACCACCGCCCAACAATTGGTCCAAAGCCCCGAAGCAGAGGCTGAAGCTAGAGAAGTCGGGATCTATAACAAGACTTTTTTTAAAATGAATGATGTTTATAATGTTTTGCCCAGTCATGGGCAAAAAGTTTTGGCCCGGAAAGCCCGCTCGGGTCCGGCCCGACAAATGCTCGGCAAGGCCCAGCCTGGCCCAAAACTGGGCTTTTGCCGGGCCGGGCCCCCATTTTTACCGGTTGCCCGACCCGATGTCCGGCCTTGGCTGGGCCGGGACAGCACGAGCCCGACACCGGGCTAAGGAAAATAATCCCGCCAGGCGGGATTAAAAATCTCGCCTAATCATAGGCGGGATTAAGTCCCGCCTAAACAGGCGGGATTTTAATCCCGCCTTTTGAATTCAGGCAGGCTTGGGCCCGGCCCGGGCGGGCCGGGGCCCGGCCCGGGCCGGCCTGAAGAGCCTAAGAAGGCTCCCCTTTTGAGAGTGAGCCCGAGCCCGGCCCCAGCCTGATTCAAATTGGGCCCGGGCAGAGCCCGGTTTGGAAAAAGCCCGGGACCGACCGGGTCGGGCCAAGCCCGGCCCGATCGGGCTTTTTGCCCATAATATTTTATAGCTTCCGCATATTTCTTCAATTTATTTTATATCAATTTTGAGATATAATGTTATAAAAATTTTGAGATATATAGAATCTGTTGATCCGTATTTATTTTATACTTTGCTCCAACACATTAATCTATTTTAATGTCTTTTCAAGATTAACATCAGTTCAAAATTTAGTATACTTCACTAATGAATGTATTAACAAAAAATAAAACTTGATTTCTCTATTCATTTCAAACAAAATAAATATATCATTTAGTTCACCTGCTTTTATATTAAAATTCAAAATTTTAATATATCATTAGCCAGTAGCTCTCCCTTTTCTTCTCTTCCCCCTCGTTTTCTTTCTCCTCCCGCCCTCTTCCCCCCAAACACAATGGCGTTTCAGCATAAAGAAGCCGTAGCCGAAGAAATAATGCGGGACAAATAATTCAGAGCTGAAATAATTCCAGCGCCCATGGTGGACGTTGACTTGGTCAGCACCTACTTGGGCGATGAAATGATTCAGAGCTCAAAAGATTCAGCGCCATTTGGCGGTGAATTAATAAAAGCCTAATATCAAAGTTGATTTAGTTTGGGCTAACATGGGCATGGCTTAATTTATGCTCCGTTTGGGAGGACTTATTTTCACCGTTCAAGCGATTACGATCGCATGAATCCGACCTTAATTAAGGCCGATTCATGTGGTCGTAACCGCTTCACCGGTAAAAATAATCCTCCCCCCCCCTCCCACCAAACAGCGCCTGGCATTGTGAGCTTTTTATTATTGTGATTGTATCTAACAACGTGTAACACAGTTTTAAATTGTCATCTGAAGCTAGACTTTCACTGCGTTTGTTTCGATTTTGATCGACGCGTGTTTTCTTTGCAATCTGCATACACAAATCGAAAATATAGTGAAAAGTATCATTTTAAATAAAATATAACATAAAATATTATAAAGTAAAAGCACTTTGATGATTTCATCAGTCTGCATGGGTAGATCTGTGTTTCTGTCAAATTTTCAAATCCCCTTTTATAGAGCACTGGATCAATAGAAGACAACATGCTCGAAAAGGAAAGCTCCAACGACTAGAAAATTTACCTAAAGAAAGTTCTGAAAATGGAAAGATTTTGAAATTAATGAGAATAAACCTTTTTCCTCAAACAACACCTTGATTATGGAAGCAGAAAACTGGGTTTGAATTAATCCAAATAGATTGCGCAATATGCGGCTTAATCACAGGAGAGAGCCGTTAGACCACGCATCAGGACAGTAAAAACTTCCAAGTAAAACTTCAGTTGATGCAGTCAACAAAGACTTTTAGCTCTTATAGATGTTATGTAGTCGGCATGTTGTACTTTAAGAACTAACTAAAAGCATCCAACACTTAAGCATTTATCTTACAGAAATCCTTCAATAACATTCTGATCATAAAATATATACCATTCCAGTAGATGCATGTACAACCTCATATTTGATGGGTGGGACCTAGACACCCCAAGGACCAGAGTTGGGCTAGCCATGAGCTAGCTTTAGGCTAGAAGCCGGAGTAAATATTTTTGGCCAAGAGGGTTCCCGCTCGGGGCATGCGAGAGGGCTTGCGGCTGGATCAGTGGGATGCCCTTGAGGTTGGCGTTGAGTGAGGATTTGCCACTCAACGCCCATCAGTTCCCAGCGTTGAGTGAGGTGTCGAGAGGGTTCCCGCCCGGGGTATGCGAGAGGGCTTGCCCGTGGATCAGTGGGATGCCCTTAGGGTTGGCGTTGAGTGAAGCTTTGCCACTCAACACCATCTTGACTTCGGCATTGAGTGAAGCTTTGCCACTCAACGCCCCGCAGTTCCCGACGTTGAGTGAGGCTTTGCCACTCAATGCCCAGCAGCTCTCGGCGTTGTGTGAGGGTTTGTCACTCAACGTCATTTTGCCTCTGGCTTTGAGTGAGGCTTTGCCTCTCAACGCCTCTTTTCTCTTCGCGTTAAGACCGGTTCCGCCACTCAGCGCTCTCAGTGCTTTGCGGCTTGCCCCTCTGTTTTGCATAGGGCAGGCGGAAGGCTAGTGGTGGAAGGGTTCCCGCCCAGTGTGATCCAAAGGAGAAATTACCTGAATGTCCTTTGGCCTGCATTTTGCTCCTCAGAACATCAGAGTTTGGTTGTTGTCAGACTACTTTGAGCTGCAAATATACCTTTAGAACAACTGAGTTATGTTATTAGCAAACCAGATGCTGAAAATCTATAAATAGACCCATAGGGTAACTCAGAAGGCAAGCTTTTATATTTTCTAAAATCCTTTTAGTGTTTTCTCAGGTACTCCAAGCCCAACAATTGGTTTTGGAGGGGAAGCGCTCAGAGATCTTCCGGGTTAGAGGAGGGACCTCCCAGCTGAGGCTTAGGGTCAGTTGCAGGTTCTTTGTTACTAGTTAGGTGTCAAGGTTTGAGAGAAGTAGGTGTCAGCTATACCCCAAGGTCCTAACTCTCGTTGAGGCCAGTTTTTGGCTTCAACAATATTGCAGTCGACAACTTTCGTAACTGTCCAGTCGATACAGTTGATAAATTACTTATCTTTACAGCCGATGTAGTAGATAAATGACTTAGCTTCTACTCGATGCAGTTGACTTTTTCCCTGGTCATTTAGTCGCTGCAGTCGATAAATGACTTAGTTTCTAGTCGATGTAGTCAACTTTTTCTGTAGTCATTCAGTTGATGCAAACGACAAAATACTTAGCTTCTAACCTATGCAGTCAACATTTTCTAGTCGATACAGTCGACATTTTACTGAGACTTATTTGAGCTTCTGCCTCTAAATTCTTGCAACTTCCCTGTTTATTCTTATGGTAGTGACATGTCTAATATAGAATTAGATCATAGGTTAGCATGAGTTTTGCACTTTGAGGGATCACAAGGGCAAAATTCTGTTTGGGTGACCATAAGCCTAACAATACATTAGTCAAACACTTCTTTTAAGCCTGTCATAACTGTTAGATAAGTTAGTTTATGTCTGCAAGTTTCGAGACCGACTCAGAGCGTGTTTATGGGTTCGTGTCCTCCTAGGGTTAGGCTCTACGCCGGAGGTACTATATATACATATTCCAAACTCGATAGGTGTACGCAGAATACTTTGAGCGGAGCTTCCCCCTCTACATTCTTAAAGTAACGTTTAAGGTTTTTCCGCTTCCGTTCCAGATTCCGCCGTAGTGCTCTGTCCCGTGCATTCCGCCACTTGGAAAATCGCTACGGCCCTGTTCGTTTCGCAGGTTTTGTTTGGCAGGAATTAGTTTTTTTTGAAAACTAAAAACTGGAAGGTTTTAGTTTTCTGTCAAAACCAATTCTGTTGTTCATTTGCAAGAAGGTTTTCAGGCCCCGGAATTGATAAATCTCAAATTTTTTGATCGTCTATAGGAATGTTTTCGGGTACAAGAATTGATTTTTAAATTAATAAAAAATATTAAACTGATATAAACAAACATTTTAAACATCATTGAAAAGCTAATCATCCATGATATAAGTTTTCACACATCAAAAGTTTAAGACAACCATAATGTTTATGCATCAAAAATGATACAATCATCATGATATAAGTTTTACACATCAAAAAGATACAATCAATCATAATTTTGGCACAACCAAAAAACTATTCGCCCAAGTGCACGCGCAACCAAGCGCTCCTAAGAATCTCTGGCATAACCAGAAAACACTCAGATTTGATTTCGTCGGCGACAAACATATCTATAGCCCTGATCATATTAGCCTCTAAAAGGTCTGTCATAGAGAACAATTTTCAGAACTCTATAGACCCTAAAAAATACAAATAAAACTAAAAATAGTCACATTTTCACTAGGAGGAAGAAGAAAACTGTTACCAGCCTGCGAGGGAGACGACACGGGTTGGAGGAGGTTAGGATGTCGTCGGAGCACGGCGAGGGAGATGACACAGGTCGGTCGTGGTCGTCGGATTTTCGTGCTTTCGTCGGTGTCGTGGAAGCGTGCGAGAGGCCGATATCGAAGCCTGCTCGCTCGATCGGGAGGGAGAAGAAATCGGCGGGATGAAAACCAAGCTATTTGGTGGTCGCTGGATTTTCTTGCTTCTGGCGCTGGCGTCGTGGAATCGTCGGAGACGAGGAAACCTAAGGCCGTCGCTCGATCGGGAGGGAGAAGAAAGCGACTGATGAAAACCGAGCTATCAAGGTAAGTTTTAGGGATAGTTACTTTTTATCCCCATTAAAACCGACCGATTTTCGTATAAAACAAAAAATTGGGTTTAAAATGACTAAACGAACTTGATTTTTTGTTTTCATCTAAGTAAAACCAAAACTGATGTATCAAAACCTGCGAAACGAAGAGGTCCTACTTGTTCTGATTTTTCTGGTGATTTCTCTCCCGATCAAGATCGTGGATCTGGGCCTGTAGATTCACGTCGCCCTCGCTGTGTAGAACAGGCTGTCGTGGCTTGAAAGTAGAGCCTGTCCCGTCGCCTATCTGTAAGGAGAAATCACGGATCAGTTCTGTGAGAAAGGCCGCTGCCAATTGAGGTGTGCCTGAAGGTTGTTTCTTCCCCCTGCTCTGTTACTAGGAGTTTTTGGCTGATTAAAAAAAAGAGGACATCTCATTTTCTCCCAGAACAGGAGGACGGAAAACTTGTGCCTTCTCCTATTCTCGCCTATTGAAGGTCAGATTTGGTTAATTGTGGAGGAGTATGTTCTATGTTCCCCTTTATTCTCTGCTCTGATCATAAACAAACAAAGAGGAAGAGATTTGCCATTCTCCAAGAAGAATAGTTTGTTTGTTGTCGTAATTCTTCAGATCTTGAGGCCAAAATTCTTCAGAAATTGAAGATTCTAGTTCATTACCGAAATTCAAGGTTGATTCCACTGCAGCCTCTTGATTGAGATCTGAACTTTGCCACTTGGACAAAACACTATTTTCTGGATTGGATCTGAAGACTCGCGTCTCGTCTCCGCGGAGCTCAGATGACTTCTTTCTTGTTTACTGTTCTAACTTAAGAGAGATGCTGAAACTTAGTTCGTATGACATCGTCAAACTTTAATTGTTCGACCTCTCTAATTTTCACGCTTGGAAGCTGCACGTCCAGCTCGGAATGAAGGAACGTGAAATATTTTATACCGTTCTGAGTGACTTCGCCACTACCGAAGAGGATGTGGAAGAATTTCAACAGAGAAAGGAAGAAGATTTCTGCAGGGACTACCTCCTAAATTCACTGAACCCTAGACTCGCCTTGCCCTACAACAATTATAAGACCGCAAAGGAGATTTGAGATCGCTTGAACGCTAACTTCTAGAAGTAGGAGGGTTTGTTGAAGACTCTCCTTAAGGGGAGACTCTTCAATTTAAGATTTAATTTAAACTCGTCAATCACCTCACAAATAATTGATCTGGAAAGTTTGCGTCCCAAGTTGGCGGACGATAAGTCTGATATTTCAGATAATCTCTTTGTGTGTCTGATTCTTAGCAAACTACATCCTGAGTGGTCGATCTTCAAGACTGAAATGCACAGGCTGAAGGAAAATATCGTACTGGATGAACTCAGAAGGTTCATTCATATCGAGGATCAAAATATCGCTGGCAAGAGTTTGGAACAAAGTGGTCAGTCCTCACAGGCTATCAACTTCGTTTCTCGACACAGCAAGCCTCCACGGAATCCACCACCACCCAAAGGTGAAGTCTCTGCGCAGTTGGCGCCTAAAAAGCCCTCTTTCAAAAAGAAGAGGGGAAAGTGTTACAACTGCGGCAAGTGGGGACACTGAACGACTGATTGTAAGGCTCTTAAGAAGAATAAGGAGGAAGCCCGACAAAATGGGGTGAACATGCTGGCAGATACCTCAGATCCCAAGACCTTCGTGGCTATGATCGGTAGTAGTCACCGCAGTTCGTCCTCTAAGTGGTGGCTAGATAGCGGCGCTACCTGTCATGTGATGAATGACAGAGGTTTACTAGCTGAGGTCAAGGTGGTCCAGGAGAAGGTGGAGAACTGCAATGAAGGAAAGACTGAGGTGACCCATGCTGGGACAGCCGAGCTAGTCCTCTTATCAGGTAAAATTTTATTTCTAAACAATGTTAAAGTAGTTCCTACATTAACTAAAAAACTGATTTCAATGAGTCTATTAGATAAGGTTGGGATGTCCTTCACAACTCAAAACAGTAGAAAAACTTTAACGGTAAATTCACATTACTTTGGTTGTACGAACCTGATCAACGGAATGTATAGACTTAGCTTAAACAATGATAACATTAACTAAATAAGTTCGAACCTTATTGATCCTAAGTTGTTACATAGCAGACTTGAATATATGATATAACATCTCATAAAGAACCAGACCCTTAGGAAGTTTTTGTCATGACTAGGTCATGACAAAGCTCTAAGAGGACCAAGAGAACAGGGTGCCTATGTAGATAGGTGAAAACACCTTGGTCTGCAAATAGTAGTTTCTGAACACCTAAGCTAGGGTTTGGGCAATGACTCCTAACATGACTACTTGACCCCACCATACCACTTTCAACCTCATAGTGACCCTTGAAGGCCCATACAACCCATTTGGGGTCAACCTAAAGGGTCAAGCTAACCAGGGTCAAGCCTAACCCTATTTAGGTCAAATTGACTTAACATGACCAAGTTGATTGCACCTAGCTACAAATGGACTTGGGTGGTGACAAGGGACTCAAGAAACTTAGTTGACCAGTCAACCTACTCATTTGACCAAGTCAACACCTCCAAATCAACCTTGGTCAAAACAAGCTCAAAATGGGGAAGGAAGTCAAAACCAACTTCAAACCAATTCGACTATCCCCAATTGTGATGAGCCACTAACTATAACAGGTGGAAATTACCTAAATAGCCACTCAAATTCTAAAAATGATGACTAGGAGAGAGAAGATGAAAGTTTCATTCAAGGGAGGAGAGAGAAAGAGGGAGGGGATTAATGGAGAATGCAAAAGGCCTTCCCTCGCCCCTTCCTTATGACACCATTCCTCTTCCCTGACCCTTGGGAAGAATTTGTCATCAATTCCAGTCGGCCAAGCATAGGAGAAAGCACCCTTTCACCATGGCCAAAAGCTTCCTCCAAGGCCATTAATGACCATTCATGCTCTACCTCTTCCACTCCCCAAAACGACTCCTGCATCAGCTTTAAAAGCTTCCAAGCAATCAAAATGTACAGTTACATCACTGGTTTAGGAGGAGAATAGAGAATTCAGCAAGGAAGGAGCTTGAGATCGCCGGCCATGACACATCGCTACCACACACGCCGCCGAGCCCGCCTACATGTCTAATCCTCTTCCTTCTTCTCTGTGCTAGATCTATAGATCTTTAGGTGGATAAATCGGGCTCAATCAAGCTCGATCAGTGAGGAAAAATGAGTGTTTTTCGTGAAAATTCAACCCCTCGGGATCGCTGGAAACGGCCTCTCCGGCGGTTGTGCCGCCGCTAGACAATAACCACCAACTCGACGGAGGTGGTGGTGGTGGCTAGCCAAGGAGGTGGCCGGATGACAGGGAATTGGAGCTTGAAAAGATCTAGGAAGAAGCAATCCATGTTGTTGGCTCATCAGGGATAATGACCAGGAGCCATTGGATCGGCCTTGATCGATAAGCGCAGGCTAAATATTTATTTATATAGATTATTTTATTTCTGTCACAATATTTCAGTCACCTTGCCTTAATTATTAAAAATAGTTAGAGACATTTTATGTAAATGTGCCGAACATAGAAAACTTATCCCTTGGTGTCTAGTTTAATAAAAAATTTGAATCAACCTATTTGGATAATTAGATCTCCCTTAACACACTTTTCGGTTCAAGGTGTCCAAAGGCTAACCAGAAATTAAAATGAGTGCCCCTAGTGACCCACTCAGTCAAATGGACTGAAATTTTGATCTTAGGCTGGTCTGGCCATGCTCCACATCATACCCAAAAATCAGAATTTTTGGAAATGAGTTTCCTATAGTTTTTTGTAATAATTTAATAATTCATGTATGTAATTAAGATAGGGTATATGGAACCCAAATTTTTTGCAAACTCTGGTGGATGACCAGAGGGGATATTATAAGGCCAAGAAAAAAATATCAGCCCATTTGGAGTTTATTTGATGAGGTATATTGATGCGTAAATTTGGCCATTTAAGGGTAATATGCTTAGTTCTTCAATAGTGCCCTAAGAATGGTTGAGTGATCAACACTTCAACTAAACAAGGTAAAACCTTGACCCCTGACATACTATCACTTGAAACATTTCTTGGAATTATTTTAGAAGTATTTTGGTTTGGAACATCATGAAACCCTAGTTCAAACCTTAGGGTTGCCTATTAGGGTTAATGAAGGAAATAAGGTTAAATCTTCAAGTCTTGGCTCAAGACTTTGTTGGTAGTTTCATTGGGTGGAGAGACACCTTGGATAATTAACTAGAATATAAATTTTCCTATCAAGTGCAAAATACATGTCTATCCAGTGTTGAATGGTCATGAAACTTCGGTAATGGGACTTTTCTGAAGTTATTCATGTTTGCAAAATTTAATGTAATTTTGGTTGAATAATTATAGTACCCTCTTTATAATTTTAGAAATTGATAAATTGAGAAATAAATGATTTTAGGACAAATTGTGTGCTAGAAAATTATGAAACTTAGCCAATAAATATTATAAATCACAATAATGTCTTGCTACTTTTTCTGTAATTTTTGGAAGTAATTAAGTAGAGTTTCCTTCACAAGTGCCCCATGTGATGTTTTACTCATAAATTTATTCATGTGGCAAGAAGAAATTAGATGATGATGAAATTTTGGCAGTGACATTTTCTGATCATTAGTGACCTATTGTAATTTTATTATAATTTATGTATGAAAAAATCTTGTAGTTCCTTTGTTTATTTTTATTTTAATCAAAAGTTTATATCTTGGTTTATGATAGAAATCATTTCTGAAAAATTATGAAACTCAAACCTCGCTGTTAATTAGTCAATAGGAAGCTCAAAAAAATTTGGTGGGATCATTGCATTCCAAAATTTTATACTTCATGTTCAAAATCATAGGGATTCATGATTCAGGGAAAATTATTTAAATGCTGATTTAATTAGGAAAAATACCATGTTCTGGTTTTGGGCTCAACAAGTCATGGTAGACCCCCAGTAATAGTTATAGGCCTGTAGGAAAAGTAATCTGAACTACGTACTTTCATACGCTTAGGATAGATCACTTGATCTGCATATAGTAAGTTCAAGTATCCATGATAAAATTGAAGGTCATACATGGGTGGAGATATAGTGGGTGCACTTGGTTAGGTGGAGTCTTGATGAGGTCACCCTTAGGGCCAAATTCTAAGTAGTCTGGGTAACATGAAGATGGGGTTGTGCTCGGGGTCGACGGAGTATCGTCTTCTCATGGGGAATATAAATCCACATAGGAATAGCTAAAAAGGCAATGCAGGGAAAATGTCAGGTAATAATTAAATACTTATAAAAGTAAGTGCCTTGGGAAAGAGAGCTTTGGACTTCAACACATCGTAGTTCCTAGTGCCCTCGAGAGCCCTTCACCGGGCATACCCTGGGCAGTCCAATGTTAACCCTAAATTATAAGAATAAGCAGATCAAAAGAGTACCCTTTAATAAACCACCTACACAAACACTCACCCCATCATTTTGGGAGGATAGTTGGTATAGATTCACGAGCGGTGGGTTCGTAGTTGATAGAAAGATGGTTTAAGTTTGGAGTGTCGACGGCTCGAGAGCTCTTTTTAGCATGAGTGCATGTGTATTAAGTGGTGGGTCCTCGTTATCGGACGGCCATTCAGACCGACGTTGATACGTTGACTTGGCAAGTGTAAGTGTTCACTTAGCCCATAAAAGACTGGTTGTTTTGCCATCATTAGTACAAGAGACTCTGTAGTACCTGATTGTGGGTGTACCGAGTAGTACACATGGTCTAGGCTGGGTAGTGTGAATACCGACCTAGGAGTGGGAAGGCCCAACCCTTTGCCTCTGTTTGCCACTATGAGAGGTACCTGAGAGTTTAGCTAACTCTAAATGGGGGGAACTAAAGGTCTGTGCGCATAGAGTCGGGTGGGTGTGTTGCACTTACGTGGAATTTATCATTTAGCATGCATAGTATTCCAAGTCATACATAACTTGCATAAAATCTCTACCCCTAATGTATAAATTATTATGGGATTTTTTATACGTTGGGCCTTACAAAATGACCCCTTAGCTTATAAGTCTGTATGAGCTTTCTTATAAGCTAAGGTTACTTTCTCTATGATGATAGATAGTTGCTCTACTTTTACTTTAATTTGTTGCTTCTAGTATACTACTACTCTTAATTTCTGTTCTTATACTTGTCGTTACCACGATAGATACTTTTAGCATATGATCGATAGAGCCACTATCATCTTCTCTTGCTTACTTTCCACTTTCAGTCCCTTTTCATTCGTCCTCCCCCACACGGTGCCTAGGTGTCGCAAGGGGAGGGAGGGGGACCAAGACTTAGTTAAAAATAATGGCCTGATGGGCATAATACCAGGGACTCTAGATGGGAGGTAGGGTACAACACCAGGGGAACCATCACATCTAGGAGGAGGTGAATCAGCCTAGTCCAGATGTGGAAGCAGCAACAGCAGTCATGGGATCAGTTAGTGTCTAGTAGCTTTACTTCCGCTAGCATTATGTAGAGAGGATTATATGTACTGTGTGGGTGCCCCTTTTAAATGTCTTGGTTCATCTTTGATTATGTGTGGACTAATTTTATATATATTGCATGTGATGTGGACTGGTTATCTTTATGATACTACTTCTTTTCCTTAAAGGATATGCTCAAGTATTTGCCAGCAGAATCAACAGTTTGTGGTGTCATCCTTCTCGGGAGTTGGTGTCACCACAAAGCGGCGGTTCTGCGCATAAGACCCCCCCCCCCCCAAAAAAAAAATAAATAAATAAGGGTCTTACGTGGGAACTATAGGAAAATGCTAGATCTAGCGAAGAGTCAAAACATCCCCTTAGATCTGTCTATTCGATTTGACAAATGCGAGGTGTGTGCTCAAACAAAAATAACTAGAAATCCTTTCAAATCGGTTTCTAAAAGCACGAAACTTCTTGAATTGATACATTCAAACCTTTGTGATTTCCATAGTCATGTCACTAGAGGGGGAAGGAAGTATCTAATTACATTCATAAATGATTTTTCTAAATATTGTCATGTGTATCTGCAAAAATCAAAAGACGAAGCTTTTGAGACATTTAAGACCTTCAACTCTAGTGTAGAAAATCAGTTAAACCTGAAAATTAAAAAATTAGAAGTGATCAATGGGGAGAATACACTGTTACTAGTTCAAGAAATTTTGTGCCTCTGAGGGAATAATCCTTAAAACCACGGCTCCTTACTCACCCCAGTCAAATTGTGTTGTCGAGCATAAGAATAGAACTGTGATAGAGATGTTGAATTTTATGATCCTAACAGCTGACATACCTAATTTCTTTTGGTGAGAAGCAGTTCATACTACAAACCACATTCTGAATAGAGTGCCTCATTCTCAGCTCACTTCTTCCCCATATGAGCTATGACATAGTCATCCTTATAGGTATGATACTCTAAAGACCTAGGGTTGTATTGCTTATATGCGAATACAAGACCTTAAGTGGTCAAAGGAGAGACCTAGAACAAAGACGTGTGTTTATGGAGGTAGTGCAGAAGATAATGCAGTTGGCAGATTTCTCAATCTATCCATGAATACAGTGATAGAGTCTAGAGATGCTATATTCTTTGAAAATATATTTGTTAAGGATAATGGCTTGTCTGTCTCTGGGTCTAATGATATGATTTTAGAATCTATCATAGAACCTGAAGCTGGCCCTTCTGGCACTGCTCCCCAACCTCTAGAAGTGGAACCTATTCCACTTAGAGCATCTACAAGAGAGAGAATCCCTAAGAACTTTGCTGAGAATTTCGTCACGTATCACTTAGAGGATGATGCATTCTCCTATCAGAAAGCAATACGATCTAGAGATTCGTTATTGTGGAAAGAAGCTATTGATGATGAGATGAACTCGCTGTTACATAACAATACTTGGCATCTAGTTAACTTGTCGTAAGGCGCTAAAGTACTAGATGCATGTGATTGTTAAAGAAGAAACTACATAGTAATGTGTCTATAGCCATGTATAAGATGCGTCTCGTAGTTAAAAGTTATAAACAACATGTGGGAATAGACTATTTTGATGTTTATTCACATGTATGTCACCTATCGACTTTCAGGATTCTTCTGGCCTTAGTGTCTATCGAGAAATTTATAGTTCATCAGATGGATGTGAAAATATCTTTCTTAAATGGAGATGTTGATGAAGAGATCTACATGGCACAACATGAATGTTATGTGCAGAAAGATCTAAAAGATAAAGAGTGCAAATTACATTAATCAATCTATGGGCTTAAACAAGCGCTTAAGATGTGCCACATGAAATTTGACCAAGCGGTAAAGAGCCTCAGATTTCAGTCTAGTCTCTAAGACAAATGCCTTTATCACCGCTCGCTGTCGAATCAGACAATCATCATATGTTTATATGTGGATTGTTAACCCAGAAATCGGTGATCCCTTCCAAGGTAACTAGCTTGCAAGCCGCGGACTGCTCCAGGTTCCCCCTGGAGGTTGCGGCCTGTCAACCCTCTTTGGGTCTGGCGGATAGACTATTCTATCCACACATGTCACGCGGCTAGGGCGGTCTCCCCAGTCTGACCGCCTAGGTCGCACAATAGTCGCTTGTTCTGTAGGGGCTGCGGACTGCTCCCACGGTTTGGCCCTGAAGCCCCCGTGATTGGATCGACTAACCACGCAATGGTTAGCTCTACTCCAACAGGTGCGAACATCTCTCTTTTACATCCCAGTCCGCCAAGAAGTAGGTGACCTGCCTCCAGGTCGCCCAATAGAGGGAGACGAGCATCAGGCCACCCAGTAGGGGCGACAAGCCTGTCCATCCAGCAGGAGACGGACTTCAGCAGTAGAGGCAACCTGCTCCTTCATTCTGCCAGGTCGCCCAGTCAGCGACCAACCCTTCTGTCCGCCTGTAGTAGGCGGACTATGTATCAGTCTGCCTGATGAAGGGCTTGGCAGAAGAACCGACAACTCTTTACCAAACCGCACAATACAACGTGGATTCGAATCCATCCCGCCAGAAGGTGGCGAGCTCACTCCTCCAACAAGGAGATCTTCTCCTTCTACCCTCAATAAGGTAGAGAACTAGCTCTATCCAACATGTAACACCATAAATTCCAAAATTGGGTTCAAGCTAGGCAACACGGCCTGGGACACGGGCATGTCCCAAGCTGTGTCCTGCTTTGTGCACTCGAGTGGGTCTCGAGTGGGCCTCGATTGTGTCTCGAGTGAGGCACACGACCTGGGACACGGGCATATCCCAAGCCGTGTCCTGCTTTGTAGACTCGAGTGGGACTCGAGTGGGTCTCAAGTTGGTCTCGAGTGGGTCTCGAGTGGGTCTCGAGTGTGTCTAGAGTGAGGCACACGGCCCGGGACATGGACGTGTCCTACGCTGTGTGCTCCTCTATTTGTGGCCAGGGCTGTGAAAACGGGCTGGACACGGGCGTGTCATAGGCCGTGTCTGACACACGGCCTGTGACACGGGTGTGTCGCATGGTCGTGTCCTAGTCGGGTTAAGTCGGTTCCTTTGCCGCTTCAGGAACACGACCTGTGACACGGGCATGTCACAAGCCGTGACAGCCCAAGAAAATGCTTTTCTGGGCAAATTGTGGCAGTTCATTTCCTTCAACTTGGATCTAGTGGTCCAAGCCTTTCCCTGCTATTATAAAGCCGAGAATGGAAGGATAAACTTCCATTCATCTTGACTTTTCTCTTTCTAAAGAGATAGGGAGAGAGGAGAGCAAGGAATGAAGGAGGAGAAGGAATCTGGCTACCAGAGGAGCTTCAGCATGCCGAATCGAGAGCCGAGTTCAGATTCGTGGAGGCAAGGCTGTGGCGGTGATTTGCACCCGGCTAGATTTTCATGGCTCCAAAGCGATCATCAAGGGTAACGATCTCCTTCTTGGATAAGTAAAGTCCTCCTTTATGCATGAGCATGGAATCCTACACCAAGCGGTGGAAAGCGTAAGTGATTCCAGTGGGTTGATAGTTAATATCCCCGGTTGAGTCTGCATCTAGAGCCTGAAATGTGTAGTACGACATAGACATGTTGTGTGAAGCCCATCCGGACGGTTAGTCTGGATTGGTAATATTTATGTTATGATTCGGAGAAGACTTCGTGTATTGTGTGGATGCCTATAATTGTGAATACCTAGAAAGCTCTGGATAAGCCCTTGTATTGTGTGTGCTGAACTGGAAAGTTGCTCTGCGAGAGCTGTGTGCTGAGCAGGGAAGGAAAGGCCGACCCGTGTCAAGATCTGCGCTATTGACGAATTGAGCAACGAAAAAAGGCTGACCTGTAACTGTGTTGTGAGAGATCGATTGGTGGCAATGCAAATAGGATGCTGCGGGCCAGACCTGGCTTGTCACACCACGGGGGTGGTTCGATCTAAATGCTCAAGTTTGCCATGAGGTTAGAACCTCTGAGTGGGATGGGCGAGGATGTCCCAAACATGCTTGTTGGTAGATTAGGGCCCATAACCAACAAGTTAAAAACCTCTGATCAGTGGTGGTGCCAAGGAGAATCCGACACACCGTAAATGTGCCCTGAGTGCACGAAGCATCTGGCGGAGGTGGGCGCTTGTGATGTTGTTGTGCTTGAGAGCACTTGTTGTGATATAGATATATGTTGTGATTGTGATGCATACATGGAAGGAACTACTGCCCCGAGTAAGGGGTAGGGTCGTTATAATTGGTCAGCTAATGCTGATTGTTGCTTTATTTACCACCCTTGCAGTGGATGTCCACCTACAGGTGCTGACGGGCTGAATTTGATTGAGCAGATTGAAGCCCTTGCTGCTTAAAGGACCTTGAAGGCCGTGCGAAGTCTTATATTTCATGTGTGGCCGGCCTGCGTGCCAATGTATGAAGCCATATTTGTAAAGAGAAACTTCTAAGGCCTTAAGGCCATGCGCGTTTGTGTATTTATATATATTCCTGGAGATATATAAATATGTGGTTTATATATTTAGTGGACATTCATTATGATGAGTTCTTGCAACTTAAAATGCTTTTGCTAGAATGCTCTGAGTTAAGATGCAAGTAGAATGTGATTTTGATATTCATATGTAATTCTGCCGTTTGTTTGTGAAATATGGCGTGGGGCCCCGGCCGGACCCACCGTTATATTCCATATGTCGAATGAAGGCGTTACAAAGTGATACCAGAGCCTCAGGTTTAGGTTTTTGGTAGGAAAAACATATTTGAACTCACGAATGTCCACTAGGAATGCAATACATGCACGTGAGGAGCGTGAGCATGTCGACAATATATATTTGCCGTTATGAAATGGCTGTTAATGGTATTTTGTACATTGATAGGGGACGAGGAGTGGTGTTGGGCAGTCTGAGCCCAAGCATTCTGATGAGAGTGCGACACTAGCTAAGGTGCCTACACCTCCTCCCTCGACAGAGACCATACGTTTGGTTACTGAGACAGTGCTCGCAGTATTACGTGCATAGCCTATTAGGCAGGCAAAGCCTGTAGGGGTGCCAGTATGGCTTGGTGCTAGGCAAGAGCGTGTTGAGGCTCTGGTTGATGAGAAAGCAGCTGACGAGCAACTGAAACGGTTTATGGATTTTCATCCACCTACGTTTGGAGGGGCGGGCTCCCCAACGCAGGCTGAAGATTGGCTCGCAAGAGTGAAGAGGATCCTGACAGCAATCGAGACTGAGGAGGGGAAGAAAGTTACCTTAGCCATTTTTCTGCTGGAAGGAGACGCGAGGCTTTGGTGCGATGAAGTGAAATTGCACCACTTGGCAGGTCGTGGATTAGCGGAGATCTCGATAGAAGAATTCTCCAGATTATTTCTGTCTAAGTATTTGCCAGTGTCGCAGCAAATTGCCATGGATAATGAGTTCCAATGCGTGGTGCAGGGTATGAGTAGTGTTCATACTTACCTGCATGAGTTTACCAGGATGGGGAGCTATGTGGGGTCTACTTTCGCTGAGGAGGAGCGGAAGACGAATAGTTTCTATGAGGCACTTCGTGATGAGCTGAGGTTGGCACTCCCGAGTTCGGTGAACCAAGGCTTCCAAGCGTTAGTAGATACAGCCCGTGCGCTGGAGAAAGATTTGAAACGGGTGCAAGACAAGAAGAACTTGGCAATGGAAAAGTTGGAATTCAAAGTTCCACAGTCAAAAAAATCGGATTTTAGGAAACGAGACAAGAAGAGGTTCAGGCTTGCTGAACAAACTTCTTCGAATGTTGCGTCTGGAGCAACATATGGGCAAGAATGTGTTGAGACACGTACATATTTTAAATGTGGGAAGCAGGGACATATAGCTCGTGACTATTGGAGTGGCACTTCAAAAGGTGAGAAAAAGACAGGTGCGTCTTATGAGGAAAAGGGTAAGGCAATGACAGAGTCATCTGCATCCCGGGCGCAACCGCGAGTATACAATCTCGAATTACAGGAGCCATAAATCTCAACCGGTGAAGTACATCAACCTCGAGTGTTTAGTCTGGAAGTAGAGAAGGCCATAAAGCGGATTATGAGAGATGCAGATATGCAAAAATAAGTGACCTTTGCTCCTTTCGTGATGTAAAATATATGTTGTATGGATGTATAACACTATGTTTGTTAATGACTTGTTTTGTGCGATGCCGTGGTACGAGACAAGCTGTGGCCTCTGAGCTCTAACTCGGATCGATTTATCAAGGTGCAATAAAGGCGTGATTATGTTGGTGTCTACAGTTGAGCTAAATTTCGGGACGAAATTTCTTGTAAAGAGGGGAGGGTTTTAACACCCCAAATCTCAAAATTGGGTTCAAGCTGGGCAACACGGCCTGGGACATGGGCGTGTCCCAAGCCGTGTCCTGCTCTGTGCACTCGAGTGGGTCTCGAGTGGGTCTCAAGTGGGTCTCGAGTGTGTCTCTAATGAGGCACACGGCTTGGGACACGGGCATGTCCCAAGCCTTGTACTGCTCTGTGGACTCGAGTGGGTCTCGAGTGTGTCTCGAGTGGGTCTCGAGTGTGTCTCGAGTGAGGCACACAGCCTGGGATACGGGTGTGTCCTAGGTCGTAGCCTCCTCTGTTTGTGGATAGGGCTGTGAACACGGGCTGGACACGGGCGTGTCGTAGGCCGTGTCTGGCACACGGCCTGTGATACGGGCGTGTCATATGGCCGTGTCCTGGTCGGGTTAAGTCGGTTCCTTTGCCACTTAAGGAACACAGCCTGTGACACGGGCGTGTCGCAAGCCGTGTCAGCCTAAGAAAATGTTTTTCTGGGAAAATCGTGGCAGTTCATTTTCTTCAACTTGGATCTAGTGGTCCAAGCCTTTCCCTATTGTTATAAAGCCGAGAATGGAAGGATAAACTTCCATTCATCTTAGCTTTTCTCTTTCTAAAGAGATAGGGAGAGAAGAGAGCAATGAAGGAAGGAGGAGAAGGAATCCGGCTGCTGGAGGAGCTTCAACGTGATGAATCGAGAGCCGTGTTCAGATTCGTGGAGGCAAGGCCGTGGCGGTGATTTCCATCCGGCTAGATTTTCATGGCTCTAAAGTGATCGTCAAGGGTAACAATCTCCTTCTTGGACAAGTAAAGTCCTCCTTTATGCATGAGCATGAAATCCTCCACCAAGCGGTGGAAAGCGTAAGTGATTCTAGTGGGTTGATAGTTGATATCCCCGGTTGAGTCTGCATCTAGAGCCGAAAATGTGTAGTACGACATAGGCATGCTGTGTGAAGCCCATCCGGACGGTTAGTCTGGATTGATGATGTTTATGTTGTGAACCGGAGAAGACTCTGTGTATTGTGTGAAGGAACGCGGTTGTCTTTTGGCAATGGAGCGAAGCGGAGCCCAAGGATTTTAAAAAAAAATCACAACCAATCCATCACATAGGGTTTAGGATATGTTACCTCTAGAGAATATATCTCTAGGTGAAGTGGCGAATGCGAGGGTGAAGACGGCAACGAATCCACCATGAAGGAGAAAGCAATCCCTTTCACCTCTCGGTTCACCTTGAACCCGAACAGAGAGGAATCTCTATTCCGTTGACGGGGAATAGAGACACAAAGCCTAGACTTTCTCTTCCAAGTGCGTCGGGGACTCCTAGTGGCCGAACCACACTAGTCGCCGAGAGAAGAAGAGGAAAAACGCGGGGCTTGACAGGACCGGCTAAGGGAAGAAGTCCTCAAGGCAAATCACTTGCCTTAACTGGAGTTCTCAAAAACGAGCTCAAACTATGAAACGCACGGTGCACCTCCTCCACCAACCGTCGACGAGCTGCAAGAGACCGACCAACGACGATAAGGAGGGGCTGACGAGGTGAGCTCTCGCCGGTGAGGAGGACAGAGGCGGCGCGGCTAAACTTCGGCGCGAGCAAGCATGGATCACAACTGGGCGCCGTCAGGAGGAGGAGTTCGGAAAAACCCTAGCCTATTCAGAACCGCCTGCCTCCACTCAACCGAGAAAAACTTTATATATATATATATATCTATCTCATTCATATATATATATATATATATATATATATATATATATATATATTCTTATACATATATATAAATGTATTCCTAAATCAAGCCCATATGGTTACAAT
Source organism: Platanthera guangdongensis (assembly GCA_039583875.1). Classification (NCBI taxonomy): domain Eukaryota; kingdom Viridiplantae; phylum Streptophyta; class Magnoliopsida; order Asparagales; family Orchidaceae; genus Platanthera; species Platanthera guangdongensis. The sequence continues at coordinate 99,006,181 of CM077149.1, forward strand.
TAACCAAACTATAAAATCATGCTCCTCTACTAAAACAATTACGATGACTAGACTCGTCATAATTTTCTCTTTTAATAGTCGCACAGAAAAAAGTTGTCTAAGCATGTCGAGTCACGACATAATGCGCTCGCACTTACTATGGTATTTAGATTAAATTTTTCAGGAAATAAATACCCAAGTAAGTCGAACTAATAATGTTCCCGTTCATTTGGTGCGACCTTATAGACGAACTAAGTCGTCAAGGCGATAATATAACAACCTATATTATGGACTATAAGAGGTTTTGTCGCTGCATTATAGTCGCCTCAATAACATAGTAACTAGGTAACGCATTTTGATGACCTGTGTCTTTTTCTTTGTCACATGATATCATAAATATTGTGCAAAATAGGAGCGTGTCATTTTCGCACTATATTTAATTTTTCTCAGTCTCATAAGCGACGTGTATTTATAACTACATCAGTTATATTGCATGTTATACAAACTCGCTTTACCAAGGGGCCCGTTAATATCATAACTCAAATAAATTTGAGGGACACATATATTATCTCGTGTAGATTACACACGCATATGTATGAGCAACGAATCACGATATTTATCACCATCAAAAGATAGTATTCAACCGCAGTCACATTGCTCACACCAATGCGCCAAATCTACACATCTCAAATCTACAATTCATAAGACACGTTATGAACATTAATGACACTCAACACAATCCAAAAAATGTTACAACATGGAATAGGTCAAACTCAATATGTATAAAACACATACATATTCATATGATTAAATGATAATCCCTTATCAACATTTATAGAACTACAATGTACGTTAATTGATATGACAATCTTAACTTGGTAATCAATGTTCCTCTTTGATTACCTCGATTGTGAGTAGAGCATAAGATTACGTGATGGTGTAAACTTAGAGTTCTATAGTTCAGGACCAAATGCATCTTCCCAAACCAAATATGAGACTCAACACATAATCAATGAACAAAATGTGAAAACATTTATAAGCAAAAGACAACTTTCAAAAACACCACTTCCTTCATTGTGTGGATGCCTATAATTGTGAATACCCAGAAAGCTCTGGATGAGCCCTTGTATTGTGTTGCTGAACTGGAAAGCGGCTCTGCGAGAGTTGTGTGCTGAGCAGGGAAAGGAAGGCCGACCCGCGTCAAGATCTGCGCTATTGACGAATTGAGCAACGGTAAAAGGCTGACTTATACCTGTGTTGTGAGAGATCGATTGGTGGTAATGCAAATGGGAGGCTGCGGGCCAGACCCGACTTGTCACACCATGGGGGTGGGTCGATCTAATTGCTCAAGTTTGTCGTGAGGTTAGCACCTCTGAGTGGGATGGGCGAGGATGTCCCCAACATGCGTGTTGGTAGACTAGGGCCCATAGCCAACAAGTTAGAAACCTCTGATCGGTGGTGGTGCCAAGGAGAATCCGGTATATCGTAAATATGCCCTGAGTGCACGAAGTGTCTGACGGAGGTGGGCTCTTGTGATGCTGTTGTGCTTGAGAGCACTTGTTGTGATATAGATATATGTTGTGATTGCGATGCATACAGGGAAGGAACCACTGCCCCAAGTAAGGGGTATGGTCGTTATAATTGGTCAGCTAATGCTGATCGTTGCTTTGTTTACCACCCTTGAGGTGGATGTTCACCTGCAGGTGCTGACGGGCTGAATTGGATTGAGCGGATTGAAGTCCTTGCTGCTTAAAGGCCCTTGAAGGCCGTGTGAAGTCTTATATTTCATGTGTGGCCGGCCTGCGTGCTGATGTATGAAGTCATATTTGTAAAGAGAAACTTGTAAGGCCTTAAGTTCATGAGCGTTTGTGTATTTGTATACATTCCTGGAGATATATAAATGTGTGGTTTATATATTTAGTGGATATTCATTATGATGAGTTTTTGCAACTTAAAATGCTTTTGCTAGAATGCTCTGAGTTAAGATGCCAGTAGAACGTGATTATGATATTCATACGTAATTCCACCGTTTGTTTGTGAAATATGACGTGGGGCCCCGGCCGGACCCACCGTTATATTCCATATGATGAATGTAGGCGTTACACAACAGCAGAGGCGGAACCGTCCTAGTCTGCCAACAACAGATCAATTCAAGTAGGCAAGTTCCTGTCGGCACAATATGGCGCAGACTCGGTGGATTCCTTGTCTACTTGCACAACTCACCGACATACCAGGGGTAACGTTACCAAGACCGTATCCTCCTTGAGCCTATAAATAGGCCCCTATACCTCTCATTGGGGACACACGAGAGTCAACCAACCAGCGCAGCAAATCCTGCAGCCTCAGTTTTTTTGCCCGCCAGTGCTGCTCGCGGACTGATTGCCTGTTCGCGCGGTTAAGTCATTCTGGCCTGGTTTCCGACCTTGGCTTCAGCGACCTTAGCGGTCTTCTCTGCCTGATCGCACAGTCCGCTCGACCTAGTTTAGCGAGCTACGAGACCAGCTGTCTGCGCGGTCTTCCGGCCTCTTTGGTCAAATTGCGCAGCCTCCGACACTTCTTTCCTCTAGCCTCCAGGTTCCCCTTGTACCCTTTATATTCTCATGCAAAGGACTCATCTTAAGATGTAATACAGATTCATAATCAAAGGAAAGCCCGTCGCAAGAGTGGCATTTAAGCCACGGCGGGCGAAGTCTATTGTTGCCACTACAAGTAGCCTTTCTTCTCTTCAGCCTTCTCTTGGCCTCTATCGCAAATCCCTAACCATTAAAGTAACCGGCTGTTCGACAGTTCCTCATCAACCTCCCATTATCCCCGCAACCTGAATCGAATGTGCTCCACTCTCGAGCGCGTAGAGACATTTTTCGCATCAACTACTCAACAGTTTCTTCTCCTCCCCTTCTCCTCATCCTCCCGTGAGATTTCAAATACTGTTATCTGGTGGTGCCACTCCCCGCATCAACAGTTAACATGCGGCCTTCAAATCTCGAACAGACTGTGAAATCCAACGGTTAGCCATGACATATCATCAACCTACCGAGAACATTGATTCTTCAATTCCTAATGAAGATTCTCTCCAGGAAGCCTTGGAACAATCGTGACGGGAAACTGCCCAGCAGTTCCAGGCAATCAACTGTGCTCTAACTTCTATCACGCAACGATTAGAGGTGCAATCCACAATAGCACCAGCTCCTCTAGACAATCCAACACCGGCATTGAGGAATCCATAAACCTATCCTCTGGCTTATCCGCCGGTCGATCCTCCTATTTACCCACCAACCTTTCCGCAAGGGCCTGCAGCCCCTTTGCGGTCTCAAAATGATGAGTTTGTTGCTCATCAAAACTTCTTCTGGGAAGCTACCCGGGGAAGTCCAGCAAGATTTCTAAATTTTTCAGGGAAGTCATCCCTACTCTTCAGTTCCTGCCTTTGCTCCTCCCGCAACAGCTTTTTCCTTCTTTCCTCCTGATCCTTTTACATCTACAGCTTGTGGTCCATTTTTTCCTTATGTTGTAGGAGAGCTCTTATGGTCCCTTTTTTCCTTATGTTGTAGGAGAGCAGGAAGAGCCGCCACTATTTTCAGAGAGTTTCGGCATGAACTAACTCCAGTTAACTTGAGAGAGCCGCGATTGCCAATTTATATTGGAGAGACTGATCTAATGAAGCACCTTTAAGCTTTTGACTCAGCTGTAGCTCTCAGGACCCTTTTAGATGCTACCAAATGCAAACTCTTCGTAACATCCTTTGATGGACAAGTGAGAGAGTGGTTCTATGTACCGCATCCTCAGTCCATCGCTTCCTTTACTGATTTGCGAAGAAAGTTTTTGCGCAGGTTTTCTACCTCTACAAAGAGAAAGGGCAGTCCAAAAGCCCTCTTTGATACCAGGCAATGAGAGAATGAGACCTGGTCTCATTTTGTTGATCGTTTCCAGAAAGAGATTTTGGACATTGAGATCGTGGATCAAGAAATGTATCGGGTGGCTCTAATATATGGTCTGCGTGAAACACCACTTAAATTTGAGGCTAATTTCCGAGCACCAAGACATATCAAGAGTTGGTTAGCTTAACTAACTCATACATTCAAGGTGAGAAGAACAATCCCAGCTTCATCTCTAGGCTTGTAGTAGAGAAAGATTCTTCTTCTTCTTCTTACAAGCAACCTCCGAGGTCTCCTCAGAAAGATCTTCCATCCCACGTAAGGAAGGGAAGAAAATTTCAACGTCATCAACACCCCTTCCTGGGCCAGGATCGTGCCTGAGATCAATTGTTACTATTCCCAGCCCCAGCTCAGCAAGCTGCTTCGGTTCATCAGCATCAAGATGATGACTTGCTAGAGTCCGAACTGGATGAGGCCATGCAAGAAGTAAGCCAAGTCATGAAGGGTAAGGCTAATTACAAAAGGCCTTACCAGCCGGCAGATCAAAGATCAAAAGATTCAGGTCTGTTCTGTGAGTTTCACAAAGAAGGTGGGCATTCAACTGAAAATTGCCGAGCTCTTCACCAGTTGATAGAAATAATGCTCAAGCTAGGCAAATTCCGTGAACTCTTCCCGAAGTGTGATCACTCTGATCCATCTACTTCAAAAGGCAAAGAAATAGAGAACCCCTCTCTGGGCCCAAAAAGAACAAACCAAATCAACAACATCGACTTCAATGATTGGCAATGCATCGACGCCGATGACGAGGGCCCCCTTGGAAAAATACAAGTCTGAGCTGGAAAAGGATATCGCAGTCCCAAAAGCTTCTCGTAATCATTGTCGGTTGTTCTTACTTTACATTCTTCAAACATTTTCTATTTAAAGCACTTCTAAGTGTTTCTTTCATTAATTTCAATAAATTTTATGTCAGAGATCCTGTACTAACACATTTCCCTTTTGGAGTGCCTCCTCCTCTGTTTCTCTTTGCTAAAGGGATCCTTGAACCACCGAGATATCAACGAGTCTTGTTGTACCCTCCATAGATTGTTCCTAGGCATAAGACCATGATGACCACATATAGTGGGGAGTGTTCGCGTATATGCAGTGGTTGTCGTCCAATCTATACAGGTGGACTTCAGGGCTTCGGATCCCAGCCAGTATCTAACACACATCGTGCATCAAGGGAGGTCCCAATGTGTTAGCTTTGTTGTGCTCTGCTGGGGATACATTACAATTATGCTGATCTTTACTTGACAAGCAATGATGATCAAATGTAGCCTTGTCTCTTCGATCATCTCATGACTGTAATAATCGAATACTCTATGGTACTCTCAATCCGTGCTTTAACAGGGCCCACAACTTCGCTGATCTTTCCAAAGACAAGCAATGCTATAGACCACTTGGCGCACCTAGTCTAACTGATCAGCGATGTTTGTAACCTGAGGAATGAGAGCAGTGTATCTACCGTTCCTTCTCAAGATTTTGTGCTTTTTTTCTCTTTTGTGCCCTTCCAAGGGAGTGCGGCTAGTCCGCTCTAGGTAGGACTACACTCTTGATGAACTTTCTTGAGCATGCGATGCTTTAGCCCCCGGGGAACACCTAGGGCGCATCCTGCCTTTTTTGATCATCTTCGGGTATAGACCTACTTTGTTGTTTGCCTTCTTACAGGTTAACAGGTTAAATCCAACCTATCTAAAGGATTTCCAACATCTTTTTTGCTTATGTTCATCTTATATACTCGACTTGCATAAAGCTCTATCAGATGGTGATTAACAATGTCTTCTTTTATTGGATGTTTCTGGCACTAATTGATAGTCAGAGAATTTGGTTCTCTTTATTGACAGACTATTCGGTAGAAGCCTAGTTAGTGCTTTCATCTTACTGATTAGGATTTCATATTGGGATATCATATCTGACCACGTAAGAAGATTATTGTCGTGGCTTGATCTCGACTTGATTTTGCTCATTCAGTCAATAGCAGTGTTTGATGAATATTTCTTCTGCAGTCTAGTCATATTTATCTTATCGTAATAACTTTTAGCAGAAGATTTATCCATAAACCCCTCAGGTACTTAACTTGCTTTTCTTTCATATTTGCTGCTCACCCTCTCTTTTTGTAGACATTAACAGATATTTGCAAGTTCTCTTCAGGTACTTGCAAATTAGTTTTCTTTCATATCTGTCGCTTACTCTTTTTTTAAGAGATTAGCAGATATTTGCAAGTTCCCTTCAGGTACCTGCAACTTAGTTTTCTTTCATATCTACTGCTTACTCTTTTCTTGTAGAGATTAGCAGATATTTGCAAGTTTCCTTCAGGTACTTGCAACTTAGTTTTATTTCATATCTGCTGCTCACTCTTCCTTTTGCAGAGATTAACAGATATTTGCAAGTTCCCTTCAGGTACTTGCAACTTAGTTTTCTTTCATATCTACTACTCACTCTTCCTTTTGCAGAGATTAACAGATATTTGCAAGTTCCCATCAGGTACTTATAACTTATTTTTCTTTCATATTTGCTGCTCACTCTTCCTTTTGCAGAGATTAGCAGATATTTGCAAGTTCCCTTCAGGTACTTGCAACTTAGTGTTCTTTCATATATGCTGCTCACTCTTCCTTTTGTAGAGATTAGCAGATATTTGCAAGTTCCCTTCAGGTACTTGCAACTTAGTTTTCTTTTATATCTGCTGCTCACTCTTCCTTTTGCAAAGATTAGCAGATATTTTCATGTATCCTTCAGGTACTTGCAACTTAGTTTTTGTTCACATCTGTTGCATACTCTTCCTTTTGCAGAGGTTAATAGGTGCTTGCAAGTTTACTTCAGGTACTTGCAAGTCATTTTCCTTATATACTTCCCCTCACCTTTATTTTGCAGAGACTCAATGGAAGTCATTCAAGTCTTCTATGTTTTGCAAAGGCAATTCAGGTATACACAAGGTGTGCCTCTTTTCGCCTGCATTAACTTTTCCTTTGCAGGAAAAAGATAGGCATTGACAAATCTTTTTTGAGGAGAGATATTAGGTTCTATCTCTCCCTGCCTCTTATTTTTTCGAAGGGAGGATCACGATTTTCGTGGGTCTCCTATTTTTTCAAAGTTACCTTCAAGACTTAAAAAGTGCGGGGATTATGTTAACTCAGAAATCGGTGATCTCTTACAAGGTAGCTAGCTTGCAAGTCGCGGCATGCTCCATGTTCCCCATGGAGGTTGCGGCCTGTCAGCCCTCTTTCGGTCTGGCGGATAGACTCTTATATCCACGTAGGCCGAGCGGCTAGGGAGGTCTCCCCGGTCTGACCGCCTAGGTCACGCAACAGAGGGCGACGAGCATCAACATGGATCACATGCTGATTTTGGGTTCTAATCTTGCTGCAGTTTGAGATATTAAATCTACTATCGTAGAAGTTTTTGACATGAAAGACCTTGGTCTTGTGGATACTCTGTTAGGAATGAAGGTTAGAGTTGATAAGGGTCGGGTTACTCTTAGTCAGACTCATTATATTGAGCAACTTCTTTCTAATTAGGGATATGATAACTGTAGGGCGGTTGAGACACCGTTTAATCATAATGTCAAGTTGAGTCCTAATAAAGAGACCAACATTGATCAAGGTAAGTATTCCAAAATAATTAGTAGTCTCATGTATGCTACAAGTTGTACAAGACCCGACATTGTTTTTTTCGGTTAGCATGCTGAGCTGTTTTACTAGTAATCTAGGTAAAGAGCATTGGGAATCCTTAGACAGACTGTTAAGATACCTAAGAGGTACTAAAAATCAGGCTATGTGCTACACTGCTTACCCACCTACTATGGAAGGACATTCTGATGCCTCGTGGTGTTCAGAAGCCGATAACATCAAGTCTACCAGTGGATATATATTCACCTTGGGTGGAGCTGCTATCACGTAGAAATCCAAAAGACAGACCTGTATAACATTGTCGTTTATGGAAGCCGAGTTGTTTGTCTTAGCTTTGGCTGGTGAAGAGGCATATTGGATCAGGAACTTGATTTTAGACATTTCCTTGTCTAAGTTACAACAAGTCAACTCGTTGAGCTTGTATTGTGATAATTAAATAGTAGTTCAAGTCGTTAAGAATGTCCTCTACAACACTAAAAGGAGACATGTACGATTGAGATATGCATTATTGAGTTATCTGAAAGAACAATGAATTATCACTTTGATTGATGTATGTTCAAAGGATAACCTGACTTATCCATTGATGAAAGGAATGCCCAAAGACCGTTCAATCAAAATAGTGGGGGAAATGAGACTAAAGGCGAGTTAGTTCGTCCATAGTTCAGCATCAGGCGATTCAGTTCAGTCTTTGTCCAAACATTTTGATTATTCTGATTTCTTTTGTCAAAGTAAATATGTTATGCTCCGTTGATGTTTTTGGTTGCTGAGTTTCAGTTTGGTAAGTTGTTTCATTCTAAACTTGATGCTAATAACTTCACCTAGATTCAGTTGTTGCCTTGAAGGAAAGTGTTATTCCAAACTTGATAACACAATCCGACTTGGCTTGTCTTTTCTTATGGTAATTGGTTTTATTCCAAATTTGATGAGTTCCAATTAACTTTATAATGACAGTAACCACGACATTCCATATAGGAACATGAATATAGTTGCAGTGTCTAGAAGTCCGTAAATCATTTCGTTTGGAAATAGATAACAGATTCTGAGGTCAATCTATGAGTCTCTATTAGGGTGTCCTCCTAGCCAATAATAATGAAATTAATACTAAGTTCTTATAAAAGAACTAGATATGTGTAAATTTTCAAATGATTGAATTCATTCTAAATGAAATTATCTGTTGAAATTGTTGAGGCTGGCGATTCATGAGGAGCACTGGTAGTTTGGGATCCGGATCATTATGATCTTATGGATGACGAGTGTTAGAGCTTTAATAGATTTCTTTGTTTTTGCTATCTCTATTTAACTCTTTATGCACTTGTTTGTTTGGACTTTATGATCTCTATCTGATGTGAGATACTGAGAGTTTAGTAGGTCTGTAAGCCAAAACCAACCAAAATGCAAAACCGAACCAAACCAAACCATACGGTTTGATTTGGTTTCAGTAGGCCACGGTTCAGTTATGGTTTTGATTTTAGAAAAACCATACAATCCGGTTCGATTTATGGTTTTGCGTGTCAAACCGAATCGAGTTGAACCAAACTGAACTGTTGTGTATAAAAATATTTAATTTATTAATTAAATTTCATTAAGCCATACGATTAATCATACAACAATTAATTACATTTCATATTTTCATTAAACCATATGTTAAACCATACGCTTCATGGTTTAGACTTTTGCGGCAAACAGTTAATTACTGCAAGAATTGGTTTCAAGATTATCTAAACACCTAGAGTGGGGGGGGGGGGGTGAATAGGTTCAATTCCAATTCAACTTAGGCAATTAATAAATTAATCACAACACAGTTATAAATTCTACAGCTACCACAGCACACAATAATCCAATCACAGCATACACACAGATTTATAGTGGTTCCCCAAATGATGGGTACATCCACTTTCCCCCTTCACCTATCTAGCAGTACACTAGATTCGGCCAAACTTCCTTCCACCTTCTCAGATCCAGATCTTACACCTCAGAACCCAAATTGGTTCCTATAGCTCACACTTCAACAAGTGCTACAACTCAGGCTCTTCCCAAGAACCCTACCTCAAAGTGAATCCACACTCCTACCACTCAGGAAATCAAGCCGTACCTCAGCCCTTATCACCAGGCCTACAACTCAGAGAACATCATCTCCTACCTCAGACAAACAGCCCTACCTCAGCATTTATAAATACAGGCTTACAAATCAGAGATTGAATTCTCTTACACTCAGATCTAAAAATAGAACTTACAGAAAATTGTATAAAGAATTACTTTCTTCCTTTACCCAGATAGAGAGAGTAGTGAGGGAATCTTGATCAGATCTTGATGGATCCGCTTTCTCCTGATCTTTGCTACAATGAATCAGATTCAGCCTGACTTAGCTTATTCAAAGCTTCATGAAAGAGAGAACCTAGGTTGAATCTTCTAGAGAAGTTGGTGTAGATCCAGCTTCTTCCTCCTTGTAGAATTAAATCTGCAAACGCTGATAGATCTGATGAGATGCTATCCCCTTCTCTGGTTTAGAATCAGAATCTTCTTGCTGTATAGAATTCTATGAATTCTTCTTGGAGTATTCCTCCTTCTTCTTGCTTTCCCTCTATATTTTTTCTCTATCTCGCTATCTTCGCTATTACCTTTTTCTCTGATCTCAGCTCTATTTATAGATCACATCAGAGGCAACCGACTGATCTGATAGTTGATTGACGTCTGACAGTTCTGACGTGTTTAACAGGTCTTGACAATTCTGGCAGCTGTTAAGTCTTCAGTCTTAGATTTGACACTCAGAGTTATTTAACTCAGCTGAATGTGTCGAGACATAAGGATAGTATGTGTCAACACAGATGAAGTATGTGTCAACACAATTACCCGGGTGTCGACACACTTCCTTTGGTGTTGTCGACAAACTTAAAAAACTATCAACATAGCTCTTCATTCAGTCTCAACACTGCCTTTGTAGAATGTGTCGACATACATCAGAAACTATCCACACAACTGATGTAGACTCAAACTCTGTAAGTCAACACAAGTCATGTGTGTCGACACAACTCTTCATCAAGTTCTCGACACAGTTGTTTTAGAATGTGTTGACATAAGTCCTTTGTGTCGACACAACTTCTCCAAATGTCGACCCAAGTACTGGATGTCGACATAGTTGCTTCTTTACAATTGTCAGTACAACAAGTTCTAAGTGTGTCGACACAAGTTATGAGTGTCGATATAGTTGATGTCGACTTAAACTCTGGGTATCGACCCAAGTCCTCTGTGTCGACACAGACTTGTTTCTTGTCTCAACACAACTCTTTCAAAGGTGTCGACACTAAATAAGTGTCTCGACACTTTTGTACTTGAATAATTTCTGCATTCTTCTGCCTACACAAGCAAACTCAATACACTATCAAATACAACCTGATGTATATCATTAATTCAGGTGAGGCTTCTCCAAATCTGGTACACAATTTACAATGTGCCCAACAATCTCTCTCTATTTGAAGAAGTCATAACCCTTAGTCAATGATATACACCAATATAACAAAAGTAATAAACATGATGTATACAGACATTTCAAACAGGGTTATTCATAAGCAAAAATAGTATGTTACACACAAATATTCAAAATGAAACATCATAAAGAAACCATGCAACTCAGAAACATAGATATATAAACTGTTGTCAACCAAGAATTTCTTTATCATATAACCAAAGTAAGATTACAAGGTTTATGTTTTTATAAGAACAACAAAAGGTCTACATAGTTCTTCTAGAATCCAGTCAATCTAAAGTTAAGGTTGATCTGGTTCCTTGATGACAATCTCTTTTCCTATCTGAATAGTAGTTTTGACTTCAGCTTCAATATCAGTAACAGGCTTCTTACCCTTGATGTCTTTGGCCTTAAGTTGAGCAGCTTTCAGCTTTTGCCTTTCAAAGTAATGGAATGGTTTTAGGAAGTACTTGCAAGGCTCTATGGAGTTTGCAGGGATTCTTCCAGCCTTCAAGTCCTTCCTGAATTTGTAGATTGTTTCTTGTTGTGCAAGATATTTATCTCATTCCTGTTTGGAGTACCACTTACCCCTGTCATATTGATTTTCAGCAACTGCATTCCATGCAGTTAAGATGATGCTTCTAGAGGTTGGACTCCATTTCTCAAAACAAGGTCTAGCCTTAGCCTGTTCTCTGAATCTCTTCTTGAATAACTGGGCCTCTTCCTCTTTAAGTAAAGCTGAATCAGCCATGTCCACTTCCTCAGAAATTACTGGCAATTTTTCCAGTGGAGGGCTGTACATATTCTGGACTGCCTGTTAAATTTCTTAAACTCAGAGTGGGGATATATGACTTGAGCTACTTCATGTCGCATCCCCTCCAAGAATGTAGGTTGGCATCCATATTCTGCAGTATTGTTGGCATCACATAAGGGTGGATATCCCAAGGTAGCTCTGATATAGTTAGATACCCATTTTGCATGTTCAGAGCTAGCCTGAACTAAGACCCTCTCCCCCCTTTATGACTTCCCTATGAATATGATCTTTGAGATCATTCTTCTAAAATCTTATTTGATCTGTAATATGATAGTTCTCAGTTGTATAGTAGTCTTTAAACTTCTTTACTTGGGCTGAAATTGCAGACTCAGAAGTTTTGATAGCAGTAGCAACTGTTGCCAAATCCAGTTTAATTTGTTCTTCGATAGCAGATACTTCGTTGTTTATATTGGTTTCTATGGCAGTGGTTTGTTCATCTAATTTTGACAGAGTGATGGAATGTAGTTCTATCAAATTCTCATTAAGTCTTTTCTGATTTTCGAGAACTATGCCTTGCTTCAGATAGTTACCGCTTTGCACGAGCTGAGACAGTGTAGATAGATCCTCCTAAGGACATTCCTACTGCTAGAATATATAGAACACTTTTCATTACCTATAAGAGGCAGACAAGTTAGTCTGTGAATGCCTCTTATATTAGTCATTTCATTTTTCTTAGAGCACCAGCGCTTATGGAGACAACCGCGAGTACATTCAGTATATCACTTCCTTCCTTCCTCAACAACTGATTGATTCAGAGCTTCTTCTAGAGCATTTTGTCCCTTACTTTTTAGTGTTTTGTTGTTGTTTGGCAATATATACCACATCATTGTCTCTCTTATGGAAGCATTCTGTCATTTCTTTCTTAAATAAATTTACCTCAAATCTTATAGATTTGATGTCCTGTGCCAGACTACACTACAACTCCTTGTGGCTTTCATCCACATACTTTTCTAGTGCAAGTCTTTTCTTATCAAGTTTGACTTGTGCATGTACTAACAAAGAACTAAAATCCATTGTAGGAGCAATAGATGAGGATCCAGCCTTTAAGGCTTTCTTATAACCTGAACTTTTCTTTCTTAGCTCCATGATTTTTCTTTTCTTAAGTACTGAAGCTGCTTCCTCATTTTCAGAATCAGATGGTATCTCAAGTTCCACTATAGTGCCTGGAACATCTATATCTAGTCTTGGGGCTAGGTCTGGCGCCTCCCCCTCAACCCTTGCTCCCCCTGGAACATCTATATATTCCTTGTGTACCTCTTCTTGCTCCCCCCGGAAGTCAGTCTCTAATTTTTGGATTACATTAGTCTTAGGATCCTGAGGTTTCTATGGCAGATCAGGAATATGCACATCATGTGCCTCTCTTTCAAAAGGGTCAGCAGCTGTGTTGATGTCATGAACCACTTCCATTACAGTGAGGTTTGCAGTCTCACTGTCTAGCTGGGCTTCATTGACAGTTTCCCCAGGGACTGATATATCTTGATTATCTGTCAGATGGACAGTCTCCCCCTGGATTTGAGCTTCAGGTCCAGGTGTGTGAGTTGGAGAATTCCTGGGTAGTTCAGTGTTACCTTCATCAGAACTGAATTCAACTCTTTCTTCTGAGTCACTGGAGGACTCCTCAGATTGCATTGTATTTTTCTTTGATTTTGGGACCTGTTTGGACTTCTGCTTTGGTGCAGGGTCTTCCTTGGACAATACTCTGTCCCACCTAGATAGGATTCTTATATCCATTCTCCTCATGTGATTAATCTTTGAGCCAACAATCTGGTTTAGCACCTCTGGTATGTTGGCAGCCAGATATAAACTTATTATTCTCCATAGATTTGGCTTTTTAATGTTTTCCTTAATCTTGTTAAAGACTACAGCACTCCAGTCAGTCTTCACCTGGAAGATGACTCTTGTCATGAGGCTGAACATGTAAGAAGAGATCCTATCATGCCCCCCAGTTTTGTAGAGAACTACCTTCCCAATAATCTCTGACAGAAACTTCCCTTTAGAGTTCACCCCTTTCCTAGTCATGGATGATCCAATGTTTGTGGTTGACGGCACCCTACACCATTTGAGGGCTTCTGCAGTCAGTGTAGAATCAATCTTCATTTCTTATTTAATCCTTGGTAGTTGAAGGGATTTGCTCAAAGTTTTGAGGATAATTTTTACTGTTTCTCCATGAACAGTTGATTGAATCTTGTTACCCTTTGAATTCAATGTAGCGTTGGAATAGAATTCTAGAACTTCCTTCTTCCAAATTCTTGTTGGTTCTGAAACCATATAATCCAGTCTTGCTTCCTAGATTAGGTCCACAACCTCCTTGATATCTTGTTCGGCATCATTGAACGCTCCCTGAACTAGCTCATAACATTCGTTAATGTTGTTGTCCATCTTGGGCGCCATTGGAGATGAGAGAAGTGGAAGTTGAAGAGAGAGAAGAAGAATTTATTATCGACACTGATGGTTTAGTCTCGAGATTTCTGAGAGCGTAGTCGACAAGATCTCGTTTCCTCCTATTTATACTTTTCTAAATAAGGAAGGTCAAAAGGCGGGCTGAAATTAGAGTTTCGTATGTCGACACAATTTTGCTTGTGTCGACACAGACTGCTAAAGTCTCGACAGGGAGTTTAGAGTCTCGACAACTCTATATATCGACACTAATTTCTATGTGTCGACACAGACGACTTTATGTGTCGGCACCAACATCTGAGTGTCAACAACTCTATGTGTCGACAACAACTTCTGAGTGTCGACACAGACTACTTTATGTGTCGACACTAACTTCTGAGTGTCGACACAGACTACTTTATGTGTCAACACATAACCTACTTAGTCATATGTTGAGTAGAATTTTTCTTAATCTATCATCATATTCTAGGTTCAACATGTCTAATTTAATTTTAAAATAATTGAATTTACTTTCATCTAGAGGTTTAGTGAATATGTCAGCTACATGTGTATCAGTAGAAATAAACTCTAGACTTATGTCCTCTTTCTCAACATGTTCTCTAATAATATGGTACCTAATTTCAATGTGTTTTATTCTGTTATGTGAAATAGGGTTTCTAGCAATTGATATAGCACTAGTAGAATCACAATATAATGGAGTTCTACTTATCTTGATGTCATAATCTTCAAGTTGATGTTGCATCCATAGCAACTGAGCATAGCAACTTCCAGCTGCAATATATTTTGACACTGCTGTAGATATAGCAACACTTGTCTGCTTTTTGCTGTTCCATGACACCAATCTTCCACCTAGGAATTGACATGTACATGTGGTACTTTTATGTCTTCCTTGCAGCCTGCAAAGTCTGCATCTAAAAAACATGTTAGCAGAAAATCTCTATTCCTAGGGTACCACAGTCCAAGATCTGGTGTGCCCTTAAGATATCTTAAAATTCTCTTTACAGCAAAATAATGAGACTCTTTAGGGCATGCCTAGTATCTAGCACATACACATGTAGCATACATGATGCTAGGCCTACTTGCAGTCAAGTATAGTAAGGAGCCAAATATCCCTCTATACAAAGACTAATCAACATGTTTCCCTGCCTCATCTTTGCCTAAAGGCATACTTGACCTCATTGGAGTTTTCATGGTGGAAGCAGTCTTCATGCCATATTTTTTAATCAACTCCCTGGTGAACTTAGACTGGGATATGGACAAGCCATCATCATTTTGTCTTACTTGAAGTCCCAAGAAAAACTTTAGCTCACCCATGCTGCTCATCTCAAACTTCCCTTGCATAAATTTGGCAAACTTCCTGCAAAAGTTGTTCTCAATAGATCCAAAGATCATGTCATCAACATATATCTGGACTAGGATGATCTTGCCCTTTGATTCCCTCAGGAATAGGGTCTTGTCTATTTTCACCCTTGAGAATTTGTTCTCAATGAGAAAAGTAGACAATGTCTCATACCATGCACTAGGGGCTTGTTTCAACCCATATAGAGCTTTCTTAAGTCTATAGACATGATCAAGAAAGTGAGGATCTACAAAACCTGATGGCTGGTCCATATATACTTCATCTTTTAGATCTCCATTCAGGAATGCTGACTTGACATCCATTTGAAAGACCTTGAATTCTTTATAGGCTGCATAGGCAAGGAATAGTCTTATTGCTTCCAACCTTGCTACTGGGGCAAAGGTCTGGTCAAAGTCTATCCCTTCTTCCTGCTTGTATCCTTTTGCCACCAATCTGGCCTTGTTCTTAACAATAATGTCATTTTCATCTAACTTATTCATGTAGATCCACTTAGTCCCTATCACATTATATCACTTAGGTCTGAGAACCTGTTTTCAAACTTTGCATCTCTTAAATTGGTTCAGCTCTGCCTACATAGCACCAATCCAGAATGAATCTTGGATAGCCTCTTCAAACTTCTTTGGTTCCATTTGAGACAGAAAGCTTGAACATAGTGTTGAGTTCAAGCTCTTGCTTTTGGTCATTACACCATGACTTGCATCACCAATGATTTGATGAGCTGGATGATCTCTTAAATGTCTCATAGCTAGAGGTAATCTTTCTTCAACTTGTTGATCCTCAATATCTTCAGCTGGTTGTTCTTCATTCTCAGCTTGTAAGTCTTGAGCTCCCCCTGGACAACATCCATCATCTTCAATCTCTTGTCTTACTGGTTTATCTTCCCTGATGGTCAGATTATCCATCTTATCCTTTAAACCTGCAAGACTAAAAGAAGTGCTTGACAGCTCATAATTAATTAACTTAGACACATCAAAGACAACATGGACAGATTCTTTTACAACTTGTGTAGTCAAGTTATAGATAATATATGCTCTACTATTGTTACTGTACCCAATAAATATCCCTTCTTGGGACTTGATAGCAAACTTAGTTAAATAATACTTACCATTGTTTAGTACATAACATTTACTACCAAAAATACTAAAATAGGATAAATTTGGTTTTCTGCCTTTCAGAATCTCATAGAGCCTTTTTATGGCTTTTGGTGATGGAAGCTCTATTGAGAACATGACAAGCAGTATTTACTGCCTCTGCCCAGAAATATTCTGGGAGAGAAGTGTCATTTTACAAGGTCCTACATGCCTCAATTAGAGTTCTATTCTTCCTTTTAGCAATTCCATTTTGCTGGGGAGTTCTAGGTGAGGAGAATTCTTGATGAATCTCAAACCCTTCACAGAACTTTGACATGCATTCAGACTGAAATTTAGTCTCATGATCACTTCTGATCTTGAACACAAAACTATTAAATTAATTCTGAATTTGCTTGAAAAAAGTCTGGAAGATATCTGGGGTTTCAGATTTTCTCCTTAGGAAGAATACCCAAGAAAATCTAGAAAAGTCATCAACCACCACAAGGGTATAGACTTTCCTACATAGACTATGAACTGGCATATGACCAAATAGATCCATATGTAGGAGGTATAAACACCACACTGTGTCTTTGGTATCAAGACTTTGGAAGGAAGGCCTGGTCTGCTTGACCTTTTGACAAGCTGAGCAAATTTCCTCCTTAATGCACTTAACTTCAAGACCATTCCTCACCAACTCTTCACTAAAGAGTCTACCTATGGTCTTGTAGTTCAGGTGAGCTAGCCTCTTGTACCATCTAACACAATGAGAAACTTTCTCATCTTGCAACTAGGCATATAGGACTGTCCTCACTCTCACACTCAAAGTCTAGACAATAAATATTTCCTCTCCTAGTGCCTGTCAAGATAACCCCTTGGTCACTTGACCTTCTAATTTGACACTCATCCTTGAGGAAAGAAATGTCATAGCCCAGATCACATAGTTGACTTATGCTTATAAAGTCATATTTCAAACCTTTCACATAAGTTACTTGTGTGATAGTTACTATGTCATTAGTTATCGTACCCAAACCTTTAGTTACCCCTTTTTTTGTGCCCCCAAAGATAACTTTGGGACCATTCTTAATAGGAGTGTATTCCTTTAGCAGCCTCCTTGTTCCAATCATATGCCTGGAACATCCACTGTCCAAGTACCATGTAGGGGTATGACCACTTGGACTTACCTGCAACAAACATATTATCTAACCTTAGGACCCCAAATTTGATTGGGTCATAGGTGTAAGTTAGACTTAAACTAATCATGCCTACCTGCAGTTCTTCTGACATGTAAGCCACCATTACTTCTCTAGACACTCTCATTGTGCCAGCAATCTATGATATAGTGACCCACTTTACCACAGCACCAACACTCATGCACATTGTACCTTCTTTTAAGAACTGGCTTCACAGTAAGGTTGTTTGCAACTCTCAAACCAACTGGTACATCAGCTCTTTTCTTAAGTCTTTCAGCCAAGGCTTGCTTAGGGACATGTCTGGCAGCAGAAGTATTTGGGATATCTTGAACCCTATTTGCAGTTGCCTTCTTTTTAGAATGCATACTCCTGATAGCTTCAGATATTCCTGAGTCTGTTTTGCTAACAGACTTTCCCTTAGCTTGCAAATGGGCTAGCAGACTTTATGAGTCAGCTGCTACCTTGTTCTTGAGTGTTGGGGCTGGTACACCAGACACAAATGGTCCATTATGAGCCATTTGGGTTTTCTCATGGGCTGCCCAATAGGCACTAGCACCCTTGACATTTCTACTGCCTTGCTCACAATGACCATAAATACTATCATGGTCATACCTGTTAGAAGGTTGAATCACTTTTTTAAAAGAAATTGGAGGCTTGCATGCAAGTGGCTGAACTGGAGATTTGTCTTTCCTGTTGGAATTGGCAGCTTTTGTTCTTCCTTTGAAACCTAAACCCTTCTTACCCTTTTGGGAAGAGAAGGAATCTATCAAAGGTAACACAGAACTAAGTTTTGAGAACTTGGCCACTAGCTCCCTTTCCTTTTGGAGTCTACTTTCAAGATTCCTAATATGATTATTCTTGAAAGTAATGGTATCCATCTGAATAACAGTTATGTTCTTCAATTTACTAATCTCTTTTAACTTTAGATCCAACACTTTTGCTGAGTCTGAAGCAGCCAACTACAGAGTGGCATTCTCCTTTACCAGCTGTTTGGCTAGGAGCCTGCTTTCCTTAAAGGCTTGCAAGAGCTCTCCATAATCATCAATCAGTTGATTGATGTCACCTTCCGATTCAGAGTCACCTTCATCTCTTGATGAAACTGCTTCTTACTCTGGGCTAGTAACATAATCTGACACTGAAGATGAAGAATGTACCTTACTAGGACCAGGCTGCTCTTGTCTTGTCCATCCTCAGCTATAGCCATCATCCCTATGCATTGGTTGTCTTCTCCTTTATTGATATCATCCAGCAATTGCAAGAATTCTGTTTTTACAGAATCTTCCTCAGTTGAGAACAGCCCAATGTAGGCCTCAGCATCCTCTTCATTTTCTGACTCTGATGAAGAAGAGTCAGTCCAGCTTTTCTGCTTCTTGGCCACAAAGGATTTCTCTTTCTTACATTTAAGCTGGTGTTTCTTTTTCTCACCAGACTCCTTTCTTTTGACAGGAAATTCTGCTATAACATGTCCTTTCTTGCTGCAACAATAACAAACAACTTTATTAGAAGTTTGTTTACCAGGTTTAGAACCATACCTTTTCTCTTTAGAGGCTTTCTTCTTTCCCTCGTAGTAGTCATCTTTGGAGTAAGAAGAAGAAGAAGGTCTTCTCCTCTAGTTCTTTTTTTTCAGGAACCTCTGGAATTGCCTAGAAAAGGGAGCAAAATCCTCATCAGAGTCATGACAATCTGATGTGCTTAAGTCTGAACTTTCTGAATCAGTATCAGCAACTTTTCTGGGAGGAGGAGTCTTTCTCCTTCCCTTCTTTGTAGCTTCAACTTTGAAAGCCACAAACTTATCTTTGCTATAAGACATGCTGCTCTTTTCCTCTTCCTTCCTAGCAATCAACTGCATTTCATAGGACAACAATTTTCCAAATAAGGTAGATGGAGGAGTATCTGCAAATTTGGCCACTTCTATGATGACATAGACCTTGGTATCCCAATCTTTGGTTAATGATCTGAGAAACTTGTCATTCAGTTCATAAGTGTTGAATGCTCTTCCATAAGTTATCAACTCATTGACAATTCTAAAGAACTTTTCATAGCATATAACTATGTTATCTATTTTGGCTTGTCTGAAACTATCATATTCTTGATTGAACATAGATTTTCTATCCTCTATTACCTCTTTTGCCCCCTCCATGTAGACAATCAAAGTGTTCCACATTTTCTTTGAAGTTTTGCAGTGAACTAAATTCTGAAATGTAGAATCATCTATGACACTAACAATTATGTTATGTGCCCTCTTGTCCAAAGTGGCTAATATGATCCCATCTTTGGTCATCTCATAGTAACTCTTTAGAGTTTTCAGATTTGAATCTAGAACAGATGTCTTCATAGGGATGAAAGGCCCTTCTTGAACTGTGATGTAAATTCTTGGATCAGATGCCTCCATGAATAATCTGACTCTCTCTTTCTATATGCCAAAGGTTTCTTTTCTACAAATAGGAAGTTTAATGGATCCAAGTTCTTTGTGATTTTCACCCGAACCCATCTTGGCTATCTTATTACTACCTTAGAGATACACTCAAACTGTTAAGTCTAAATTTGAGCAACCTGACTTTGATATCACTTGAAAGAATTGGTTTCAAGATTGTCTAAACACCTAGAGGGGGGAGGGTGAATAGTTTCAATTCCAATTCAACTTAGGCAGTTATTAAATTAATCAAAGAACAATTATAAATTCTACAGCTACCATAACACACAATAATCCAATCATAGCATACACACAGATTTATAGTGATTCCCCAAATGATGGGTACATCCACTTTCCACTTTCGCCTATCTAGCAGTACACTAGATTCAGCCAAACTTCCTTCCACCTTCTCAGATCCTCAGATCTTACACCTCAGAACCCAAATTGGTTCCTACAGCTTACACTTCAACAAGTGCTATAACTCAGGCTCTTCCCAAGAACCCTACCTCATAGTGAATCCATGCTCCTACCACTCAGGCAATCAAGCCCTACCTCAGCCCTTATCACCGGGCCTACAACTCAGAGAACTTAATCTCCTATCTCAGGCTAATAGCCCTACCTCAGCCTTTATAAATACAGGCTTACAACTCAGATATTGGAATCTCTTACACTCAGATCTAAAAATAGATCTTATAGAAAATTATATAAAGAATTACTTTCTTCCTTCACCCAGATAGAGAGAGTAGTGAGGGAATCTTGATCAGATCTTGATGGATCCGCTTTCTCCTGATCATTGTTATAATGAATCAGATTCAACCTGACTTGTGAAAGAGAGAACCTAGGTTGAATCTTCTAGAGAAGTTGGTGTAGATCCAGCTTCTTCCTCCTTACAGAATTAAATCTGCAAACACTGACATATCTGATGAGATGCTATCCCCTTCTCTAATTTAGAATCATAATCTTCTTGCTGTATATAATTCTGTGAATTATTCTTGGAGTATTCCTCCTTCTTGGTTTCCCTCTATATTTTCTCTCTGTCTCGCTATATTCGCTATTATTTTTTTCTCTGACAGCTCAGCTCTATTTATAGATCACATCAAAGGCAACCGACTGATCTGGTAGTTGACTGACATCTGACAGTTCTGACATGTCTAACAGGCCTTGACAATTCTGGCAGCTATCAAGTCTTCAGTCTTGAGATTTGGCACTTAGAGTTATTTAACTCAGCCGAATGTGTCGAGATATAAGGATAGTATGTGTCGACACGGATGAAGTATGTGTCGACACAATTACCCGGGTGTCGACACACTTCCTTTGGTGTTGTCGACAAACTTCAGAAACTGTCGGCATAGCTCTTCATTCAGTCTCAACACTACCTTTGTAGAATGTATCGACATACATAAGGAACTGTTGACACAACTGATGTAGACTCAAACTCTGTAAGTTGACACAAGTCCTGTGTGTCGACAGAACTCTTCATCAAGTTCTCAACACAGCTGTTTTAGAATGTGTCGACACAAGTCCTGCGTGTCGACACAACTTCTCTAAATGTCGACCCAAGTCCTGGATGTCGACATAGTTGCTTCTTTACAATTGTTAGTACAACAAGGTCTAAGTGTGTCGACACAAGTTATGAGTGTCGACACAGTTGATGTCGACTTAAACTCTGGCTGTCGACACAAGTCCTGTGTGTCGACACAGACTTGCTTCTTGTCTCGACACAACTCCTTCAAAGGTGTCGACACTAAATAAGTGTCTCGACACTTTTGTACTTGGAATAATTTCTGCATTCTTCTGCCTGCACAAGCAAACTCAATATACCATCAAATACAACATGATGTGTATCATTGATTCAGGTGAGGCTTGTTCAAATCTGGTACACAATTTACAATGTGCCCAGCAGTTACATTTCATTAATGATTAAACCATGTGTTATTACGTTATATTTTATTTTTATGTTCTGAAATTTTAACCTAACTCTCTCGGCTATTTCCTGGACCCGTGCTTTTTGCGAGTTGCGACTGTTGATTTCTCCTCATCCCGCCGAGTCGCCGCTCCTTATCCCATCGGGGGTCGAACGCCGCTCTCGCCAGTCGTCGCAGGTGAGCCCTCTTCCTTTTTTCTCTTCTTCTTCCATTTCTTCATCTTCCCTAGTATTGATATCTCCTCTCTCTTCCTCTTCCTCTTCCTCTTCCCTAATGTTGATTTCTTCTCATCTAGGTCATTCCAAATCGACTCTGCCGTGTCATTATAGAACACTTTTCTATTTGTTCTTTCTCCAAACAAACAATTCATCTAAGTTGTCATTAATTTCTATTCTAGATATTTTTTCCAAACAAATAATGTTGATGAATATTTCATTTTTCATTCATTGATTTTGGAGTCCTAAAATGGTTAGGTGATAGGAATTATGTTCAGGTAGCACTTTCATGTTGGGTGGTTGAGCCTCATTCATTGCACCATCCCCGATCTCTCTTTATAAATCTGTAGGTTTTATCACATTATTTAAACCACCAAAACCGAACCAAACCGAACCGAACTGAACCATTCAGTTTGGTTTAGTTTCAATGTTTGAGCGGTTCAGTTCGGTTCCAAATATTTGGAACCACATAGGGTGGTTCGGTTTGCGATTTTGCTTACAAACCGAAACATACCGAACCGCTACAGCGCTAGCGTTTAGGGCATGCACCTTTTATTGTACCTGAGACTTTCTATGTTGCAGCTGAGGTTCTGTTTTACTTATGTGTGCATATTGTTTGTGTTTTAAGTCTAATATGTGTGAACATGTGTTGGACACGGTTGTGAATGATTCACGTTTGGATTGAACTTTGGACAAATGACCATGTATCCGAAGTCAGGGTTCACGACGAACATATGAAGAGATTGTTAGATATATTAGTTTATGTTTGCATGTGTCGAGACCGTCTCGGTGCGTGTTTATGAGTCCGTGTCATCCTATGGTTTGGCTCTACGCTGGAGGTACTATATATACCTATTCCACACTCGATAGGTGTACGTAGAATACTTTGAGCGGAGCTTTCCCTTCTACAATAACAACACTAACACCCACATAAAATATAAAATGTTTATTGTCATCGTAAGACCTTCTTCAAATCAGGAATTTTTTGGACAATATTCCCAACAATATCTCTTAATTTTGTCGGGCACTAGAGTTTAAGAGTGTGTGTGATATTTTGGCATCGTAGTAATGTGTTTAGATCGTGTGAGACTTGGTGTGAGGATTAGAGCTTGATAATTATTTTCCATAGCTTGATTTGGAAATTGTCCTTTATGTCACTTTGTGGTATAGATAATCGATTGGGGATAGGGTTTTAGGCATCATTACGGGTCACCACTAACACCTCTCCACTTAGTTAACTCCACTACACCTAGGTTTTATTGTTCAAGAATTTTTGAAGTTGCTGTGGAGTCTTGGAGTTTGTGTGATTGCTTTGGCGGTGTGTATTTTATGGGAGAAACTAGGACTTTAGTGGTGGTTGATTCTCGACCATGGGTCATATAGCTCACTTCATCTTTGAGATTTCATGAGGTGTTAATATTTATTGTTATGATTAGTGGTGTATATATGACTATTGTGGGTCAGGCTAGCTCTACAAAATAGACCACGCTAACAAGGAGATGAGTACTAGGATCATAGGATCTAAAGGTCTGTAGTCTTGACGGTTAACTTAGATTGTGTACTCGGTGTTATTTCCTTAGTAGACTTCCACCCTTCAACTGCATTTTATGAGGGACTTCAAAGACAAGACAAATGTTACTTAAATATATTACTGGCAAGTGATGTATAAGAATGATTTAGGTTTGTAGCGTGTCATTTACTTAAAAGTAGGGATGGTTGTCCCGCTGTTATAATATTGCCATGAAGATAAGGCCCATGAGGTTCACAGCCAACTTAACAGTGGTCAGGTCTATAATAATATAGAAATTATGATATTCAGTATAGTTTACTAAGCATTTTCTTAGTATACTTGATGCACTCATTTCATGTAGTATAGACTCTTATCATATAAGTTAGTATGAACTCTTTTATATGATAAATTATTTGTTTCTCTTGAATCTAAATCGCAAAGAATCTCAGGTCCAAAATTCTTTGATACCAAATTATAATACCTTACATGTATTCATCACATATTATGGGTCTGGCTAGGACCCACAACATATAATTTCAACAAGAGAAGTATTATAAAGAGGTAATCAGGTCATAACAGAACACCAGAGTAATAAATTATGGAACACTGAAACAAATAAATTTTTTTTCTATAAGAAAGTGCGTAACGCTAAAGCTAATATTATACTATTTCATTTGTATATAATGTACAGTACAACATTAAGAGTGTACAAACCCATATTTGCTGAGTGGGGCCCTCAGAAGAGACCAATGCCAGAGAAGGTTGTTCAGGCCTGAGCGAGCCGAGTAGGAGAGTGGAGGTTGCCTCCCGGGCTCGCGTGGGGCAAGGGCCGAGAGCGAGCAAGGTGCGAGTGGGGCGAATTAGTTTGCACTCGCCCCAGGTTTAGGACATGTGGAGGGCGAGTGAGGCGATACGCCCTGCACACGCTCCCCAGTCAGGGCAAGTGACGAGTGTGGTCTTCACCAGGCACACACCTCCCTAAGCGAGTGGTCGAGTCGCCCAGAAGTAGTTCTCTAAGGGGACTATTTTGGCCTGTCAATAGTCCCTCCAAACAACGGAGTTTCGCTGTTGGCAGACTAATTTGGGCTGCATATAGTAAAGCCAGAAGACGAGATTTCGTTATTTGCAGACCAAACTTGGCGTACTATAAATAGACCCCCAAGGGCACCTTTGGAGAGGATCCTTTATTTGGCTTCTTCCTCCTCTGGTTAGTTCTGGTTGGCCTCAAGTACCCTCCAAGGTGCCCAGCTCAACAATGGCTAGGGAGGGGAAGCTATCTTTGATCTTTTGTGTGTGTATTGGGCCCTTTTTTACTGCAGCTCAATGTTTATTTCTTAGTTCCATGCCACTGATCAAGTGCTCTTGCTTGTGAGAAATAGGTGCAGGTTACCCCCTTGGGTCTGAACTCCTCTTGGAGCCTAATTTCAGTTCCAACATTTTTGGTGCGGTGACTGTGAACCATGGCCTGCACAAAGAAAATCCTGAGTAAGTCCCATGGCTGGAGGTGAAGAGAAAGGGTATGACTTGGGCAACTCACCACCCCCGGTGGGATTCATTACAGTGAAACTGTTCAAAAAGTTTAAGAGGGAAATTATGGAGACCCTGCATCACCCTTTTGCTGCGTGTGGTAAGTGCTCGATGCATCCCTTCCTGGTGGTCACTCCTTAGTCACTAAGCGAGAATGCCTCAAGTACGTGACCTAGGAAGGAAGTGGCAGCCAATGGCAGTGAGTGAGATCTAGCAGGATGAGTGTTATT
The DNA here is from genome assembly GCA_039583875.1 of Platanthera guangdongensis. Taxonomy (NCBI): domain Eukaryota; kingdom Viridiplantae; phylum Streptophyta; class Magnoliopsida; order Asparagales; family Orchidaceae; genus Platanthera; species Platanthera guangdongensis. The sequence goes on from CM077149.1 coordinate 99,031,811, forward strand.
GCCCAGCCTAGCGAGTGCAGGAAGATCCGATGAGCTGATTGCGCGAGATCAACTGGCTCGCCCTGTAGGGGGAGGAAGTTCTTTTAGTGAGCTGATTGTCTTGACCCCAGTTCCAGAGGGTTTTTGGGAGCCGGAGATGTCTTACTACACGGACAGAGATGATCCCGTTCAGCACGTTCAATGGTTTGAAGATTTAGTTTTCATCATGAAAATGTCGGACGCTTTCAAGTGTCAACTTTTTGCTATTACGTTCATGGAAAAGGCAAGTGACAGGTTCTACCAGCTTCCTGCCAGTTCGATCTACTATTTTGAGGATCTATGTTAGAGTTTCCTACTGCAATTATCGACATCGAAGAAGAGAAAGAAGGGTGTAGAGTTCTTGTTTGTAGTCAAGTAAGGACCGGAGGAGACACTGAGAAGTTATGTTGACAAATTCCAGGAGGAGGTTCTCCTACTCCACGCGGTGCCAGGTTATACCCTAATGATAACCTTCGCGCTTGGGCTTTGTCAGGGATTCTTCAGGATGAAGCTGAACTGAGAACCTCCTCTCTCCTTTGAGGAGATGATTAAGAGAGCGACAAAGGAAATCAAATGAGAGGCGGCGAACTCGATGTTCGCCAAAAAGTTGGCTAAGTTGGGGGAGAGCAAAGCGAAGGAGAAGGGAGGACACATACAGCTGTAAGTTAGGAGAAGGGATGAACCAAGAGGACAGGGGTTCTAGGGAAAACATAGAGGACAAGTGCAAGGATGGGGACAATTGGATCCAATTAAGCAGACGATCAAGAGGTTGCAGGGAGGGCGCGTTCAGGGCCAGGGAAGAGGTTTTTAGGGTAGAGGAAACTTCAATGAAGGCCAAGGACTTTTCAAACCCCCGCGGTGGAGACTGAACCAGAGGCCTCTCCTACCCCTACCTCAGTAGGCCATGCCTATCAATCGAATAGGAAGAGGGAATAAGAGGGAAGTTCAAGCTGGTGGGGGAAGGGGGCAGAGTGGTGTTGCATTATTGTGTCTTCCATCAGAAGGAGGGCCACGTAACAACCAATTGCCTAGGTTCTTAGAGTTGAGAAAGGAGAGAGGCCCAACATAGCAACAATCGGCATGAATCTAAGAGGTTGTAGCAGGTGGAGCAGAAAAGGAAGATAGATGTGAGGACCAGGCTGATGTGGGAACCTAATGAGCAATCAGGATAATCCACGGGGTGGGTGGGGTAGGGATTGAGGCCACCTGAAAGAGGAGCCTCCAAACATTATTTCGGAAGAGCGTTGCCTCAACCTCCAAGACCCCGCCCCCAGAGGAGAGGATTACCATCTCTTCGAAGGATATGCCAGACTATAAGGACCCATTATGTGACATCTTAGTGATCAATATGACTATAGAAAAATTTATGGTCTCCAGGATCTTGGTCGACAATGGAAGTTTGGTGAACATTATCTTCAAGAAAGCCTTTGATGAGATGAGTGTAGAGGCACAAAGGGTGATGGAATTAAAAGGACTGCTGTTTATGTACAACCCCATACTCGCTAGGTGGGACCAAGTTGCCCCAAGGACCCGGATTGGGCTAGCTTTGGGTTAGATCCGGATCAGATAAGTAAGTGTGCGGGAAGGCTCTCGCCTAGGCATCAAACGCCATTCGTCGAATGCCTTTCATCGAACATTAATTCGTCAAATGCCTTTTGTCGAAAAGCCTTTCGTCGAACGTTAATTCGTCGAACCGAGAGGGAAAATTCGTCGAACTGAGCCTTCAGCTTATGTTATTTTCGTCGAGTAGGTTTAGGCGTTGAGTGTGGTCCTATCCTAAAGTTCAGTTTTTAGCCTAAGTATAAAAGCATTGAGTGAGCTGACTTCACTCAACGCGGTGTTGAGTGTGTTGAAAACACTCAATGCCATTGCTTAATTCGCCATAGCTGAACTAGGGCAGGCGAAAGGGCACGAGCCTTGGGCAGGCAAAAGGGCACGAGCCTCGGGCCGGCGGAAGCCCATGTCATTGAGTAATGCTTCGTCACTCAACGCCCCTTTAGTTTTTAGGTTCCCGTCCAGGGCAGGCGAAATGGCTTGCACCTCGGGTCGACGGGAGCCAATCAGTTCTCGATGTTGAGTGACGTTTCTCCACTCAATGCCCCCTTTAATCTTCTTTGTCCCCCGTCTGGTGCAAGCGGGATGTTTCTCTCTCAAAGCGAACGAGGTTTTCGCAGAGATTAGTGGAAAGGTTCCCGCTGGGTGGGATCCCAGGGTGAAATTACCTGAATGCCCTTGGGTTTGCATTTAACACCTCAGAATAGTAGAGTTTGGCTTTTGGCAGACCAGCCCAGGGTACTTTAGTAATTTTAGAACAGCGGAATTACGCTTTTGGCAGGACAAATATTGAAAATCTATAAATAGACCCACATGATATCTCAAAAGGCAGATTTTTTTCATACTCCCAATTTCCTTCTAGAGCTTTCTGAGGTAGTCCTAGTCCAACAATTAGTTTTGGAGGGGAAGCGCTCAGAGAACTTTCGGGTTAGAGGATGGACCTCCCAGCTGAGGTTTAGGGCCAGTTCTTGGTTCTTTATCACTAGTTAAGAGTTGAGATTTGGGAGAAATAAGTGTTAGCTACAACCCTAGGTACGAACTCTCGTTGAGACCAGTTTTTGGCTTCAACAGTTTGGGTTCTTCGGGGAAATAAAGGAGGTGAAGGGAGGAGTTGGGATCCATGTGATGTTGGGAAAAACGTCCAGGAACTGCCAATTTGTCATTATTGATGCTCCAAGCAGTTACAACGCCATCTTTGGACGCTCGCTCATTAGTGCTTTCCACTGCGTCCCCTCATCATTTTGCCAATGCCTCGCGTTCAATAGTCGAGGAGTCTAGGTATGAATCTAGGGAGACCCTAAGGTGGTATGAAAATTCTATTTCACGACTGTCAACACCATTTCATGGAAAGGCGAGGTGGAGGGGTTCAATAGGGTTTTGGAAGAGTATGTCAGGGTTATGGCGGAAGTAAGGGAGGAAGTGGATGAGGAGGAGGTCCTCGCCCGAGGTGGGATGATAGAGAACGAGTTAGAGGAGCAGTCTCGACTGGAGATGGTGGAGGAAGTAGTGGACAGGGAGGTCCTTACCCAGGACGGGAGGACGAAGAAGGTGCGGGTCAGTAGAGGGCTGGGCCTAGAGGACCAGGAGAAGATCTTGGCATGCATCCAACAAAACATGTACATCTTCTCCTGGGGTGCTGCGAACATGCCAGACAATGGTGCAGATGTGGCGTGTTACCGCCTCAATCTTGACCCGGGTGCCCGCCTCATCCGCCAAAAGAGGAGGTATATAGCTGACAAGCTGGAGGAGCTTATTCAAGAGGAGGTGGAGAAGCTAGTAAAGGTCGAGTTTGTATCGAAGATCTAGTATCCAGGATTGGTCTCTAATGTGGTAATGGTGAAAATAGGGATGGAATATGGAGGATGTGTGTCGATTTCTATCTTTTAAATAAAGAGTGTCAATGATTGCTACCATTTTCCTAGGATCGATGCGCTGGTAGACTCAGCCATCGGTTTTTTATAATGAGTTTTTGAATGTTTTTTCAGGTTATCATCAGATTAGGATGCACCCGCCAGATGTCAAAGATGTATCCTTCATTATGCGAGATGGGTCCTATTGTTGCAAGATGATGCCCTTTGGGTTGAAGAGTATGGGGGTAACATATTAAAAGATGATAGATCGAGTCTTTCGGGAGCAGAGGGGAAGGAACTTGGAAGTGTACATGGATGTCCTGATGGTGAAGAGCAAGGACGTGAGATCTTACCTCCAAGATCTGGCGAAGAATTTTTCCACCCTACGGAGGTTCAAGATGAGGCTGAACCCCATGAAGTGTGTTTTAGGAGCCAAAAAGGGAAAGTTTTTGGGTCATCTCTTTACCCCGGCAGGGGTGGGGCCCAACCCCGATAAGGTAAAGATAATACAAGAGTTGGAGTCGCCACGAAGCGCTAAAGAGATTCAGTGCGTGACGGGAAATCTTGTAGGGCTAAGCAGGTTCCTCTCTCTGCCGGGAGAGAAGTGCTCCCCTTTCTTCAAAGTGTTATGAGGCAAAAAGAAGTTCTAATGGCCTAGGGAGTGTGAGGAGGCCTCCAAGACCTAAAGGTTTAGCTCGCCAAGGCTCCAATACTATAGGGATAAAAGGAGGGGGAAGATCTAGCTCTATACCTCGGGATGGGGGTGAAGGCTGTGAGCTCCATCCTAGTCTGGGAGGAAGGGAAGAAGTAGCTGCCAATCTAGTATATCATCATGGTCTTAAAGAAGACAATGTTTCGATACCCAATCTAGAAAAGTTGGTGTTTTCCTTAATCATCTCAGTAAGGAAGCTTACACCCTATTTATAAGCACACTCAATCAAGGTGGTGACTGATCATCCCCTTCGCAACATCCTAGAAGGAGTGGAACACTCAGGAAGGCAGGCGAAGTGGTCCATAGAATTAAGCGAGTTTGACAAATCCTTTGTCCCTTGGTTGTCAATAGGCCCAGACAGTGGAGGATTTTCTGGCCGATTACCTTGTCGTGGTAGAAGAAGTCGGGTCTCCTCAGCAGGTCTCTTGTGAGGTGCATGTGGATGGAGCATCGGGAAATCACTCCTTAGGTGGTGGTGGTGGTGGTGGGGGGGGGGGTAGTCTTGGTGACCACCTAGGGAATGAAGATAAAGAAGGCTATAAAGATACATTTCCCCATTACTAATAACCAGATGGAGTACGAGGCAGTGATATCAGTGCTCCATTTGGCTAATGATTTAGGGGTGCAATACGTGAAGGTGCTGACAGACTCAATGGTGGTAGCCTCCCAAGTCAATGGGGAGTTTGAGACCAGAGAGCACACTCTTCAAAGGTATCTGTCCAAGGGGAAAGGTCTCATTTGTATGTTCCGAACATTTTCTATTCAGCAAGTGCTAAGAGAAGAGAGCGCCCCGATAGACCGGTTGGCCAAGTTTGAACCATGAGAAAGAGGGGCATTGACAGAGCTATTCTGCCCGTCTAGTGATGAGGGAGGTGTTAATGGAGATCGACCGGTGCCCCTCATGGATGGATCCTTTTATAACCTTCTTGATCAAGCGAGAGTTCCAGAAAGAGCTTCCAGATAAGAAACGACTCAGGTACAGGTCGACATATTACTTTATGCATGAGGGGGCCTATATCGGAAAACCCTCTCAGGGCTCCTAGCGCGATGCATAGCGGAAGCGGAAGTTTCGAAGATTATGAAGGAGATTCACTTCGGGGAGTGTGGCAGTCACTCCGGGAGTAGAACTTTGGAAGGGAGAGTGTTGCAGCATAGATACTTCTACCCGACCTTAAGCAAAGACCCAGCGGTGTTTGAAAGAATGTGTCAAAAGTGACAGCTTTTGACAACCTAGAGGCATAGGAGTATCACGATGCTATGGCCCTTCATGCTTTAGGGAATAGACTTGGCAGTGTTGGGTACATTGGTTAAATGTACCTGATTTGAAGAAGCCTCACCCAACTCAATGATATACATCAAAATATATTTGATGTGTTTTGGGGTTACTTGTGCAGGTTAAGTATTTACAGGACTGAAGCAAAAATTTCCAAGTCCATGTGTCGACACCCAGAGGGAAAGTGTCGACACTTAAGAAGACTTGTGTCGACACCCAGACAAGCAGTGTCGACACTTGGAGTCATTGTGTCGACACCTGGGATGCAGAGTCGACACCAGACAGAAAGTGTCGACACAAGGAGCTGTGTCGACACTCAATGAAGAAAAGTGCAGACAGAAAGTGTCGACACTTAACAGCAGTGTCGACACCCAGTGAAGCTGTGTCTACACCAGAAAGTGTCGACACTTGGAGCTGTGTCGACACTCAGCAAAAGTCAGCAGAGACTAAGTATAAGTGTCGATACTCAGAACAATGTGTCGACACTCAACAGAAGAGTCAGTACTTGAAGTAAGTGTCGACACCCAGAACAATGTGTCGACACTCAGCTGAAGACTCAACACTTGAAGAGACACTTAGTAAAGAACAGCAAGATCATCAAATTATTCTAAGTACAAGTGTCGACACTAAGGGAATGTGTCGACACTCAGCTGAAGTCTCAACAGAAGAATCAAGTGTCGACACAAGGAGCTGTGTCGACACTCAGCAAGTATCAACATAGAAGACTATGTGTCGACACCAAGAAGCAGTGTCGACACTTAACAGATTCAACACAAGAAGATGTGTCGACACAAAGGAGATGTGTCGACACTTAGAAGAATTCAGCAAAAGATAGAAGATCAAGTACTTGTGTCGACACTCAATTTCAGTGTCGACACATGCAGAAGAAACTGTGTCGAGACATAGAATCTACAACACAAGGAGTTATGTCGACACCTTGTAGACTTATGTCGACACTTACACAACTTGTGTCGACACTTGGTCTATAAGTGTCGACACTTAAAGACAGAAAGTCTCGACACTTTCAGACAGTTAGAGAACTTTCAAGAATTGACTAGATGACTTGACAGCTGCCGTTCCAGCCGGTCTACAGCACCTGTCAGAGATGTCAGAATTCAGTTATGGACCGGACCAGCCGGTTACCATGAAGAAGGCCTATAAATAGGCTCATACAGTTTACAGAAACTGTTGTTCAGATTGTTGTTGAACAAGTTATTAAAGTGGTTCACAGAGTTATTGATCAAGTATCAAATCAAGAAGATCTAGCTGTCCAAGTGCAGATCTAAGAAGTTGGAGAGAGAGGGCTCCATCCAAGAAATCAGCCGTTGGAACTAGGCTGAGAAGAAAGGTTCAGATTTATTCTGGATCTTAAGAAGCAGAGATCAAGGATCAACTGCAGGAGGATTCATTCTTATTCAGTTCTACTTTCAAGAAGCTTTGAAGAAAGCTAAGTCAGATTGAATCCAGCTGAGTTCTTCCAAGAACTCATCAAGAAACTCTCAACTCCCCTCTCTTGTTTCTGAGTTGTTGAGTTATTATTTCTATAATCATTTTTATCTTGTAGGATCCTTTAGATCTGAGTGAATTGTAAGCCTGTAATTATAAATGCTGAGGGTAGGGCTTGAGAGCCTGAGTGTAGGAGATTGAAATCTCTGAGTGTAGGCCTTGTTGGCTGAGTGTAGGCCTTGTTGGCTGAGTGTAGGCCTTTGTGGCTGAGTGTAGGCTTTGTGAAAAAGTTGAGTTGTAAGGCTTTGGGCCTGAGGTGTAGGAACCAGTTTGGGTTCTGAGACAGTGGTGAAGTTTGGCCGAATCTAGTACACTGCTAGATAGGCGAAGGGGGAAAGTGGATGTACCCAATGCTTGGGGAACCACTATAAAACTCTGTGTCTGCTGTGATTGTGCTGTGATTGTGAATGCTTGTGTGATTGCTGTGCAAAAGTAGTATAGATTCTGTGATATAACTGATTGCTGCCATTAAAGTTTTAAAAAGAATTTGGTCACCTATTCACCCCCCCCCCTCTAGGTGTGTAGGTACCATATCTTTCAAGTGGTATCAGAGGGAGGTTCCTCAAAAAGGACTAACAGTCTGAGAAGATCCTGATTGGCAGATTTTTAAGTGAATTACAGATTCAAGAAAATCAAGAAACATGGGTTCTTCTGAGAATCACAAGGAATTGGGTTCCATGAAATTACCTATATGCAGAAAGGAAATCTTTGGGATCTGGAAGGAAAGGGTAAGGCTGTTTATGGAGGCCTCAGACCCTAGGATATACATCACAGTAAAGGAAGGGCCTTATGTGCCCATGAAGATATCTGTTCTAGAAGCAAATCAGAGAACCCCAAAGGATTTCTCTGAAATGATTAAGGATGAGATTGTCCTAGCCACTATGGACAAGAGGGCACAAAACATTATAGTGAGTGCCATAGATGATGCACCATTTCAGAATCTTATACACTGTAAGACAACCAAAGAGATGTGGGACACTCTTATTGTGTATATGGAAGGATCTGAAGAAGTTAGACAAGATAGAAAATCCTTGCTAAATCAGGAGTATGAAAGTTTTAGACAAGGAAAGGGTGATAGCATAACTGAGTGCTATAAGAAGTTCTACAGAATAGTGAATGAACTCATGTCTTATGGAAGAGAGTTCAGTAACTATGAACTAAATGACAAGTTCTTAAGGTCCCTAACCAAAGATTGGGATACCAAGATCTGTGCCATTAGAGAAATGGCTAAGTTGGGAAAAATTCCTCCACCTACACTGTTTGGCAAATTATTGTCATATGAGATGCAGTTGACAGTGAGAAAAGAGGAGGAGAAATCAACAAGAACTGAACACAAGGAAAGAACAGTAGCCTTCAAGACAGAAGCCTCCAGAAAGTGCAGGAATAAGTCACCAACTCCACCTCCAAAGGTAGTTGAATCAGAGTCTGATGAGTCAGCCATCACAAAATCTGAAAGCAGTGAAAGTGATGAAGATTTTGCTGCCTTCACTAGACACTTTCAGAAATTCTTGAAGAAGAAACAGTGGAGGACAAGGCCCTCTACTTCAAAAGGAAAAGAAGATTTTTATCAGGATAAAAAGGCTTCAAAGAAGGACAGGAAGAGGACAAAATCTAGCAAGGCAACTGGTTCTAAGATAGTGTGCTATTGCTGTAATAGACAAGGCCATGTTATTGCAGATTGTCCTGAAAAGAGAAAAGAGCCTAGTGACAGGAAAAAGACTCATTTTAAAGGCAAGAAAGAAAAGTCTTTTGTTGCCAAGAAAGAGAAGACTCTATTAGATATCTCTTCTTCAGAAACTGAGTCTGATGCTGAGGCATACATAGGGTTGTTTACTGAAGAAGAAGAAGAAGAATTCATGCAGATAATGGAGTCTATTTATGAACAAGAAGACAGTCAATGTCAAGGGCTAATGGTTTTGACAGAGCATGACAAAATCCTGGAGCAGCCAGGACCTAGTAAGGTACAAAGTTCAACTCTAAGTTCAGTTTCTTGTTCTAGCACAGAATCAGATTCATCTTCATCAAGTGATGGAAGTGTATCTGAGTCTGAGGATGATATTCATCAGCTTATAGATGAATATAAAGAGCTGTTGCAAGCTTACAAGAAAATCAAGTCCCTAGCCAAAAGTCAGGCAAAGGAAATTGCTGATCTTAAAGCTGCTGCAACAGATTCTGAGAAGCTATTTGATCAAAAGCTAAATGAGATAGCCAGGCTGAAACACATAACAGTGATTCAGATGGGGACTATCACCTTTAAGAATGATCAAATCAAGAGTCTGGAGATCAATCTTCAGAAAGAGAGAGAGCTTGTTGTTAGGTTTTATAAACCTAAGTCAGTGCTATCTTTAATTGATGAATTTGTTCATCATAAAGGCAAGGCTGGACTGGGTTTTATTAGACCTGCAAGAACTGAGCAGTCCAAGCCCAAGTCCAAGGGCAAAGCCCCAACATTCAACAAGTCTGCTATAGATAAGACAACAAAGACAGTACCTAAGCAAAGGTACAATAAGTTTGAATGCTGGTGCTGTGGCAAAGTTGGCCAATTTGCAGTGGACTGTTGGCACAATGTTAGTGCCAAAGTGAGTACCAAACTACCTACTGGAAAGCCAGTAGGTAGCTTTGTCAGATTGCAAACTAACAAGTAACAAGGACCCAAGAATTCTTTGGGTTCTAAGGTTCATTAATCTGTTTTGCAGGTGAGTCCAAGTGGCCATACCCCAACATGGTACTTGGACAGTGGATGTTCCAGACATATGACTGGAACTAGAGGATTACTAAAGGACTACATACCAATAAAAGATGGTCCAAAAGTCACCTTTGGTGGTTCTGAAAAAGGAATCATCAAAGGATTTGGTAACATTTCTAGCAATTTGGTTACCATTACTCAAGTGGCTTATGTTAAAGGGTTGAAACACAACCTAATAAGTATAAGTCAATTAAGTGATGTAGGGTATGGCATCTCATTTGTTAAAAATGGTTGTCATATCAAGAGGTCAAGTGATCAAGAGATCATTTTGACAGGTTATAGGAAGAGGAATGTCTACTGCCTAGACATTATGGTTGAGAACAATGGTTCTCCAGTTTGTCTTGTAGCTGATGAGATAGTCACTCATTGTGTCAAATGGCATAAGAGGCTAGCCCATCTTAACTACAAGATTATTAGCAAACTCTTTAGCAAAGAGTTAGTGAGGAATGGTCCTCAAGTTAAGTGTGTTAAATATGGTATTTGCTCAGCTTGTCAAAAGGGCAAGCAGACTAAATCCACCTTTAGAAGCATAGAAAACAAAGATGCTGTGAGGTGTTTATACCTCTTACACTTGGATCTCTTTGGTCCAATGCCAGTTCACAACTTAGGTAGGAAGGTCTATACCCTTGTAGTTGTAGATGACTACTCAAGGTTTTCCTGGGTGTTCTTCTTAAGACAGAAATCTGAAACACCTAGTCTCTTCCATAGCTTTGTCAAGCAAATTCAGAATGAACTAGACAGTATAGTGGTCAAGATTAGAAGTGACCATGGTACTGAGTTTCAGTCTGATAGCATGACAAAACTTTGTGAAGACTTTGGGATATTTCAAGAATTCTCTTCACCTAGAACACCTCAGCAAAATGGCATTGCTGAGAGGAAGAATAGGACCTTGATAGAGGCTGGTAGGACCCTACTAAGTGATACATCACTGCCAGAGTATTTCTGGGCTGAAGAAGTTAACACTGCATGCCATGTTATAAATAGGGCTACCATCACTAAAGGCCTCAACAAGACCCCCTATGAAGTTGTGAAAGGCAGGAAAACCAAACCTATCCTACTTCAGGATCTTTGGTTGCAAATGCTTCATACTTAACAATGGGAAGTCTTACTTGACTAAGTTTGCTGCCAAGTCCCAAGAGGAATTTTTGTTGGGTACAGCAATAATAGTAAGGCTTATAGAGTCTACAACTTGTCTACACAAGTTGTAGAAGAATCTGTGCATGTAGTTTTTGATGAGACTAAACTTATTAACAATGAGTTGTCTAGTACTGTATGCAGCCCCACAGGTTTAACAAAGAAAATGGACAAGCTTACTATAGAAGAAGTACCTGCTGCAAGACAGCAAGTAGAGGAGAGTAGCTGTTGTCTAGGGGGAGAACTACATGTGCCAATTGCTGATGAAGTACAAGGAATACAACATGATGGAGATGCTGAAGACGTTCAACCAGAAGTTAGGATGCCTCCAGCCAATAGGCATCTTAGAGATCATCCAGTAAAGCAGATTATTAGAGATCCAAGACAAGGAGTACAAACCAGGAGCAGATACATGAATGCATCAATCTACTCCAGTTTTCTATCTCAAGCTAAACCTAAGAAGTTTGAAGAAGCCATACTAGATCCACAATGGACTGAAGTAATGCAAGAAGAGCTTAATCAGTTCAAGAGGTGCAAGGTTTGGGAACTTGTTCCTAAACCTAAAGACCACAATATAATAGGAACCAAGTGGATCTACAGGAATAAGATGGATGAACAAGGGGTCATCATTAAGAATAAAACAAGATTGGTTGCTAAAGGATATAGGCAAGAAGAAGGTATTGACTTTGATCAAACCTTTGCTCCAGTAGCCAGACTGGAAGCCATAAGGATGTTCTTGGCCTATGCAACCTATCAAGGATTCAAGGTTTACCAAATGGATGTCAAGTCAGCATTCCTGAATGGTAATCTTAAGGAAGAAGTCTATGTGGAATAGCCTTCAGGTTTTGTTGATCCAACTCTACCTCATCATGTCTATAGACTTAGGAAAGCTTTATATGGGTTAAAGCAAGCCCCTAGGGCTTGGTATGAAACCCTATCTAGTTTCCTCATTGAGAACAAGTTCTCAAGGGGGAAAATAGATAAGACTCTATTCCTTAGGGAATCTAGAGGCAAAGTTATACTAGTCCAAATATATGTAGATGACATTATATTTGGGTCTACTGAAAGCAGCCTTTGCAAAAAGTTTGCAAAACTTATGCAAGGTCAATTTGAGATGAGTAGTATGGGAGAGCTAAAGTTTTTCTTGGGTCTCTAAGTTAAACAGACTGAAAGTGGTTTATCCATATGTCAGTCCAAGTTCACCCGAGAACTCATAAGGAAGTATGGTATGGATTCATCCAGTACCATGAAGACTCCTATGGGGTCAAGTATGTCTCTTAGCAAGGATGATGCAGGGAAACCCGTAGATGAAACCTTGTATAGAGGGATAGTTGGCTCCCTATTATACTTGACTGCTAGTAGACCAGATATCATGTATGCTACATGTGTCTGTGCAAGGTATCAAGCCTGCCCTAAAGAGTCTCATTTGACAGCAGTCAAAAGAATATTGAGGTATCTAAAGGGCACTCCCTATCTAGGCCTCTGGTACCCTATGAATGAAGATTTTGATCTAACAGGTTATTCAGATGCAGACATTGCAGGATGCAAAGAAGATAGAAAAAGCACTACTGGAACCTGTCAATTCCTAGGTGGGAGACTAATTTCATGGAGTAGCAAAAAGCAAACCAGTGTGGCTATTTCCACTGCAGAGTCAGAGTATGTGGCTGCAGGAAGTTGCTGTGCTCAACTTCTGTGGATACAACATCAGCTAGAGGACTATGGATTTCAGGTAAGTAGAACTCCACTCTTCTGTGATTCTACTAGTGCTATTTCAATAGCTAATAATCCTGTATCCCATAGTAGAACTAAACATATTGAAATTAAATATCATTTTCTTAGGGAGCATGTAGAAAAAGAAGATATTTTACTTGAATATGTTAAAACTGATAATCAAGTAGCTGATATGTTTACTAAGCCCCTAGAAGAAGCTAAGTTCAATAGATTCAAAATTGAACTTAGGAATGATAAACTTAGAGTAAGTTTACAGAATTGAAATTGGCTAAGTAAAAAGGTGTCGACACATAGACAAGTCTATGTCGACACAAAAAAATGGTGTCGACACTTCAGGAAAAAGGTGTCGACACATCTAGGAAGTTGGTGTCAACACTTCAGAATGTTAGTGTCGACACATGCCAAGTAGGTGTCGACACATCCAGAGTGGTGTCGACACTTAGTATTTACTCAGAATTTTCTAAGTAAAGTCTCGACAATGTGTCGAGTTATGTTGTGTCGACACATAACCAAGTGTCGACACATAAAATTTGTTGACTAAACTTGTGTCGACACATATGTGTTGAGACATTATAAGTCAGTGTCGACACTTATTGCCAGTGTCGACACATTTTAAGTTAGCTGTCCCGCCTGTTCATCTTCAAAATTAGAAAGGTATAAATAGGGTTTTGTCTTTGTTTGTCGACACGCTTTCAAAGTTTCGAGACCAAAACTACTGTGTCGACACCTCTCTTCTCTCAAGACAAATTCTACAAACCCTAATGGCGCCTAAGCTTGAGGAGAACGTCAACGAAGGATATGAGCTGGTGCGCGGAGCTTTCGAAGATGCTGATAAGAAATCAAGTCTGTCGTAACCCTAGTAGTCGATTCTGGGTTAGAATATTTAGTTTCTGAACCCACAAAGATATGGAAGAAAGAGGTACTCGAATTCCTCAATGGAGCCAAGGTGGATGAATCTGGATACAAAATCAAATCCAGAGTTCATGGAGCAAGGGTTAAGGTATCCCCAAAAAGTCTGAGGAAGATTCTACAGCTTCCAAGAACTCAAGAGGAAGATGAAGTTACTGCATCAAGGACCAGGGAAGCTCTAACCTGGTGTGGACTTGATCCTAAGATGAAGCTGGGATCTGTGTTTAATAGGAAAGGCATGAACAGCCAAGGCAAATTCATGTCTGAAATTGTTGGAAAGGTCATCATAAGCAAGCCAGGAGGGAATGGCAGAGTGTCTGCCTCTATGTTTAGTATAATGACAAGGATTATCTTCTCTCTAAAAACTGACTGGTCAATGATAGTTTATGAGAAGATTAAGGAAGGTCTGAAGAAGCCCAACCTGGGCAGAATTATAAGTCTATACCTAGCTGGTGCCATACCAGAGGTAATACAACAAGCTGCAGGAAGCAAGATAAATCATATGAGAAGGATGGATTTGAGGATCTTTTCTAGATGGGACAGGGTGTTGTCAAAGGAACTGCCAACCCCTGAAAAGATTGTTTTTGAGAAAGAGATACCTCCCAAGAAGAAAAGGAAGACTGCTCCAGTGGCTCAAGAGTCCACTAGCAGCTCTGAAAGTGAAGAACAGGTTGTTTTCACTCCAGATGACCATGAGGAAGAGCCTGCAGTGAAGACTCCTGCTCCTCAAGAGGTTGCTGAGATCCAGGGGGAGCTACCTCAAGCTAGCCCCATCCACAAGGATCACAGCCAGGGGAAGCTTCCAGTTGTAGAAGATCCCTCTACACTGGAAAGTGAACAAGCCACCAACACCATACTAGAGGTACTCACTGACCTAAATACTTTAGAATTTCTTATAGAAGATGCTGATTTGTCTGATGTTCATCAGCAAACTCAGCTGGATAGTCAAGTACCAGATGCTGTCATAGAAGACACATCTGCTGTTTCTCAAGATGTTACTGATTCAGTGGTTGATGAACCTAGTATTCCTCTAGCTCCATCACCACAAGAATACACTATGGAGGATTTATTTTTAAATCTAGATCAACATGACTTTGACATGGACAAGGCTACTGCTGATGAAGAGAATGCTGCTGCTGAGGGGGAGCAAGTGCACATTATGGAAGAGCCTGTAAGGCAAGAACCAGAGAAAGCAACAGAAGAGCAAACTGAAAGGCCTCCAAGCCCTAAGGAGAGGGTGGATATAGCCAGCACCTCTGCATCAGAAGATGAGGAAGCTGAAAGGGCAAAGAAAAAGAAACTCTATGTCTTCAGGAGAAGAAGCCAGAGTTACAAGAAGGCTCTCCAAACAGTTGCACCACAGCCTATAATTCAACCAGCCCCAGCCATTGATTATAGTGCACTGATGGTGGCAATGCAAATCAAGTTGGATGAGCAAAGGCATGCCATAGAGAAATATGTAGATGAAGGGCAAAAATCACTCCAATTTGATCTGGCCCAGGATATCAAATCAATCAGGTTTGAAATGAATCTCAACAAGAAGGAGATGACTGACTGCTTCCACAAGGGTGGGAATGCAGTAGTCTATCTTGCAACTCACCAGGAAAAGATAAAGACACAGGTGGATGATATAGCCTTGAAACAAGGTTATGTTCTTGAAAATCAGCTAAGGATGAATGACAACCTTACTGAATCTCATAATGCCATAGTTACAGAACTGAAGAATATTGCTGCAGGGCAGACTCCAGCTATAGCTAAGGCAGATTTTGACAAAGTATTTCTAGCAGAAATCACTGCTCTTAAGACTGCCATCCAAGATTCACAGAAGCTGATAACTGACAAACTCCAAAGGTTAAAACCTTTCTTCAAAGATGGAGTGAATTTCTTGGATAATCAGGTGAGATTTCAAAAGGATGATGTGAGAGATCATATTGAAAGAGAAGTCATAAAGGGGGAGAGAGTGTTAGTCAAGGCAAGTTCTGATCATGCAAAATGGATATCAAATTCAATCAGGGCTACACTGGGATACCCTCCTGTTTGTGATGATGACAATGTGGCAGAATCTGAGATTCAACCTGCATATCTAGGAGGGGAGCAAGCTGAAGTGGCTCAAGTCATATACCCTCCTCCAGATTTTGAAATGATTCATGCTGATGTCCAGACTATGTATAGCCCACCTGGGGGCAAGGACAATGTTATTATTGAAAAGGTTGTTCAGCCTATTTCTGAAGCTATGCAAGAGGCATTGCAGAAAGAGGAAGAGACAAGACTGTCTAAGAAGAGGTTTAGGGAACAAGCAGAACAAAGGCCAGACTTTGAACAGTGGAGCCCTACCTCTAGGAACATTATACTAACTGCCTGGAAAGCTGCCAAGGATAACATTCAAGACAGGAACAAATGGTTCTCTGAAGCTGAATGGAGAAAACATGAAACCAGACAGTAGGCAATAGTCCAATACAGAAGGAAGGCAAAGATGAGAAAGCTACCTCCTACAGCTCAGGAGCCTAGCAAGTACTTTCCTAAGCCATACCATTATTTTGAGAGGCAGAAGATCAAAGCTGAAGAGCTTAAAAAGAAAGATCTGAAAGGCAAGAAGCCTGCTGATGCTGAAACTGCTGATGCTGCTGTCTAAGCTAAAGTTCAAGCTGGCAAAGGGATAGTCATTAAGGAGCCTGAACAAAAATAGATTTAGAATTTTCTTGAAGTTTATTTTGTAATCCTTTGGATGTAAAACATTTAGTGAACTTCTGAAAATGTATAAGACAAATATTAGAACAATATATGATTAATATATTTCATGTTTGTTCTGTGAATATGTCTATGTCTATTTCTTATTTGTTCTGTAATGATGAATTTGTATACATGTGAAATTGATACATGTTTATGTTTACCCTGCTGTACATTATCCTGCTTTACATCATTTTGTAATTTTAATTATGAATGGTGTATATCATTGACTAAGGGTTATGACTTCTCCAAATAGGGGGAGATTGTTGGGTACATTGGTTAAATGTACCTGATTTGAAGAAGCCTCACCCAACTCAATGATATACATCAAAATGTATTTGATGTGTTTTTGAGTTACTTGTGCAGGTTAAGTATTTGAAGGACTGAAGCAAAAATTTCTAAGTCCATGTGTCGACACCCAGAGGGAAAGTGTCGACACTTAAGAAGACTTGTGTCGACACCCAGACAAGCAGTGTCGACACTTGGAGTCATTGTGTCGACACCTGGGATGCAGAGTCGACACCAAACAGAAAGTGTCGACACAAGGAGCTGTGTCGACACTCAATGAAGAAAAGTGCAGACAGAAAGTGTCGACACTTAACAGCAGTGTCGACACCCAGTGAAGCTGTGTCTACACCAGAAAGTGTCGACACTTGGAGCTGTGTCGACACTCAGCAAAAGTCAGCAGAGACTAAGTATAAGTGTCGAAACTCAGAACAATGTGTCGACACTCAACAGAAGAGTCAGCACTTGAAGTAAGTGTCGACACCCAGAACAATGTGTCGACACTCAGCTGAAGACTCAACACTTGAAGAAAGTGTCGACACATGGAGCTGTGTCGACACTTAGTAAAGAACAGCAAGATCATCAAATTATTCTAAGTACAAGTGTCGACACTAAGGGAATGTGTCGACACTCAGCTGAAGTCTCAACAGAAGAATCAAGTGTCGACACAAGGAGCTGTGTCGACACTCAGCAAGTATCAATATAGAAGACTATGTGTCGACACCAAGAAGCAGTGTCGACACTTAACAGATTCAACACATGAAGATGTGTCGACATAAAGGAGATATGTCGACACTTAGAAAAATTCAGCAAAAGATAGAAGATCAAGTACTTGTGTCGACACTCAATTTCAGTGTCGACACATGCAGAAGAAACTGTGTCGAGACATAGAATCTACAACACAAGGAGTTGTGTCGACACCTTGTAGACTTATGTCGACACTTACACAACTTGTATCGACACTTGGTCTATAAGTGTCGACACTTAAAGACAGAAAGTCTCGACACTTTCAGACAGTTAGAGAACTTTCAAGAATTGACTGGATGACTTGATAGCTGCCGTTCCAGCCGGTCTACAGCACCTGTCAGAGATGTCAGAATTCAGTTATGGACCGGACCAGCCGGTTACCGTGAAGAAGGCCTATAAATAGGCTCATAAAGTTTACAGAAACTGTTGTTCAGATTGTTGTTGAACAAGTTATTAAAGTGGTTCACAGAGTTATTGATCAAGTATCAAATCAAGAAGATCTAGCTGTCCAAGTGCAGATCTAAGAAATTGGAGAGAGAGGGCTTCATCCAAGAAATTAGTCGTTGGAACTAGGCTGAGAAGAAAGGTTCAGATTTATTCTGGATCTTAAGAAGCAGAGATCAAGGATCAACTGCAGGAGGATTCATTCTTATTCAGTTCTACTTTCAAGAAGCTTTGAAGAAAGCTAAGTCAGATTGAATTCAGCTGAGTTCTTCCAAGAACTCATCAAGAAACTCTCAACTCCCCTCTCTTGTTTCTGAGTTGTTGAGTTATTATTTCTATAATCATTTTTATCTTGTAGGATCCTTTGGATCTAAGTGAATTGTAAGCCTGTAATTATAAAGGCTGAGGGTAGGGCTTGAGAGCCTGAGTGTAGGAGATTGAAATCTCTGAGTGTAGGCCTTGTTGGCTGAGTGTAGGCCTTGTTGGCTGAGTGTAGGCCTTTGTGGCTGAGTGTAGGCTTTGTGAAAAAGCTGAGTTGTAAGGCTTTGGGCCTGAGGTGTAGGAACCAGTTTGGGTTCTGAGACAGTGGTGAAGTTTGGCCGAATCTAGTACACTGCTAGATAGGCGAAGGGGAAAGTGGATGTACCCAATGCTTGGGGAACCACTATAAAACTCTGTGTCTGCTGTGATTGTGCTGTGATTGTGAATGCTTGTGTGATTGCTGTGCAAAAGTAGTATAGATTCTGTGATATAGCTGATTGCTGCCATTAAAGTTTTAAAAAGAATTTTGTCACCTATTCACCCCCCCCCCCTCTAGGTGTGTAGGTACCATATCTTTCAGGCAGGACCTTTCAAACAAGCAAGTGGGCAAAGGAGGTTCCTCCTGGTCATGATCGACTGCTTCTCGAAGTGGTTGGAGGTCAAGGAGCTGGCCATGGTAACCTCCCAGGTAGTCAAGAATTTCATGTAGGGGGAGATTATCTGTCGACATGGGTTCCTCTGGACATAGTCATAGACAATGGACCACGATTTACTAGTGAGGAGTTTGCCAACTTCTGGGGCCAGCTAGGAATAGATTTTTCATTTCGTGTCGGTCCACCATCCCAGGAGCCACGTGTAGGTGGAGGTGGCAAACAAGATAGTTATGAATTTGCTGAAGAAGAGGGTAAAGAACCTAATGGGAAACTGGGGGGAGCAGCTTCCCTCTGTCCTTTGGGCCCAAAGAACTACATCGAACACTGCTACAGAGGAGACCCCCTTCAAGCTTTCTCATGGCTTCGAGGTAGTGCTACCGGTGGAGTTCGAGGTATGATCACCACGGGTGATTATCGCGGGAGAGGGAGGTGAGGTGTGGAGAGTGGAGAATGAAGGTGAGTTATGACTCTAGCTAGATGTTTTGGAAGAACTTTGCCACCTGGAAGTTATTCAGTGAGAGGAGGTCAAGCGCTGGATGGCCTGGTACTTTGAGAACACATCCATGTTGTACAACCCCGTGTACAAACGGGGTTGTACACGGCGGGTTCGCAGGAATTATCCGCTCCCCTACAAGGAAAATACTTGGGAAAAATTAGAAGAAATTCAGCAATAATATGGTGAGCTCGGCGATTAGGCGAGCTCGGCAAGATGAGGAGAGAACAATACCTTCGCCGGGCAAAACGGGGGGGGGGGGGGGGGGGGAGCACGTCGAGGCCCCTTCGCAGGAAGACGACCTCAAAGTCCTTGTGGAGGAAGAACTTGTGGAGCTCGACGTCGTTGTCGGACACGGCAGGGGGGCGGTAGACCTCCTCGCCTTTTTGCTGGGGCGAGTAGGGGATGTTGCCGAGATCTCCCTTGATGAAGGCGATCTTGGTCATCCAGGTGTGATGCTTGTTCGCGATCTCACGAACCTTGATCAGCGAGCCGCCGAAGTAGGCGACCCCATCCGGCGTCGCCTTGTAGGAAAAGAGTTTCCTGAACACTGTCAGGTTGAACTCAATCCTCTCCCGCCGGAGGTAGCTCGCGAGCGCCACCATCATCGCGATGGCGTTAGAGTTCAACTGCGCGGGCACAGCTCCGTAGTACTTCAGGATTTACCGGATCTCCGGCTAGAGGGGGAGGCACAACCCCACCTCAAAGTGCGAGATAGGGAAGACGAGCTCGTCCCCGTAGAAGGTGTTAATGGCCTCGCCTTGCCTCGGCCCGCGCACCTCGAAGCCCGGCGGCGCATACTCGGCCATGAACTCCGCGAGCTCCTCCTCGCTAGTGTGCCCCTCAAAGAAACAATAATCTGTGAAGTGCTGCACGCACTTGGAGCGGTCGTCGGCATCTGGATTGGTCTTGCCCATGATCGCGGAGAAATGAGCGGAGCGCGAGCAGGAAGAGAAAGAAGCACAGGGAGAGGGAAAGAAAGCAATAAAGTCACAGTACAGGGTAGGTGAGGGGGGGGGGGGCTATTTATAGGAAAAGAAATCTGGGGCAGGCCGTCCAATCGGCTTAGTTCGCCACCCCAGCTCGCCACCCCAGCTCGCTGACTTCCGGCCCGTCCCAACCAAGGCTAAGTCAAGCACTGCAGTATATTATTCAAATAAATAATTAACACGTCCCAGAATGTCCTAAAAGCTACTTATTACAGATCAAAGTTCAGGAATGAAAAAGTAGGGCGCGCGAGCAGGGAGAGCATCGGGATGCGAGTACCGGTCAGCTCGGCAAAGGAGCCGCTCACCTACCTACCCCGGCCTCGCGACCCCCGCCCCCAGACTGCCGCACGCGGAGCAGCTCGCAGATTCTTCCCGAATTTCTCTGCACCATCGAGGCTATCGTCTATCTCGTCCAGGAGCCGGAAGGGGGACATCAGCTCGCCAGCCTGGCCACTTTGCACCTCGTAGGCGAGACGCGCGTAGTCGCGTTGGAGCGTCTCGTTGACCCCCTGCACCTCGCGGAGGCCACACACCAGCTTCTTGAGGAGCTTGACCTCCCTCCTTGCCAGCTCGCCTTGATCCACCCCCGGACCCAAGTAAGAGTCCAGCGAGCTGGGGGAAGGGAGGGGAGAGTATTGGGCTGCCCGCGAGGATTCCTCGGCAGCAGATTGGCTGGAAAGAGCTGTGAAGATAAGTGTCAGCAAGAAGAGGAACGCAGAAAAAAAACTCATGGGGCAAGAAGTCAAGAAAGATTAACCTGATGAGCTCGGCAGCTCGAAGAAGATGCGGGTAGGGATGAACCTCAGATCCTTCCCGCGACCTGGACTGCGAGCCCCCGGCGAGAGGAGCTCGAATCCCGGGGTGGGGATGGTTCTCGGGCCCGCCCCTGCGACAGCGTCAGGTTGCCGGGGAGAAGAGGCGCGCACCGGCGAGTTTGGCCTCTGCGAGCTCACTGGCAGGATCCCGAAGAGAAGGTGCGGGTCCTGGGGACGGTTATCCGGTGCCATGAACCGCGAGTCCACGGGAGTCGTCTCACCTCGCGGTACGGGCTCTCGTAGCGTGGCGCCCTCCATGTCGTCAGGATGACCATACGGGTCGTCGCCGACTACGACAACCTCCATATCCTTCTCCAGAATTGTTCGGGTGGAAGAGCTGGTCTCGCGCTCCAGGGTGGCCCTCGCGTCGTGGTAAATGGGCTCGACCGCCTGAGGGAATGCCTTCGACCTCTTGGAGCCGGGCTCGACTGAATCGATTTGAGGAACCGTGGCAGGAACCGCCGTCAGGGCGGCTACGCGACCTGCGGAAGCATGGCGAGCTCAGTTTTATCGCTCTTGGATCTCCTTGGGAAGTGCATCTTGGCAGGGTTAGAGCAAAGGGAATAGCAAGAGTCAGGCAGATGGGCAGGTGCACATATATATTGCCGCAGGTGGACCCCACCCAAAGATTCCCTCCAGCTCGCCAACCCGTGCTCGCCGCACACTTGGGGTTGGACGTTTCTTTCCGAGCTTTGCCAAGCTCAAAAAGAGCGGGGATTGTGTACAACTCCGTGTCCGGCGAGCAAGGTCGCCAGGAATCAGACAGGTCGGGCTGAAGGTAGTATGGCGAGCTCGGCAGTGGAGAGGTCGAGCCCGAGCTCGGCATTCGTCGACCAGAGATCGGCGATCGTCGATCAAAGATCGGCATTCGTCGACCGGAGATCAGTATTCGCCGACCCCGATCTCGTCACTCGCCGATCTAGTCCCAGCTCGCGCCCTCACAACGGAGCTCTGCAATAGCAGGCGAGTAGGACCCGCCGAGGTGACCAAGCTCCCCAGCTCGCCTGGATGAATGAGGTACTTTTTACAGTTTTTCCCCCGCTGGTCTGCCCATAGCCCTTCAAAACAGCGGAGTTTGGCTGTTGGCAGACCCATCCAGGGGTTTTCTGGTAATTTCAGGTCAGTTCTTTTGGTTATTGGCAGTTCAGATTCTAAAAACTATAAATAGGACCCAAGGGGTACCCCAGAAAGGGAGCTTCTTGTGTCTTCCTACTCCAGTTTTCAAGTGCTTTCTGAGGGTACCTTAGCTCGGCCTCTGGCTAAGGAGGAGAAGCGCTCTGAGATCTTCTGGGTGTGTGGTGGGACCTCCCCGCCGAGCCCTTGGGTCGGTTTTTCCTTGTTTTCCTTGTTGTTTTGCTTGCATGAGTAAAGTAGGCGCGAGACCACCCCTTCCCCAAGGGCAAACTCCACAGGAGATCGATAAATCGGTTTCAACACATGTAAAACAATTTGTAAAGGGGGATTTAGTCTTTAAGAAGGTGGATACCACCAGCCAGTCGACAATGATCTGGAAACTTAATCCTAATTGGAAGGGCCCCTATGTAGTCAAGGAAGCCCTAAAGTCAGGTGAATACCACCTCCAAAAATGGAGGGGGTCACCCTCAACTGCACGTGGAGTGGTGATGACCTGAAACATTTTTATCCTTGAAATTGAATAATAAGAATGTTATTTTTGCAACATCCTCTTTTCAGTTTGTGTTCTTTTATGTGGAGATAGAATGTGGAATTGTGGCCCGAGCAGATCCCGCTAATCGGTCTCTTACTAGGCAGTAGGGCTGAAGGTTCACCCAATGGTAGGTTGAAATAAGATAGTATGTGGAATTTTAGCCCCGAGCAGATCCCGGTGACCAGGCTCTCACAAGCCGGCAATGCTGAATGTTCACTCGGTGGAAGTTTGAAATAAGATGGTTTGCGTAATTGTGGCCCCAAGCAGATCCCACTGACCGGGCTCTTACTTGCTGATAGGGATGAAGGTTCACTCGGTGGCAGGTTGAAATAAGATGGTATGTAGAATTTTGGCCCCGAGAAGATCCGTTGACCGGACTCTCACTAGCTGACGGGGCTGAAGGTTCACTCGGTGGTGGGTTAGAACAAAAGGATATGAGGTATTGGTGGCCCCGAGCAGATCCCGCTAGCTGGACACTCACTAGCCGACAAGGCTGAAGGTTCACTCAGTGGGGGTTTAAAACAAAAGGTTATGCGGTATTGGTGGCCCCAAGTAGATTCCGCTAACTGAGCTCTCACTAGCTGGTAGGGCTGAAGGTTGACTTGGGGACAGGATGAAGGGAAACAGTGATCAGATTGAAAGCTAAGTGAAAAAATAAGGATGCTATAAAGTCAGTGAGTGGGGATGTGTGCGGCCCGCTTGCCAGACGGGACTCTAATAGAGTACTGCCAACTGCTCCAATTTGATTGGTTGAACCAACCCTTGCTCCAACCCTCTCTCTCTCTTCCCCATTGGCCGTAACATGCATTTCCCTCATGCATATTAAAATTAACCCCTAACCCAGCCTAAATAATGTAGCCACCTCACCCCCACCTTACCATGGTAAGGTTAGCCAAACTCATCTTCTTCCATGGTCGTGAAGAAGAAGATGAAGGGGTGTAAAAGTTTACTTTAGGATTTCTAATGACCTAGATGGGGGTGAATAGGTCCAATTTAAATTATGGCACCCCTTTTTAATAATCAGAGTACTACTTTCTTTAATATGATTAATTCAGTCAGATAATCAAGATATACTTAACAACAATTAGGAAAATAAACACAACACAACAATTCAGCACACACAACACAATGCACACATATTTATAGTGGTTCTTCAATTAATGGGTACATCCACTTTTCCCCTTCGCCTATCTAGCAATGAACTAGATTCGGCCAAACTCCTTCTCTTTCCTTGACTCGGATCCGTAGATCTTACAGCTCAGAGCCCACCCGGCTCCTACAACTCAGACTTTACAAGTCTTACCACTTAGATCACCAAGATCCTACACCTCAAGTTCTTCCTAAGAACTCTACCTCAGAATGAATCCACACTCCTACTTCTCAGGCAACACCTGCCCTACACCTCAGAGAATTTTCAACTACTCCTATCTCAGGCAATCTCAGCCCTACCTTAGCCTTTATAACACAGGCTTACAAAAAATGAGAATAGTTCTCCTCCACTCAAATCTACAGGTAGATCTTACACAATGAGAGTAGGTAAAAGAAAAATTAAATTATAAAATGTCACCCGATAAGAGAGATCTGAGTAACAGCTTCTTGATCTGATCTTGATGAATGTGCTTCTTTTGATCTTTGTCAAGAAAGATCTGATCTAACCCTTCTTAGCTTTTCAAAGCTTCTTGAAGTAGAAATTAGGGTTGACCTAGGCCGGAGAGATTTTGAAGATGATTCTTGATCACATCTCTCTCCTCCTTCTAAATTAAAGTTGATGCTTCAGACTTTTGTCTTCACAAAATTGTGCTGCTTCTTGTCTTTTTTTTGAAGACTAGATTCCTTTAAACAGGCCCTATAGGAGTAACCGGCTGATCCGATTAATAATTGACATCTGACAGTTATCAGTACCTCCGTCTTAATTTTTGTACTTAGGAAACATGTCTGTTGAAGTGTTGAACCTTGACTGTTAAATGTATCGACACAGGTCCTGGGTGTCGATACTGCTCTTGTAGTGGTGTCGACAAACTTCTGAATGTGTCGACATAGCTCTTCAACTTGTCTCGACACAGCTTATGTGTAATGTGTCGACACAAGTACTGTGTGTCGACACAGTTGTCTTCAGTCTCGACACAGCTTGATTAGAGTGTGTCGACACTATTCCTGAGTGTCGACATAGTTATCTTCAGTCTCGACATAGTGTGTCGAAACAGTTGTCCTTAGTGTCGACACAGCTTCTCTTTGTCTCGACACAACTTGTTCAGTGTGTGTCAATACTAGTTCTGAGTGTCTTGACACTTTGTACTTAGCTTTATTTACCAGCACACTACAACAAAGTCGCTATATGGTGACGTTTTTTTATAACTTTTGTGACGATTTTAAAGCGATACGATAGTTTTCGTGACGTTTATAAAAACGTCAAGAAACCGTCACGATTGTGGCCGTCATCGTTGCTCTTTGTGACACTTTTAAAAAAACGTCGTGAATGTAATGTACTATATCGTGACGTTTTTTCCAAAAAAAACGTCATGCTTGGCAATTGCTCTATAGTGACAGTTTTCCAAAAAAACGTCATAATTGATAGTTGTACTATCGCGACACTTTTTCAAAAAAAATGTCATGATTGGAACAAGTTTTTTTATCATTAATATGATCTTTTGCATGTTTATACAATTCAATCTTAATGATGATGTAATATGTAGGTATTTTAATTATTTTGCTTTGTAGAACTCATGCTCTCATTATTTGGACAATATATTGCAAATCTCTCTCAATATATCTTAGTATTACTCTCAAAAATATTTAAAATATGAAAAATAATATATTAAAAATAATATTTATAATCTTAATTAAGATTTTAGATGCTAAATTAATTTTTAGAGTTTAAATTATCATAAATTTCTATTTTTAAAATTTTTTTCCTAAAAATGCAATGTTATGTTTTTTAAAAAAAATTTATAATAGATTTTTAATTGCGTCAAAGTTTTGTAAAAATAAAAATCGTGGTAGAATTATTATTTTTTGACGTTTTTTGAAAGTGTCACGATATAGCATAACTTGCAAAAAAACATAATCATTCAATATATACATTGTTTTCAATACAAAAAAAAACTGAAACAAAACAAACACTATAAGCCTTCAAAATTTTCTTCTTTAATTGTTAGCTTCATTGACATTGAAACAAGCATGATGAGCATTCAACTTCATTTGTACACCATCTCCCACATCATCTTTTCAAACTTTAAGCATAACAAATAAAATTGATCAATTGTCTGTATAACAAACAAAATTGAAACACAAGATTAAATATTTATTCTAATTGCATGTAAGGTTAACATAAATAACTTGAAAAATAGTATAATAATGTGAAGAAAAAAATATAAAGAACTCACAATATATATCCATAAAATACTGGCAGCATTTTTAACCAAATTGGTGGCAACATCGCCCGCAGTTTGTGCCAAACTGCTGGCAATAGTTTGTGAGAAACTGGGCACAAACTGCTGTCAGCAGTTTGTGCCAAACTGCTGGTCCAGCAGTTTGTGCCAGCAAGCCAAACTGTTGCCAGCAGTTTGTACCAGGTTTGGCACAAACTGTTGCCAGCAGTTTGTGCCAAACCGGGCACAAACTGCTGCCAGCAGTTTGTGCCAAACCGAGTACAAACTGGCCGTAGTTTGTGCCAAACTGGGCACAAAATAAAGGTAAAGCCTGCTACTAGGATCCTAATAAAGGACATGGGCTATTAATTAAATTGGATGTCAAGCAAGATAAGTGCATGCCTAAAATCTGTGTTTGCTCAGTGTTTTAAACATGATTATGAGTAAATCAATTACATCCAAATTTAAAATTGTCAACCAAAGGTGGTGACAATGGCAATATATCTTGTCAAATAACCAATTTATTAGTTAATAAAAGAATTCCAAAAATTCGAATTAGTATAAACAGTTCAATGGAGCCTAGGAATGGCGTTGAAGAAGAATATGTCGAATAATCCTTCACAAAATTCCAATAATATCCTATGAAGCCTAGGAATCACCACACATCTCATTAATCTATTAGAACTTGCCATTCAAAAATCACTTTTCTTTTATTTGGGATGGATTAACCTCATATTCGTTTATAATGTGTTCTAAAAACTCAATCGAAGACTATGCAGTGAATCTCAGGTGTTGCCTTTACTAGTTCAGTTGCTACAATCTTTTCCAGTGAATCTCAGGCGTACCCTCTACCATGAAAGAAATGGGTTACATTTATATGATCAATATTCAATTTCCATCTTCATAATCAGCATCTTAATCCCAAGTACTTCGGATCGGGCTCCATGAATTCTCATAATTCTAAGCACCTTCCAAACCATCTATATTTATATTTCAATATCAAATGATACACGGAAAAGAATAGTCCTCGTACAATAGCTTTAACTAGTAGAGAAATCAATAAATGGTGGTATACCTAAATAAGGATCTACTGCTCTAAAAAACCATTAATCAATACCAACAGAAGTATCAGCCGACAAAACTAAAGAGAGATGTATATACATCCACATAACTCTTCCTAGTAAGAAGGATGCTAGAAACGAAGGGTAAAGTATAAGCACGAATCGATACCTGATGGCATCACGAGAAAGAGCAGAGGAATGATCAATTCTGTTGGAACACCCTATTACTGATTTGGGCAAGGATCACTATATCCTTTAGGAAATTTGTTTTGACCTCCTTGTATAGATCTAAAGGTCAATTAGATTGAGTCTAAGGGTTAGTATTTAGGTTTGAAAGCTGTCCTCAAGACCCTTAAGACCAGATATTTCAGTTCAGGAGAATAAGTCATTTCGTCGAGCTCAGGTCGACGAATCGTCGAACTCCATTCGACGATCTCTAAGCTCACTTCAACGAGTCATCGAACTCCGTTCGGCGATCTTCGAGCTCAGATCGACGTTCCTGTCTCTAGTTTGTTTCCCTATCTCTGAGCTCAGTTCGACGATAGTTGAGCTCAGATCGACGATTTCTGCTTTAGTCTAAGTCCAGTCGATGAGCTCAGTTCAAAGATAGTTGAGCTCAGGTCGACGTTTTTTTGGAGAGATCGACGTTTTTCAAGATTCAAATTCAGTCATTTTTGGTATTCCCTTCTATTTATTCCCAGCATCTATTTCAAGAATCTTATAGCCGTTTCAATTAATCTGGAGCAAGTTTCAAGGAGATTTTAAAGGAATGTTTTATTGGACTTTCCTCTAGAAGACAAAATGCATTTAAGGAAGTAATTTATGACATGCTAACGGCTATCTTGGAAAGAGAATTATTCTATTCAGATCTAAGGAATAAAAGATTATTCATTCTGCTGGTTAATAACAACAACAACAAGAAGGAGAGAAAAAGTTGCAGATATTCACAGTCATATAATTCTTACAGGAACACACATCACTAAAGGAGATCAATATACTGAAATTTCTAGATCCCTTTTGATTCCAGTGTTCAAAGGCCTTATCATTCAAGACTCCAGACACCACACATTTCAGCTGCTGCTGGAATCATCTTTTGCTAGAGATCTAATCTTCTGAAGGCCTATCACCCTATTGTAAAGCTTCACTTCCTGAACAACTCAAGATCTCAGGGGGAGCTTTGACAACATCCACTATCTTCTCTCTGATTGTTGACAGAGAAGATCATCTCACCTCTCTCTCTCTTTCTCTACTGTAAAGGGTTTCTCAAACTCCCTTCAAAAGTTTGTGTTGGTTTCTGAGACCTTATCAAAACTCAGTGGTGGCAAGACACCTGATCAGAAAATCTAGTTTGGTTTTTGAGCACCTTATCAAAAGCTCATTGGTGCCCAGGACACCTGATCAACTCATCCTGCAGTGGATTCCTACCTAGGGTGGTAGAAGAGTGGATGTACCCAGATTGATTGGGGAACCACTATAGCTCCTTGTGTTCTCTGGTTGCTTCTTTGTGTTTTGCTGTGTGCTGTGTTTTATTTCTTGCATTCATTTTCTTTTAGTTACTGCAAACACCTTACACCTATACTTAAATTAAGTCTTCCACTGCAAAATAGTTTTTAACTTGAAAATTATTTTAATATACACTATTCACCCCCCTCTAGAGTTAAGATAGATCTTATCCTCCACTTTCAATTGGTATCAGAGTCAGGTTGGTTAAAATACCAGACCCTAGAGGTTGGTTGTTATTCAACTAATTCCTCACCAGATTAGTTGTTCCTCAGGCTAACACCTGAACCAAAAGATCTCTGATAAGATCATCCTTTATAGAGGGCTCCTATTTTTATTATCTGTATTATATTTATCCTTATATAAAACCATAGCACAAAGTAAAGATTATGCTAGCACCAGACCTCCAGTGTGTAATCTATCTAAGTTTGCACTTTGGAAGGCAAGGATAAGATTGTACATGAATTCTATTGATGAAGATATTTTTAATTCTGTTTTGACAGTGTGTTCAAGACCCACATAAAATACAAGTACAAGTGATGTTCCACCTCCTTCAGGAACAAATGCAGAAATAAAGAAATGGAAAGTGGCAGATGTAACATCCCGCCTTTTATTGGGCCACCAGAGCCTTAGTGGGCCCAATAAAAGTGGCTCGAACCCTACCCATGACCCGGTGGGAAATAACCCTAAGCGGGAAATAGAGCTAGAGAACTCTGAATTGAGTTTTGTCAGTTCCTGTGGCCTCGTATAGTCAATACGAGCGCATCGGAACTCGTTCAGTTGGACTCCGAGGTCTAACGACAATTTTACACATTTCGACCATTTTAGCGCGCTGCGACGCGCAAATTTCGGACTTTCGTCAAACGGACTCCGATTCAACCCCAGTCAGTGGCGTTAGACTCGTGTGGTCAATACGAAGTCAACGGAAGTCGTCCCGGTCAATTTCGATGACGATTGGTCAACCCGTGGTAAAATCAAGCATAGTTGTGCACCGAAAAGCGTGCGCACACCGATTATGACACGACACCCGAACTTTGACCCAACCTCGACGACTTGGACCCACTTTGACTTTGACCAGCAAGGGGGACCGAACCTAGGGTTGACTTGGTCAAACCCTCCTAAAAATCCACTTTTTGGATTTTTCTCCAAGTGAGGGGCCCACCTCCTCTCCAAAGAAGGATGGCCCATGCCCCCCTCACTCTCCATGGGCCCCAACCAGCAAGCCCCCATACCACTACAAGTGGAGGCCCACCCATTTCTTTTCTCTCCCTCTCTCTCTCTTTCCCACCTAAAGGCCCAAGCCCACAAAGGGGCCTCATCCATTTTCCCCACATGGAAGAAAATGGGAGACCTCCATCTATCCTTGGACAGCTGGAGGGTGGGATTAATCCCTCGCTAAGGAGGGATTAGTCCCACACCACCCAAAGGGAGGAAGCTCCCCCTCCCCAATCCTATAAAAGGACCCCACCCTTCTTTCTTTCCCTCACAGCTCTCAGAACAACCCCCTACCCCTTCTCCCCCCCCCCTCTGACGGAGCTCAGGTGGCCGGAAAAAAAAAAGCCAAGCCGGAGCTCCTCCTCCCCTCCTCCACCACCTTGAGCCATGTCCGATCAAGCCGGCCCCTCCCGAGCCCACCAAACTCTGGTGGAAGCCTTCTCCCTCCTCCTTCTCCATTTTGGACGTCTTGCATGGCACTCCCGGCGGCCGGAGCGCCGCCGCCGTCACCCCCTCCCCTCCCGTCCATTTTTAAGAAAAAAATGCTCCGGCGGCGGCCGGCGGCGGCAGGCCGCCGGACCACCGCCGGAGGGAGCGCCCACCACCGGCGGGTTGGCCGGTGGTGGAGCCACGGCCGGCCGGTGGCCGGCCGTCGGCGGAGAAGCCCCGTAAGGGCGCGGGATACGTACAGCAGCGGGGGGGGGAGATGATCTACAGTAAGCATTTTATATATTTATATACAATAATTTATTATATATATTATATAAATATATAATTATAATATTTATAATATTATAATTAGTAATGGGTTTGATTATTTTTGAGACAAAAATAGGCTCCTAGGGAGAAAGGTTTGAACATGAAAATTGTTCCCCTTATTGAGGGCTTCCTCCACAAAAATTTTGAGAATTTTTGGTGTTGATTTGGTATTTTTAAAATCCCAATTAAACTTTATTTGGCCAAATTAAAGGGCCAAAACTCTTTGAAAAATTATGAAAATTTTTCTATGCTCATTTTATATCCATATAAGGGTTGTATCAAAATTTGAGCTCATGGGGATAAGTTTTGATATTTTTCCCAAAATATGGAAGCCCAGGACCGCGCTCGATATTATTACGCTCGTTTTCTTCGAAAATGAAAATTGGAGCGCGCGACTATCCTCTCTAATTTGAATAAGTTTCATATCGACGAGAGTGGCCGAGGCAAGTGACCAAGCTCCGGGTGTTTCGAGATTTCATGAAAACTGTCGAGCGCCTCGACTCTCGGGCGATTTGGGCACGCTCGGAAGATGAGAGCACGAGTGGTGAGTTATGAATTATTCTTGACGAATAATGAAAGTATAACTCCTGATAAGCCCCAATCCGATTAAGCCGTGGTTAATAAGGCGCAACCAACTCATAATCGGATCTTAATAAAGGTGTAACCCAAGGAAATCTTATTAAAAACTGGGATGGAACTGAAAAATCTCTCCTGAGAACGGAGATGGAACTGAAGCCTCCTGTATGGAGTGATTAGACTACTAACCATTTTATTTATGATTATTCAAGTTTTGCACTTGTCCAGTTCCTTTATTCTTTTCAGTTCAGTACTTTCAATTCAGTACTACTCCAGTCTCGTTCTGGTCAAGATTATTTCATTACTTTCATTTCAGTACTACTCCAGTCTCGTACTGGTCAAGCTTATTTCAATACTACTCCAGTCTTGTACTGGTCACATTTCTTTCCAGCACTTTAAATAAGCAGCATAACCACCGCACTTGATCTTATCGCAATTTACTTTTATTTTCCCGGGTCCTGCTCTGACGAGCAGTTGTTGTTTAGGTTGAGCCTTAGTTGGGGATAACCGAAGTTGAGGTAGTCCTCCAGGTCTAGCCCCAAATAAAGCGCTCCCACGCTCCTTGTCGAAAGTAGAGCAAAGTGCCGATGCCCGAAGGGTAAGCCTAGTAAGGCAGGCCGTCGTAGACCCGATGTTATATTGTTTGCAATTGTTTGATTGATTGTAAATTGCTTGCGGTGAAATAGTGGCGGGTCAGTCCCTTCCGCAGACCGTTCGTACCGGTGCGGCAAGGTTGACGACTCAAGGCGACAGGGAGATGAGTACCACAGGTGACCGGCCGTTATATTCCCCGTCGGGTTTTCCTCCGCTGGTCGGCCAAAATGATTCGTCGGATGTCGCTCACATCCAAGAGTACACAAGGTTGTACGTGAGGGCCTGGGGTTGTGCGGTACGATCACCCCCAGAAGTGGCAGGACTGGCCACTGTCACCGACGGCCACATCGGTGAGGCCCGCGGGGCTCGCTACCCTGCTGGAACAGAAGCGGTCCAAATTATGTCGACATAGGGTTTGTGTGCGCGGCTATGAATGCCTGCGGTTTGTGTGCGCGGCTATGAATGCCTGCGGTTTGTGTGCGCGGCTATGAATGCCTGCGGTTTGTGTGCGCGGCTGTGAATTCCTGCGATAGAATTCAAGATATGAAAACCTATTGTGCTGATGAGCTAGTAGAGCCTTGCTATAACCGTTTTATGTTATTGCTGCTTTTTTCGGTTATACTGCACTCTTTTATAATTGCTCCTAGTTGTTCATATATGAAATGTTGTGATAACCCTCTCTTGCTTCGGCTATTCTCTTTTGTTGGGTGGGTGCGTGCTCGTCCCCAGGATGTGGATCCGGGGAGGAGATTTGTTTCCACTTAGCTCTGTGACTAACGGTTATTTGATTAACCATTCACAGGAGGTGGAGCACCGTAGTGACCCGCTGCCGCAGGAGATTACGCCAGCAGCTAGGTCTACTCGAGCAGATGCACCCCCGCCGTCTCCGGTGTTTAGAGATGTGAGTACCGCCGAGCAGTTTAGAAGAGAGAGTGTGTGAGAGACTTATGTAGTACATGTATAGCCCACGGGCTTTTATAAACGCATAAGGCTTCGGCCCTAGAACCTCTGTATTAATATGATATGTAGTGGTTTCCTGTTAATGCTTCCGCTATATTCTGATGGGTTGTGAATGTTATGATTCGAACCACTCAAGACGGCCATCTAGTGCTTGAATAGGGTGGATTGTTTCCCCTATGAGCCCTGGGTAGACGTCTTGGGCCAGTAGTACCCCTCCGGCCCGACCCGGGCAAAAGGTTGGGGGGGGGGTACTACAAATGGATCAGAGCCATCACGATTCGTCCTTGTGGAGCAGTCTCAGGATCCCTCCGTCCCTCGCTTCGTTCTAGGTTCGGGACGAACCTTGCAGTGGAAGCCTGGTGGACCCTAGTGTAGAGGCTTAGGGATTCTATACTGTGCGTTAGTACGCCCATACACCATTGTTTTCCGCTTGGGTTATCGCTTTTGCAAATTCCCTTACTTTTGCAAAATACTGACACTCTTTCATGTTACTTCTCCAGATACCGGAGTACAGTAACGGGGGATCCTCGTCCAGAGGATACGCTCCAGCCACCCCACCACCAGACCCGGTTACTCCCGCAGCCGTACCATTTGCCGAGTCAGATATAGGGCAGACACTGACGGCTATACTAGCGACTTTCCGAGATGCCCTAGCACAGCCACCGCGGGAGATGACCGCACCTACAGATCTGCTGACGACTTTTCGAGGACTGAGGACTCCCCCTTTCAGGTGTACAGAGACAGCCATTCAGGTAGAGGAGTGGGTGGAGCGAGTGGAGGAGCTATTGGTAGGGATGATGTGCCCAGTTGTGGCAGCAGTCTCTTTGGTGGTGACCCTCTTGGAGGGATATGCGAGGGATTGGTGGAGAGCGTCTAGTCACTCTACCTTCCGAGGTCGGCCGATGAGCACGATCCTTTGGGGGGAGTTCTCCGTGGCTCTGCTAGAATTTTTCATCACAGATGCAGACCGAGCCGCGCTGCAAGAGAGGTTCCTGCTCATTCGACAGGGCAACCGCACTGTAGCAGAGTATGAGAGAGAGTTCATACACCTGGCACGCTTCGCCGAGAACCTGGCTGCCTCCGACGGGGATAGGGCTTCTCGGTTCTACCGAGGACTACGAGACGACCTGAGGTAGTCCTTGATTATGCTCTCTCAGGCCACCTTCCACACCATAGCCACCCATGCGGCAGCTCTAGAGTTGGACCAGCAGATGGTGGCTCAGCGGCGCAGAGGTCAAATAGAGCTTCCTCGAGACCAGAGGCAAGACGTTGGAGTCGCTCCCCATAGACAGGATAGAGAGAGAAGACAGCAACGCCGCAGGCTGCCTTATAGGCGCCCACCAGCACCCCCAGCACCCCCAGCTGCACAGCAAGATAGTAGACCAGCTCCAGCTCCACAGCCCCCACTAGTGGCCCGACGAGATGTTCCCTTCACAGGGAACTGCTTCTTGTGTCAGCAGCCGGGACATATGAGGGCCTTCTGCCCTCAGGCGATAGGGAGACCAGGACTAGGAGCAGTCCAGGGTGGACAGCCGGCACGGGGACAGGGTCAAAGAGGCCGTAGAGGCCGAGCTGGCAGGAGAGGCCAGCAGGGCCGAGCAGCTCCCCAGGAGGCCTATGCACTGGACCTGCAGCATGGACCAGCCCCTGACGTAGTCATAGGTATATATCTTAGGCGATAGAAGATATCATCTTCCACTTTTGTTGTATATTTCATATATATATATATATGTATATTAGTTGGATGATATATATCTATATGTTTTCCTATGACGTCAGGAATCTTGTTGGTAGAAGGTCACCCTGCCAAAACCCTTTTTGACACAGGAGCGACTCATTCTTTCGTCTCCCACGATTTCATCGCAACAAAGGGAAATGTTATTCGCTCAACCGGACTGTCTATACGAATCCGTTTACCAGACGGGTCGGATATGACATCCACCGAAAAGTGTTCGTTCCAGGCTACGCTGGGAGAGGTAGAGTTTGAAGTCCACGCAACCATCCTAGCTATAACTGGGTTTGACATAATTCTGGGAATGGACTGGCTGGCTGAGCACCAAGCCCAGATAAACTGTTCCACCCGAGAAGTCCGGCTACAGAATCCAAATGGCCAGAGCGTCGCGTTGACAAGTGTGCCATCTGTCTCTCGTATTATCTTGACTTCTACACAGATGGTGAAGTCAGTCCGTCAGAAGGATGAAGTATTCCTTATTTATTTCGAGATGGAAAATAAGACCCAGGCGCTCGCCAAGGTCCCAGTAGTCCGAGACTTTCCAGATATCTTCCCTGAGTCCCTCCCGGGATTGCCACCTCAGCGAGAGGTCGACTTCCAGATCGAGCTCGTGTCCGGAGCACGGCCAGTATCGCGAGCCCCCTACCGGATGGCCCCAAGGGAGCTGACTGAACTAAAGATCCAGCTACAAGAACTAATAGATGCTGGATTCGTCCGTCCAAGTTCCTTGCCCTGGGGAGCCCCGGTACTTTTCGTCAAGAAGAAGGACGGGACTCTGCGATTGTGCATCGACTATAGGGAGCTAAATAAGCTTATTGTACGCAACACGTATCCCCTTCCTAGGATCGACGAACTGTTCGATCAGTTACAAGGTGCTTCGGTATTCTCCAAAATGGACCTGAGGTCCGGCTATTATCAGCTTCGGATCCGAGAGGAAGATATTCCTAAGACTGCCTTCAGCTCCCGATACGGTCTTTACGAGTTCCTAGTGATGCCCTTCGGGCTCACCAACGCTCCCTCCGCCTTCATGGCCCTGATGAATAGAGTCTTCGAACCCTTCTTGGATCACTTTGTCATCGTCTTTATAGACGATATCCTAATCTACTCGAAGACCAAGACGGACCATACCCGGCACCTGCAGATGGTTCTATTAAAGCTCCGGGAGCACTCTCTCTTCGCCAAATTCAGTAAGTGCGAATTTTGGCTAGAAGAAGTTGGATTCTTGGGCCACACGATAAACAAGGAAGGAGTGGCAGTGGACCAAGCCAAGATCCAGGTTGTACAAAATTGGCCGCCACTCAGGACGGCTGCGGATATCCGGAGTTTCCTTGGCCTTGCCGGATACTACAGGAAGTTTGTCGAGGGATTTTCCAAGATTGCCCTACCCTTGACTGCTCTCGCCAAGAAGGACGCCGTATTTCGATGGACGCCGGAGTGCGAGGCTGCGTTCATCGAACTGAAGAAGCGTATGACTTCCGCGCCAATCCTTACGATTCCTTCAGGGACCGAGGGATTTCAAATCTACACTGATGCCTCCCTGAAAGGATTGGGAGCAGTCCTAATGCAGCATGGTAAGGTAGTGGCCTACGCTTCGCGGCAATTAAAGCCGCATGAATTAAACTACGCAGCACACAATTTAGAGTTGGGCGCCGTCGTCTTCGCCCTCAAAATCTGAAGGCATTATCTGTACGGAGTAAAATGTGAGATCTTCTCCGACCACAAGAGCCTCAAGTATATTTTCACGCAGAAAGAGCTGAATCTCCGGCAGCGCCGATGGTTGGAATTCTTATGCGATTACGACTTCACTCTCCAATATCACCCCGGGAAGGCTAATAGAGTCGCTGACGCCTTGAGCCGCCAGCCTGCGATAGTCGGGAGTTGGATGGAGCAGATCCCTAAGGAACTTTTCCAGTCTTTGATAGACTTGGAGATTACCCTGGTTGCCCGAAGAGATCCGGAAGAGTATTATTCTCAGCTGTATTGGATGGAGATCCAATGCGATATCCGGGACCGGATACGAGAAGCCCAGAAGATCGACCCAGAGGTAATGTCGATCATCCGATCTCTGCAAGGATGGGCACAAGAGGATTATAACTTGCATGATGGGATTCTACAATTCAAGCATCGCATATTTATTCCCGCTACTGGAGGGATTCGTGGGGAAATTCTGCAAGAGGCCCATCAGTCGAGGTACTCGATTCACCCTGGCGTAGTTAAGATGTACGTGGACTTGCGTAGGACCATTTACTGGCCCGGAATGAAGAGAGATGTCACCGACTTCGTGGCCCGGTGCCAGACCTGTCAGAAGGTCAAAGCTGAATGCCGCAGTCCAGGAGGCCTATTGCAGCCCCTGCCGATACCAGAATGGAAGTTCGAAGACATCTCCATGGACTTCGTCCACGGCCTACCTCGATCCCGTGCTGGGAATGACTCAATATGGGTGGTCGTAGATCGACTCACCAAGGTAGCGCGGTTCATTCCAAACCGACAGGGTGACGGAGTAGATATCCTGGCCAGGATGTTCCTAGAACAAGTGGTACGATTTCACTGAGTACCAAAGTCCACCGTGTCTGATCGTGACGGTCGTTTCACATCTAAGGAATGGAGGCGGGTGCAGGCATATTTGGGAACCAAGTTGGCCTTCAGCACTGCCTTCTACCCGCAGATAGACGGACAGACGGAGAGGACGAACCGGACGATGGAGGATCTTCTTCGACTGTGCATAGTAGAGCACAATGAGCCGTGGGAGCAGCTGTTGCCGTTAGTCGAATTTTCGTACAATAACAGCTACCAGGCTAGTATTAAGATGGCCCCGTACGAGGCATTGTATGGAAGGCATTGCCGAACACCGTTGACTTGGGCTCAGGAAGAGGACCCGGAAGCCTTGGGAGTGGCTTACATCGATGACGCTACGGCAGCGATACAGCTGATTCAGGAGCGAATGCGGGAAGCGTAGAGCCGGTAGGCTAAGTACTATGATGCGCGACACCGACCGGTGGAGTTCAGCGTGGGGGAAATGGTGTTTCTGAAAATAAAACCCATGCATGGTGTCTCCCGGTTGAGAAAGCAGAAAAAGTTAGATCCCCGCTTCTTGGGCCCCTATCCGGTGATAGAGCGTGTTGGCCCCGTCGCCTATCGTTTAGCCTTACCCCCAGAGTTGGGGAATCTTCATAATGTGTTTCATGTCTCTTCCTTGAGACGAGTCCTCCGGCAACCAGAGCAGTACCTTCCTACCCCTCCAGCGCAACTACTGTCATATAGATCTGTCCGGCTCAAACCCGTCAGAGTAATAGATTACAAGGTGAAGACACTACGGAACAAAACCATTCCGATGGTTAAGGTGCTATGGTCAAATTATGGACGAGAAGAGTTCACATGGGAACCTGAAGCACTCCTCCGAGAAAATCACTCAGAGCTCTTTCCCCAGGTATGTTACTTTTTCCCCCTACTTCAAGCAAATTTTCGGGGACGAAAATCCTTTTATTTGTATTGGATTGTAACATCCCTCCTTTTATTGGGCCACCAGAGCCTTAGTGGGCCCAATAAAAGTGGCCCGAACCCTACCCATGACCCGGTAGGAAATAACCCTAAGCGGGAAATAGAGCTAGAGAACTCTGAATTGAGTTCTGTCAGTTCCTGTGGCCTCGTATAGTCAATACGAGCGCATCGGAACTCGTTCAGTTGGACTCCGAGGTCTAACGACAATTTTACACATTTCGACCATTTTAGCGCGCTGCGACGCGCAAATTTTGGACTTTCATCAAACGGACTCCGATTCAACCCCAGTCATTGGCGTTAGACTCGTGTGGTCAATACGAAGTCAACGGAAGTCGTCCCGGTCAATTTCGATGACCATTGGTCAACCCGTGGTCAAATCCAGCATAGTTGTGCACCGAAAAGCGTGCGCACACCGATTATGACACGACACCCGAACTTTGACCCAACCTCGACAACTTGGACCAACTTTGACTTTGACCAGCAAGGGGGACCCAACCTAGGGTTGACTTGGTCAAACCCTCCTAAAAATCCACTTTTTGGATTTTTCTCCAAGTGAGGGGCCCACCTCCTCTCCAAAGAAGGATGGCCCATGCCCCCCCTCACTCTCCATGGGCCCCAACCAGCAAGCCCCCATACCACTACAAGTGGAGGCCCACCCATTTCTTTTCTCTCCCTCTCTCTCTCTTTCCCACCTAAAGGCCCAAGCCCACAAAGGGGCCTCATCCATTTTCCCCACATGGAAGAAAATGGGAGACCTCCAGCTATCCTTGGACAGCTGGAGGGTGGGATTAATCCCTCCCTAAGGAGGGATTAGTCCCACACCACCCAAAGGGAGGAAGCTCCCCCTCCCCAATCCTATAAAAGGACCCCACCCTTCTCTCTTTCCCTCACAGCTCTCAGAGCAACCCCCTACCCCTTCTCCCCCCCTCTGCCGGAGCTCAGGTGGCCGGAAAAAAAAGCCAAGCCGGAGCTCCTCCTCCCCTCCTCCACCACCTTGAGCCATGTCCGATCAAGCCGGCCCCTCCCGAGCCCACCAAACTCAGGTGGAAGCCTTCTCCCTCCTCCTTCTCCATTTTGGACGTCTTGCATGGCACTCCCGGCGGCCGGAGCGCCGCCGCCGTCACCCCCTCCCCTCCCGTCCATTTTTAAGAAAAAAATGCTCCGGCGGCGGCCGGCGGCGGCAGGCCGCCGGACCACCGCCGGAGGGAGCGCCCACCACCGGCGGGTTGGCCGATGGTGGAGCCACGGCCGGCCAGTGGCCGGCCGGCGGCGGAGAAGTCCCGTAAGGGTGCGGGATACGTACAACAGCGGGGGGAGATGATCTACAGTAAGCATTTTATATATTTATATATAATAATTTATTATATATATTATATAAATATATTAATTATAATATTTATAATATTATAATTAGTAATGGGTTTGATTATTTTTGAGACAAAAATATGCTCTTAGGGAGAAAGGTTTGAACATGAAAATTGTTTCCCTTATTGAGGGCTTCCTCCACAAAAATTTTGAGAATTTTTGGTGTTGATTTGGTATTTTTAAAAGCCCAATTAAACTTTATTTGGCCAAATTAAAGTGCCAAAACTCTTTGAAAAATTATGAAAATTTTGCTATGCTCATTTTATATCCATATAAGGGTTGTATCAAAATTTGAGCTCGCTACCCTGCTGGAACAGAAGCGATCCAAACTATGTCGACATAGGGTTTGTGTGCGCAGCTATGAATGCCTGCGGTTTATGTGCGCGGCTATGAATGCCTGCGGTTTGTGTGCGCGGCTATGAATGCCTGCGGTTTGCGTGCGTGGCTGTGAATGCCTGCGATAGAATTCAAGATATGAAAACCTGTTGTGCTGATGAGCTAGTAGAGCCTTGCTATAACCGTTTTATGTTATTGCTGCTTTTTCCGGTTATACTGCACTCTTTTATAATTGCTCCTAGTTGTTCATATATGAAATGTTGTGATAACCCTCTCTTGCTTCGGCTATTCTCTTTTGTTGGGTGGGTGCATGCTCGTCCCCAGGATGTGGATCCGGGGAGGAGATTTGTTTCCACTTAGCTCTGTGACTAACGGTTATTTGATTAACCATTCACAGGAGGTGGAGCACCGTAGTGACCCGCTGCCGCAGGAGATTATGCCAGCAGCTAGGTCTACTCGAGCAGATGCACCCCCGCCGTCTCCGGTGTTTAGAGACGTGAGTACCGCCAAGCAGTTTAAAAGAGAGAGTGTATGAGAGACTTATGTAGTACATGTATAGCCCACGGGCTTTTATAAACGCATAAGGCTTCGGCCCTAGAACCTCTGTATTAATATGATATGCAGTGGTTTCCTGTTAATGCTTCCGCTATATTCTGATGGGTTGTGAATGTTATGATTCGAACCACTCAAGACGGCCATCTAGTGCTTGAATAGGGTGGATTGTTTCCCCTATGAGCCCTGGGTAGACGTCTTGGGCCAGTAGTACCCCTCCGACCCGACCCGGGCAAAAGGTTGGGGGGGGGGGGTACTACAGCAGATGCTAAGGCAATGAATATTTTAGCTCAGACTATGTCTGATGAAATATTTCAAAAAGTAGCTGAATGCAACTCAGCAAAGGACATCTGGGACAAGTTATCTGAGATAGTCTCAGGATCTGCTGATGAGAGAAAAGATAGAAGATCACATATCATAACTCAGTATGAGAACTTCAAGAAAGGATAAGCTGAGTCAGTAGCAGATATGTATAACAGACTCAGTCTCATAGTCAATGAGCTGAAAATATTGGACAAAGAGATCTCATTGACTGAGCTCAATGATAAAATCCTAATGTGCTTCCCAAGCACTTGAGACTCAATTATCTGGCCAATCAAGGATGCCAGAAGCCTAAATGAGATCACAACTGAAGCTCTATTAGGCAAGCTCAAGTCTTATGAGCTGCTCATCAAGAATAGAGAAGAAGAGCAGAAGGCTGCTTCACCAGCAGTCAGAAATGATAAATCAATAGCATTCAAAGCTATTGAAGATCAGCTTGAAGACAAGGTCACAGGCAATGAAGAGCTGCTAAGCTTACTGGCCAGAAGGTTTTATAAAATGGCAGGAAGGATTTCAGGAAAAGATCATACAGAGGGCATGACAAGCTAAGGTATGACAAATAAAATAACAAAGAGATTATTTGTTTTGGATGCAGGAAACCAGACCACATTGTGCCTGACTGTCCAGAAAATAAAAACAAGGACAAGAAGGACAGGAAAGAAAGGAGAAAAAAAAGGACTTCAAGAAAAATAGCAATGACAAACCCTCCTCCAGCAAGAACAAAAATACAAGGAAGGGGTTTGTTGCTGAAACTTGGAGTGAGACAGAAGAAGAATCTGAAGCTTCATCCAGCTCTAGTGATGATGAAGATGATGCTGATGAAAAAGAATTCTGCATGATGGCTATCAATGCCTCACAACAAAATTCTGATGCAGAAGAGTCAGAGTCAGAATCAGAGACTCAATCTAAAGAGGCCCAGGTAATAAATTCTTTTGATTTTAATTCTGATGAATTCAAGTGTGAGTTTAAAGCACTGTGTTTAGATTTATTAAAATCTGAGAAGGAAATCATTTCTCTCAGAAATCAGCTATCTGAACACAGCACTCTAAAATCAGAAAACCTCAAACTCTCTGAGTAGTTGGAATGTTATAGGGAGCAGATAACTTCACTGAAAAGTGAGCTATCAGAGGCCAAAAAGTTTGAAGAATCCCTTAATGGGAGAAGTATCAAACTAATGGACATCACAAGCATAGTGAACTCAAGATTCAATAGTACACTGGGCTTGGGTGCTTCATCCAGCCAACCTATAGTATTAACAACCCCAATCAAATTTACCTCTGATAAAGGTAAGGGAGTTGTAGAGGTGGCTAGGAAGAATTCTGATTTACCTAAGAAAACAAAAATTTAACAGAAAACGTCGAACGGAGCTCGACGATCGCCGAATGGAGCTCAACGATCTCAGGCTGAATCATCGAATTCAGGTCGACGGTATCTGAACCCTGAACTCTAGCATAGTCGATCTTCGAACGGAGCTCGACGATCTGACCCAAGATCGTCGAACTCAGCTCAGAGATCGTCGAACAGAGCTCAGAGTTTTGAAAAATCCTTCAAAGGTAAATCAAACTTCAATCCTAGAGGTCCTACATCTCAGAGGTTTAACCCTTATACTGAATGGATAATACCTCCTAGGAGATATCATCCTGAAGCTATAAGAGTCAACCAGAGATGTCTTTTATTTCAGAATTTAAAGGTTATCAACCTAGGCCCAAGGTAAACTGGGTCAAAAATAAATAAACTATTTTTTGTGCAGGTGAAGACCTATCCAACATCAAACCAGCAATGATATCTGGATAGTGGGTGTTCAAAGTACATGACAGGAAACAAGGAGAATTTCACATCCTTCAAAGCCAAGCTTGGACCCAAAGTAATATTTGGTGATTCAAACTTTGGACTAACAAAAGGATATGGTGAAGTCCAGATTGGCACAATCACTTTCAAGAAAGTAGCCTATGTGGAAGGACTGAAGCACAACTTAATCAGTATCAGTCAACTATGTGATGAAGGCTATCAAGTGACTTTCAACAAATCCTCATGCAAAATCAAATCAGAGGACAACACAACTGTGTTGACAGGTAAAAGGAAAGGTAACATTTATCTTGTAGATTTTCTTTCAACTAAGGTAGATATATGCTTGTTCAACTCTATTTGTGGACCTAATGAATTATGACATAAGAGACTAGGGCATATAAACCTTAGAACCATTGCTAGGCTATCTAAGGACAACCTTGTTAGAGGACTACCTTCTGGCCCCTACAAGAAGGAAGGACTTTGCAGGGCTTGTCAATTAGGCAAGCAAACCAAAAATAGTTTCAAATCACTTAATAAGAGTGATTCACCTAGGATTTTGTATCTGTTACACATGGACCTTTTTGGACCCATTACAGTACAAAACTTAGGAGGGAAATCCTATACTTTAGTGGTTATAGATGACTTCTCTAGATTCACATGAGTGTTCTTTCTGAGGAAGAAGTCTGAGAACTTTAAGTGTTTGACAGAGTTTCTCAAATGCATATAGAGTGAGTTCAATACTCACATTGCCCTGATCAAAAGTGATCATGGGACAGAGTTTGATTCTCTTCTTATGCAAGAGTTCTGTCAGAGTGAAGGGATCATGCACACTTTCTCAGCTCCTAGAACTCTTCAACAAAATGGGGTAGCTGAAAGGAAAAATAGAACCCTTATTGAATCTGCTACTACATTGTTGTCAGATGCTCATCTTCCTCTATCCTTTTGGGCAGAGGCAGTGAACACCTCCAACTATGTGTTGAATAGAAGTTTAATACATAAACTGAAGGGCAAGACTCCCTATGAATAACTCAAAGGGAAGAAACCTAAAGTAGATTACTTCAAAATCTTTGGTTGTATTTGCTACATTCATAATAATGACAAGAAATACTTAGTAAAATTTCAACCTAAAGCTGATGAAGTAGTATTTCTGGGATACTCCATGATCAGTAAAGCTTATAGGGTATATAATAAATCTACTCTCAAAATTGAAGAATCTGTTCATATATCTTTTGATGAATCTAACATGTCTTTCAAGGAGAAGAATACTTCTACCATAGAACCTTTATAGGTACACTCTCTTGCT
The DNA here is from genome assembly GCA_039583875.1 of Platanthera guangdongensis. Taxonomy (NCBI): domain Eukaryota; kingdom Viridiplantae; phylum Streptophyta; class Magnoliopsida; order Asparagales; family Orchidaceae; genus Platanthera; species Platanthera guangdongensis. The sequence continues at coordinate 99,075,252 of CM077149.1, forward strand.
GAAGACTTGGACAGGTTACAAATTATTCAAAAAGATGAAAGCAACGAAGATGAAGAAGTCATTCAACATCTTGAAGAGAATCTTCTTGAAGAGCCAGTTGTTGTAGCACAAGAGGAAACAACAACACAGGTTGGTGATCAATCAACATCTTCTGTTGATTTAGTAACATCAAGAGACCATCCAATCTCCCATGTGATTGGAGACATCTTAGCTGGTGTGCAAACCAGAAATCAGGTCAACCAAAACTTGATGCATACTTGCTTTCTTTCTCAATTTGAACCTCAATCCATTCAAGATGCAGAGCAAGATCCACACTGGATCATTGCAATGCAAGAGGAGTTGCATCAATTTGAAAGGCACAAAGTTTGGGAACTAGTGCCAAGGCCAAAGGATCACTCCGTTATTGGAACAAAATGGGCGTTCAGAAATAAATTGGATGATCAAGGAGTCATTGTAAGGAACAAGACAAGGCTAGTTGCTCAAGCGTACTCTCAAGAAGAAGGGATAGACTATGACCAGACCTTTGCACCACTTGCAAGGTTAGAGGCCATAAGAATCTTCTTAGCCTATGCAGCACACAACGGATTCAAATTATACCAGATGGATGTAAAGAGTGCTTTTCTCAATGGAGATATCAAAGAAGAAGTCTATGTCAGACAACCCCCATGTTTTATCTCTTCAACTCATCCTGATCATGTTTTCAAATTGCATAAAGCATTATATGGTCTAAAGCAAGCTCCTAGAGCATGGTATGAGACCCTAGCATGCTTTCTTCTGAAAAATGATTTTATAAGGGGTAGAGTAAATCAAACTCTTTTTTTTAGAACCAATAAGTATCATACCCTACTAGTACAAATCTATGTAGATGATATTATATTTGGTTCTACTGATTCAAATTTGTGCAGAAGGTTTTCCAACCTAATGCATTCTAAATTTAAAATGAGTAGCATGGGTGAGCTATTCTTCTTTCTAGTATTGCAAGTCAAATAGCATGCTGAAGGCATATTCATCTCTCAAACCAAGTATGCAAAAGAATTGATTAAGAAATTTGGTATGTCTGAAGCATCATGTATGAAAACACCCATGCCTACTAATGTTGTATTAGATGCTGATGAACATGGGAAATCTGTTGATCAGACAACATATAGAGCAATGATTGGCTCTTTATTGTACCTTACAGCTAGTAGACCTGACATAATGTTTGCTACATGCATATGTGCTAGATTCCAAGTGAGCCCTAGAGAGTCACACTTAACCTTAGTAAAAAGGATTCTTAGGTATGTGAAAAGTTGTCCAAATATAGGTCTCTGGTATCCAAAAGATTCAGCATTTGACTTAACTGGATTTTCAGATGCTGATTATGCTGGATGCAGAATAGATATGAAAAGCACCAGTGGAACTTGTTAGTTTCTTGGTGACAGACTTGTCTCCTGGTTTTGCAAGAAACAAACATCTGTGTCCACATCAACTTCTGAAGCTAAATATATGGCAGTAGGTAGTTGTTGCTCACAGATCTTGTGGATTCAGAATCAGCTCCTAAACTATGGCTACAACTTAGAGAAGTCTAAAATATTTTGTGATAATACCAATGTTATTTCCATTACACAAAATCCAGTCCTCCATAGTAGGACAAAACACATAGAAATTAGACATCACTTTCTAAGGGATTATGTTGAGAAAAACAAAATTAAACTTCAATATATCTCAACTGATTTGCAAAGGGGAGATATTTTCACCAAACCATTGGATGAAAAGAAACATACATTCTTCCTGAATCAATTAGGAATGTTAGATGGAGGAAGTTTAAAATAAGATCCAAGATTTTAAAAATCTAAAATTTGACCAAGACTAGGCAAACATTTTGATTTTTCTAGTGTCTATAGGTTGTTTCTGGTCTCTGAACTGCGCTCAACGTTTTTCCCAAAGATCGTCGAACGAAGATCGACGTTCTTAGAAATCGTCGACCAGAGTTCAGCGCTTTCCAGATAGTGCTAAGCTATCTTCTTCCGGTCAGCGATCGTCGAACGGAGCTCGACGCTCTCAAATATCGTCGAACGAAGATCGACGGTGTTGATGACCTTTCAGTTTTCTTTAGAAGACCAGATTGTCGAACGGAGTTCAACGATCTTTCCTTATCTGCGTCGAACCCTAATATAAAACTCATTTTTCGGCCGACGTTCTGCCTTTGCGCTTTCATACTCTCTACAAAATTTCTCTTTCCCTCCAAACTTTTCTGCACTTGCTCTTGTATTTGTTCATTTTTTTTGCAGGAATCAATGGCAGTTTCAGACGCAATCTTGGCAGCCATGAAATTTGATACTAGCTTTCATATAGACATGGATTCATTCGATAACAGCGATCAAATATTCAAGGACATTCTGGAACTCTTCAAGGACCAACAGTTAGTTAACATAATGTCTACAAGGATCAAATTGGCCGCAGATGAAATAAAGGAATGAGTGTATACTGCCCACAATCTGGATCAGAACACTGTGATCGGAACCATCTCAGGAACTCAGGTACCTTTAACACCTGCTGTTTGACAGAGGTATTTCACTTAAATTCTGGTGAAGATTCTATTGAGCTTTCTGGAGAAGAATTTTCAATTATGCTTGAGAGGATGGACCATTCAGCAGCTAACCCTAATAAATTGCTTAAGAAGAATCTGTCAGTTGAGTACAGATTTCTTGCTGATGTAGTTGGGAAAGTATTATTGGCAAAACACTCTGTTCATGATACCATCTCTAGGTATCAGCTCTGTTTGATGGGTGCCTTGGTGGACAAGAAGCAGCTGAACTGGGGAGAAGTGTTTTTTGATTTGATTAAGAAGAAAATTAACAAGAATTTTGTTAATTTTGGGAGGATTTTAGGGCTGTTTCTTCACAATATATGCCCTGACCTTATTGTGTCCAATGGAATACACATCAATGCCTCCAAGAGGCTTACCTGTGCCGTATTTGGGAAATGGGATAGGCAGATTGTAAAGCCCAGTAGAGCCTCTGCAATCTCTTCTTCAGGCACAAGGACTATTTCAGTCTCTTCCCCTCAGGTTTCTGCCCCTGCAGAAGATTTGCCTGCCTCATCATCTCCTCCTTCTCCACCTATTGTTTCATCAACAACAATCACATCCACTATCACAATTTCATCCCCCGTTTCCATCCAATCTCCAACTTCAATCCCTTCTCCAACTCCAACATCAACTGAAGAAATCTTCCATCCACTACATCACTACCCACACATGGACATTGATTCATCATCTCATATTCCATCATTCACTCTTCTAGATGATTCCTATATGGATGACTCTCCTTCATCCCCACTTGAGCCACCATCGTCATCCACTTCTTATCAACAATTACTTCAGGAAATCATTGCTCAACCATCATTCACACCATCCATCTCCACTCCATTATCTTCCATCTCCACAATTCCAATATCTCAACCATCACTTCCACCATGCACAGTTTATCCAACAACATCTCCTGCTGCTCCAACTTTCATCTCTACCACATCCATCCATACCTCTACTCCAGTCCCTCTTGAGGAAGTAGAACTTCCAGCTATTGCAGACAAGCTATATGAGCTGATAGCTCCAAGGCTATCACTACTACTGGAGACTTCATTGGCTCCACTTCTAAAAACTGTTCAGGAGTTGTCTGCCAGGCTATCCTTTATTCTTCCTCCTCAGGCAATCCCTTCTACTGGGTGCCTTGATCCAGTTATCACTGAATCTAGGCAGGGGGGATGCCTTATGAAGCTGAGAGATTGCCTGCTGCAGTAACTCCAGTTCAAGCTCCAGTTGCAGTCATTATAGTGGACCTCAGGTCACTGCTATCAGTATTTGATTCTGTATACTTCAGTTGCCTTCCAGACCAGCATACTGAAGACCTTACTAAGGCCATTGTGCCTATTTCTTGCTGTGAGCCCAGCATTTTAGACTCTTTTATAGATTTTGTCCAGGCTGTGGACAATGTTGAAACTGCTGCTGCTGTTGATGTTTTAGTTAGTTCTGATGTTGCTGTTTCAGTTTCTGAGGATGTGCATATGACAGAGGCAATTGATTTTGAGCCTGCTGTATCTGAGCTTATTGTTTCTGAAATTTTTGTTTCTGAACCTGCTGTTATAGTTCTTTCTTCCAGTGTTGTTTCTGTTCCAATTCCTGCTGCTGATGTTGCTCCTGTTGCTGTTCCTGCTGTTATTTCTTCTGCTCAGTCTCAACAACAGAAAGAACATATCAAAAGGATTGATGCATTGTATGATAATCCACAAAGTTCAGACAGTGATCAGTTTAGAACTGACTCTGATGATTCCTTTGCAATAATTGCAAGGAAAAGGAAAGCAAGAAGCAAGGCCATGAAGAGAGTTCCCCCAGAGAAGGTTAAAGATGCAAATGATGTTCCTTATTATATATTGCATGATTGATAGATTACAGAACCATGGATGCAGTACTCCAGAAATCAGCTGAAAGCCATGAAAAAGAAAAGGAAGTATGACAAAGGTTCATCCCTTTTCAATCCTCATCCTCCTCCTCCTTCACCTGATGCAGGTACAGGTGGAAGTTCTGCCTTTCAATCTACTGCTAGAAGCCAAAGTTCATATCAATTTCAAGGAAGATCTCAGCAAAGAGGAAATCAGTCTAGAGGTTACCAACCAAGAAGAGGACAGTTCAGAGGTAATCAAAGAGAACTCAGAGTGTATTCTAAAGGATATTCCAGGCAACATCCTTATCATAGGGAAGGACAAGGTCTCATTGACACTACATCTGGTCCTTTCCCTTATAAGCTAAGAGATCCAGTCTCTTCCAGAGCTCCTACTGATGAGTCAACTAATAGATATGAATCTCCAGTCCCTTTTGAAGACCCTGAAAATAATCCCACTTCATGGACTGCCAGAATGAAAGAGTTGGCTGCATTAGATCAAATTAAAAGACTAGAGAATAAGGAAGAGACACATCAAATTTCACCACTCTATCAGAACAGAGAAAGAAAGAACTTGAGAGATATTCTTCCAGCAAATTCTTTGACTCAGAAAGTTATATGAAGCTGCACTCAGAAGCTGTAGTCCCCAACACAAAACAACAAACTTTTCTAGGTGCAAATGATGACAGAAGATCCAAGAAAGAATCTCTTAACCCTAACAGAGAAATAGTTCTCAAAAAGAGCAAGAAGAAAGAATGATTTTGTAAGCTGACAGTGATACCAATTTTTGACTATCTGTGATTATATCTGTGTTTCTGCAATGTTTTTTTTGGTTATAATTCTGCATTGTATGTTCTTATTTTTCCAATGTCTGTAAATAGTAATCCTAACCCAAATAGGGGGAGATTGTTGGAACACCCTATTACTGATTTGGGCAAGGATCACTATGTCCTTTAGGAAATTTGTTTTGACCTCCTTGTATAGATCTAAAGGTCAATTAGATTGAGTCTAAGGGTTAGTATTTAGGTTTGAAAGCTGCCCTAAAGACCCTCAAGACCAGATATTTTAGTTCAGGAGACTAAGTCATTTCGTCGAGCTCAGGTCGACGAATCGTCGAACTCCATTCGACGATCTCTGAGCTCACTTCAACGAGTCGTCGAACTCCGTTCGGCGATCTTCGAGCTCAGATTGACGTTCCCGTCTCTAGTTTGTTTCCCTATCTCTGAGCTCAGTTCGACGATAGTTGAGCTCAGATCGACGATTTCTGCTTCAGTCTAAGTCCAGTCGCTGAGCTCAGTTCAACGATAGTTGAGCTCAGGTCGACGTTTTTCTGGAGAGATCGACGTTTTTCAAGATTCAAATTCAGTCAGTTTTGGTATTCCCTTCTATTTATTACCAGCATCTATTTCAAGAATCTTGTAGCCGTTTCAATTAATCTGTAGCAAGTTTCAAGGAGATTTTAAAGGAATGTTTTATTGGACTTTCCTCCAGAAGACAAAATACATTTAAGGAAGTCATTTATGACAGGCTAACGACTATCTTGGATAGAGAATTATTCTATTCAGATCTAAGGAATAAAAGATTATTCATTCTGCTGATTAATAATAACAACAACAAGAAGGAGAGAAAAAGTTGCAGATATTCACAGTCATAGAATTCTTACAGGAACACACATCACTGAAGGAGATCAATATACTGAAATTTCTAGATCCCTTTTGATTCCAGTGTTCAAAGGCCTTATCATTCAAGACTCCAGACACCACACATTTCAGCTACTGCTGGAATCATCTTTTGCTGGAGATCTAATCTTTTAAAGGCCTATCACCCTATTGTAAAGCTTCACTTCCTGAATAACTCAAGATCTCAGGGGGAGCTTTGACAACATCCACTATCTTCTCTCTGATTGTTGACAGAGAAGATCATCTCACCTCTCTCTCTCTCTCTCTGATGTAAAGGGTTTCTCAAACTCCCTTCAAAAGTTTGTGTTGGTTTCTGAGACCTTGTCAAAACTCAGTGGTGGCAAGACACATGATCAAAAAATCTAGTTTGGTTTTTGAGCACCTTATCAAAAGCTCATTGGTGCCCAGGACACCTGATCAACTCATCCTGCAGTGGATTCCTACCTAGGGTGGTAGAAGAGTGGATGTACCCAAATTGATTGGGGAACCACTATAGCTCCTTGTGTCCTCTGGTTGCTTCTTTGTATTTTGCTGTGTGCTGTGTTTTTATTTCTTGCATTCATTTTCTTTTAATTACTGCAAGCACCTTACACCTATACTTAAATTAAGTCTTCCACTGCAAAATAGTTTTTAACTTGAAAATTATTTTAATATACTCTATTCACCCCCTCTAGAGTTAAGATAGATCTTATCCTCCACTTTCAGATTCTAGCAGCGATGACAGGAGCTCTCTCTATCTCTCTTTCTCTCCCAGCGATTTTAGGGCTTTCTCTCTCAACAATTTTTAGGCAAGCTCTTGGAGGCCGCGAGAAAGATTAGAAGATCGAATAACCGGGAGAACCCTAGGTCTAGAAACACGGAGGGAATATAATAACTGTTTAGGGGCATTTTACCAGAAAAGCGATGCAAAAATGTGGCTTTCTCGCAGCGTTCAAAATAATAAGCGTCGTTAATAACATTAGCCATGTTTTAAGTCAACAAATTCCGGGAAATACAATAAACTAGAACATTGTTTTTTAAAGCGTCGCAAAATAAACGTTGTTATAGGTCCATTTTGTTGTAGTGACACATGAACTTAACATCCATCAAATACAACAATGTATATATCATTGAGCTGAGAAGACTTCTTCAAAATAAGTACATTGAGAGCAATGTACTCAACAATCTCCACCTATTTGGAGAAGTCATAACCCCAATTCAATGATATACAACTTGATACCACAAAAATAATGATAAAGACATTTAAACATTCATTGCAGTTCAGTATGTGAAATAACACAGATAATCACACATATTTAATAATAATACTGAACAGAAGATAATGCAAACAATTTCAGTCCTAATTAACAACACATAAAATGTTGAATAAGTTAGGATTTCCATTAATTGTTTTTCATAAAGTTTACTGATACAAGGTTTTTACAGATCAAGTTGTCCATAAGAAATAGAAAACTAAGAATATCCTAAGGCAGCTAAGATTCCTTGATAACTATGTCTTTCGCAGAGTGTATCTTGGCTTTCACCTCAGGCTCTTTGTCCTCAACAACTGCCTTTCATTTGTCATTCTTAGCTTTAGCTTTTACAATAACTTCTTCTTTCAGTCTTTGCCTCTTAAAGTAATGATATGGCTTTGGGAAATATTTGCTGGGCTCTATAGACTTAGTAGGAAGCTTTCCTGTCTTCATATATTGTCTGAATTTTTGAAAAACTTCTTGCTGCTTCAAGTGTTTGGCCCATTTTTGTTCTGAATACCATTTCCCTTTGTCTACGATATTAGAATTTACAGCCTTCCATGCAGTAAGAATTATGGATCTGGAGGTTGGACTCCATTTCTCAAAATCAGGTTTAGTCTCACCTAGTTCTCTAAACCTTTTCTTTGATAACTGAGCTTCTGTCTCTAGAGCAGGAGAAGACTTGTCCACTTTCTCATATATTACATTCTTATCTAAGCCTTTAGGAGGACTATACATGTGTTTGACAGTTGCTTGAATAGATTCAAAATTGGTTGGTGCTTTAGGATGAAAGAATTCAGCAGGAGGTGCTTCAAGTAGAGGTAGTTGACAACCAGATTCAGCAGTTTGATCACCCTCATACCATAGGGGAGGAAAGCCTAAGGTGTCTCTGATATTGTTTGATATCCAGGTAGCTTGTTCAGCATTGCCCTTAATCATTACTCTCTCCCCCTTTATGACTTCCCTTTCAATATGATCTCTGAGATCATTCTTATGAAAACTTACCTGTCCATCTAGGTAATTAATACCTGAAGTCACAGTATTCTTTACTCTCAGTAAATTATTGTCCAAGTGTTTGTAAGAATCTTTGATGTCCTTAATGAAAGATTCTGAATGACTTTACAGTTTGTTATTGATATCTGTGACAGTAGAATCAAGTTTGGTTTCCAAAATAATTGTTTGGTTCTTAATTTCTCCCAATGTTGTTTCATGCATCACTATTAGATTTTCATTCATTCTATTTTGATTTTCAAGGACACAGCCTTGCTTGATTACCACATCATCTTGTAGTTGCTTGGCTTCCTGTTGTTGCTTGGTCAGATAGACTACTGTATGTGCTCCTTTCTTGAAGAATGTATTCATTTCAGTTTTCAATAGATTTACTTCAAATCTTATGGATTTGATGTCTTGAGCCAGCTGAAATTACAACTCCTTGTTGCTTTCATCTACATATTTCTCAAGATCTTGTCTTTGTTCATCAAGCATGATCTGTAGTTGAACTTGTTGGATCCCTAGTTGATTTGGGCTAGGTTCACTAGCTTAGGATGTGACCCATCATGTATAGCCAGGGTCAATTTGTGTCCTAGAGTCTAGGCCAAGTCCTTAGAGTCAACTTCAGATGGACTAGTTATCAACAAGACCATCAGAGACTCCAGACTTAGAAGTTTTCCAGACCAAGTAAAATGAGTTCGACGTTCGTCGAACTCAGGTCGACGAAAGGTGTTCTGAGCTCGACGATCTTGAGATATTTCTCTGTACTGAGCTCGACGATCTTTGTACTCTGTTCGACGAAGACTAAGATACTTCAACAAGCTAAAGTCGAGATAACTCCAGATTTTTCTAAGTCCAACTTCAGACTTTGGTCGACGAACAAGAATCTGAGCTCGACGAACTTGGACCTCAAGTTCACAACTTCTCTGGTCGACGAATTCAGTACTATACTCGATGATTTCTGGACTACGATTTAAATCTCTCTCAGTCAGAGACTTCTCAAAGTCTAAGTCCACAATCATTCTCAGCTCGACGAATTTGGATCTCAGCTCGACGAATGAAGATTGTCAGTTCGACAAAGATTGAAGAAGAATTGACAAGTTTCGTTTGAAGACTGTCTGCTATTGTTTGGTCGACGAACTCATCAAGCTCAGCTCAACGAACTCAAGCTCAGCTCGACGAACTCTCTCAAGCTCAGCTCGATGAACTCAAGCTCAGCTCGACAAACTCAAGCTCAGCTCGACGAACTCAAACTCAGCTCGACGATTGGTGTTCTTCGTTCGACGATTCCAGACTAGGTCTTCTCCAGTTTCCCGTCCCTTTTCTTGACGATATTCCAGAGTAATCAATGCTCAATCTTCTTGGAATGTTACCGTTAGAACGTGCATTGACTATGGAGTATTACATGCCATTTTTCCATGGGACAGTTAGGGAAATCATTGATTTCTGCTTCCTTCCCAAGCCGATTGCATTTACTGCTCAACCATTCAAATTTCAAATGTTCTTAGTCAGTCAACAGTCAGAAAAGAAAAGGATCAAGCAGTACAACACATACCAGACACACAGACAGACATTGCACAGAGGAACAATCTTAAAACAATCAAAAAGTTCTTTACTGCAATCTGGCCAGGCCAGAGAATAATTTCATCAAGAAGAAGAAGAACATTCATTCACTATCAAGAGTCTTCTTCCTTCAATCCCACAGGATAACTTCAGAAGGACAACTAAACCTTATCTGTCAAAGAAGCTCCTGAAGTAATCTCTGGTCCAGGCACTCAAGTTTTGAAGACCTATCACCCTGAAGCAGTGCTCCAGTTTTCCTGATCCATTCAAGATCTCAGGGGGAGCAAATCTGCTAACATCAATCCACAGTCTTCTCAGTTGTTATTGAGAAAGAGAAGACACCATCACACTTTTCCATCCTCTGTACAGGGTTTTAATTTCCTTCAAAATTATTTCTGGTTGCAAGTCTCCTTCCAAAAGACTTGAGCTTTTGATTTTTGAGCACCTGAACAAAAGCTCATTGGTGTCAGGCACCTGATTAAAAACCTGAGTGGATTCCTACCAAGGTGGTAGAAGAGTGGATGTACCCAGGTTGGGGAACCACTATAAATTTCTTGTGTCGTCTGGTTGCCCTTTTTCTTTTGTTTTGGCTGTGTTGCTCTGTGATTAGATAGGTTGTTGTGCTTATTTATTTTATTTTCTGACCTGTTCACTTAGGAATACAACAAAAGTTGTAAAGTTTTGTAAGAGTGCACAATACTCTATTCACCCCCTCTCCCCCTCTAGAGTATTTCAGATCTACCTTCACTTTCAATTGGTATCAAAGCGAGGTTGGTTAAAATATCACACCTTAAGAGATCAAGTGGTTGTACAGGGTAACACCTGAATCATAAAGATCCCTCTAGTTAGATCTGTTTGTTTTGATTTTGTTATTAGATTTATTTCCTCACAGACATGGCCCAAAACAAAGATTATGCAAGCATCAGACCTCCAGTTTGCAATCTTAACAGATTTGTCATCTGGAAGGCAATAATCAGATTATACGTGAACTCTATTGATGAAGATATTTTTGCTTCTATCTTGACAGGAGTACCTCCAGCACCTACAGCTTCTACAAGAACCTCTACCAACATGACTGCAGTACCTCCTCCAGAGAATAATGATGCCTATAAGAAAGCCAAAATTGCAGATGCAAAGGCAATGAACATCTTGGCTCAGACAATATCAGCTGATATATTTCAGAAGGTGGCTGAGTGCACCTCAGCCAAGGCCATTTGGGATTCCCTCAATCAAATGGTAGCTGGCTCAGCAGATGAAAGGAAAGACAGTAGATCCAATCTCATATCCCTGTATAAGAATTTCAAGAAGGATGAGGCTGAATTAGTGGCTGAAATGTACAATAGGTTGAGTTCAATCATCAATGAGCTCAAAACCTTGGATAAAGAGATCACCCTTACAGATGTGAATGATAAGATTTTGATGTGCTTCCCTAGCTCTTGGGATTCAAGAATCTGGCCTATCAAAGAAGCCAGAAGCCTAAATGAGATATCAACTGAATCTCTGCTATGCAAATTAAAGTCTTATGAGCAGCTGATCAAATCAAGAGAAGCAGCAGAACAGAAGACAACAACCCCAGTGAGAAAGGAACACAACATAGACTTCAAAGCATCTGAGGAAAGTGAGACCTCAACATCCAATGAGGAACTCATGAGCCTCTTTGCAAAAATATTCTATAAGATGGCTAGAAAGGATTTCAGAAGGAAATCATCCATGCATGATGATAAGCCCATATTTTACAAGACACCAACCAAGGAGGTTGTGTGCTTTGGTTGCAGGAAGCCTGGACATTACATCTCTGAATGTCCAGAAAATCAGAAGAAGGAGAAAAATAGAGAAAAAGACTCCAGGAGAAAACACGACAGCAGACCCTCTTCCAGTAAGTATAAAAAGAAAGACAAGTGCTTTACTGCCGAGACATGGAGTGACACAGAGGAAGAATCATTCTCTTCCAGCTCAAGTGAAGAAGAGGAATAAGCAAGATCCAAAGAGGTTTGCTTTATGAAAATTGATGCCTCCAGGAGCAATTCTGGATCAGAAGGAGAATCTGAAGATGAAGCAGCCTCAGACTCAGAGGCTGATCAGGTTCTTTCAAGCTTTAATTTTAACTCTGATCTATTTAAAATTGAATTCAAAACTAAGTGCTTAGATTTAATTAGTTCAGAAAAGGAAATAAAAATCCTTAGAGAAAGACTAGGAAATCTTGAATCTGTTAATTCAGAAAATATTAAATTAAAAGATCAACTAACTCTAGCAAATGAACAGATAATTAAATTAAAATCTGATTTATGTGAGGCCAAATAACTTGAGCAATCTCTCAATGGGAGAAGTCTCAAGCTGATGGACATAACAAGCACAGTGAATGCCAGATTAAATGGCAAGCTGGGCTTGGGTGCTTTATCAAGTTTGCCCCCCATAATTAAGAAAAATATACTCACAACACCTAGTAAGTTTGTTTCTGCCAAAGGAAAAGAAAAGATAATGAACAAACCAATGTCAGAAAACAATCCAAAATCCATAGACAGGAGAAATAAAAATCAGAAAACAGCTAATAAAAATAAGGTTCAGCAGCATTTGTCGAACTCAGATCGACGAAATGTGATCAGTTCGTCGAACCCAGATCGACGAATGCTGAACGCAAACTTTAGTTCGTCTAACTGTGATCGACGAACTTTGTATGGTTCGTCGAGCAGAGGTCGACGAACTTGGGGCGCAGAAAATGACTACTGTCATTCTCTGTGTTGGGTATTATATCCATAACGTACCTGATTTGAAGAAGCCCCTGAACAAGCTAAGGTAAATAGGCAATGTTTTTGACAAAATATTTCAAGTTGTGCTTGCAGTTTTTCCATGCTAAGTGCACACCAATGTCAGGGTGCAGTAGGTCAATATACACGGGTCTGCACGACGTAATCCCTCGTTGAGCAGATCAGTGTGTTGCCCTACGTGTACTCTCTCTATTGGAGTGTACTTAATTTCAAGTACAGGGCTGTGTTTATGCAAGAGCAGACAAGGAGCAAGGATGAGTCAAAGAGCAGCTCAGAGGCGTAAGACGAAAAATCGTCTAAGTATAAATCGACGAGAATCACCAAGTGATTCTCGCCGATTCGGCGAGAATCACTAGTGATTCTCGCCGAATCGTCGAGAATCATTAGTGATTCTCGCCGACTCTATCCGGCTACCTCAAAGCGGTGCCAAGTAAGATTCGGCGAGAATCACTAGTGATTCTCGCCGAACCCATCGTTGAGCAGATCATGACCAAGTACTATTCGTCGAGAATCATCATGTGATTCGGCGAGAATCATTAGTGATTCTCGACGAATCGTCGAGAATCACTTACTGATTCTCGCTGATTCGTCGAGAATCACCTTCGATTCTCGCCGATTTTGACTTGGGCGATTTTCTGGAACTCCCTGAACCGGACTCTGTCGCTGACACTGTTTTGAACCGGAGTTGGGTTTCTTCTGGTGGGACCCATAACGGTTGTATTGGAGTATTTCACCGTATAAATATACGAGTATTTTTGAATAGAAAATAAGACACACAGAAAGAAGTCGAGCGACGATCTTGACCTAAAATCGCGAATCTGCTCCGCCGCCGCCGTCGCCGCGCAAGCAAGTCGTTCGCCGACCTTGATCGAGATTTCTTCCTGATCTTCCGGCTACAGAAGCTTAGCCAAGCTTGGAGTCTCACGTGTCTATCCAGAGATCCCTTGTCTCTCGATTTGTTGATCGGGAAAACTTCCCCGTCCGAATCGATCGAGACGATCGATCCTAGAGTGACCGTTGGTAGACCTAGCTTGCTTCGCTACGAAGTTTGGATCTCTAAAGTACAGCAGCCGCACATCGTCGTCGTCGCCGATCCCGTGAACCTAGCCGCCGCCCATCTTACCGCCGCCGGTTCCGGGGAGATCCTCTCCAAGAGAGATCTAGGGTTGGGGAATCTTTGTGGACTTCAAGAACACGTCGTCAACAAAGATGGACACCTTAGTCTCCAAACGTAGTTTGTATCTTTTGTACATTCTAGTTTTACTTTTGTTGTAAAGGAACGTAGGTTCCTAGTTGTAAGGGTTGGGTGCAACCCGTGTTGTGGGAGTGTTGACTCCTACGTGTGGAAGGGTTCCTTCCGATAGTGCAAGGATTGGAGTTCAATCCTGTTGGTGAAGAGACCGAGTCGTCCCTTGTTGGGAGATAGGTCGAAGGGGGAAAGTGGATGTACCCAAATCGGGGAACCACTATAAATATCTTGTGTATTCTGTGTGCTGTGGTGTTTTGTTTTCATGTGCAGGTACAATTTTAAATTCCGCAAAAACGTTGCACGTCACCTAATCCCCCCCCCCCCATAGGTGAAGTTAGCTGACACTAGGTGGACTTTCAAGTGGTATCAGAGGGAGGTTCCTCATCAAAAAGGTTAACACCTTGAGTTGAATCCTGTCGCTAGTGTCAAGAAGGAGGCAAACATCTACTATGGACGGGCTCAAGTTCACAGGCAAGATCCCTGTGTGCACCAGGCTCAACTTTCCTATCTGGAAGGAAAGGATCAGGTTCTACATGGAAGCAGATGATCCTCGACTCTTCATGATCGTGGAGGAGGGACCTTATGTCCCCACTAAGGCCTCCACCATTGATCCTACCCAGAAAGTGCCAAAGAAACTTTCTGAAATCGACAAGGACAAGATGGTGCTAGTAGGACTTGACAAGAAGGCGCAAAACATTCTGGTCAGCGCAGTTGATGACTCAATGATGCAGAACTTCTGCAACTGCATGACAGCATAGGAGATCTGGCATTGTCTGATCATCCTAATGGAGGGCACTGATGAAGTGAGGGATGATCGGAGATCCCTCCTGAACCAAAAATATGAGGCCTTCAGACAAGGGCCTAAGGAAGAGATCAGAGTCACCTACGAGAACTTCCTCAAGATTGTCAACGCCCTCAAAGGATACGGAAGAGTGTTCACTAATGGTGAACTCAATGATAAATTCCTTAGGTCCCTTACTAAGGAATGGGACACAAAGATCTGCGCCATCCGAGAGTTTGGCAGACTAGCTGAAACAGACCCGCAAATTCTGTTTGGGAAGCTGATGTCCTATGAGCTTCAGCTAAACACCAGGAAAGCAGAAGAAGAAGCAGAGAAGGCTGTAGCCAAAGAAAAGACTGTGGCTCTAAAAGCCAGTCACTCCAGAAAAGGCAAGGGTGCGGTTTCATACCGTGTTAGGAATAAGGATGAGGAGGAGGACTCCGAGCCATGCTCCTCCAGCTCAGAGCTGTCGGAGGAAGATTTCTCCCTCATCACCCGAGAGTTCAAGAAGTTCCTCAAGATGAGGAATCAAAGAAAGAGAGACGGCTCCTCCTCCAGGCATCAGAAGAAAAATTATTCTTCTGACAGGTATGCTTCTAAACCGAACAAACATCGCTCCTCTGACATTATTTGCTTTGGATGTAATAAGTCAGGACACGTCGTGGCCGACTGCTATCAAGGCAAGAGAGAAAAAGGGAAAGAAGAGGAGCACAAATTTTCGAGAGATAAGAAGAAAGAGTGGAGCTACATCGCCAAAAGGCCAAAGACACTGAGTGAGTCTGATTCCTCAGACTCCAGTGATGATGAGGAAGCCTACTTCGGGCTGGTGGGTCGCTCCGACTCAGAAGGAGAATGCCCCCCATTTACTGGGAAGGTAAAAGCTCACACCCCTCTCTCCGACTTTGAATTTGATCCTGAGTCTCAGGATGATGAACCTGAAGATAGCCTTTCGGCCCGTGAAGCGGAGCTCCTCGAGAAGTATGAGCTTCTGCTCAACACTTTCGAGGAGTGCCGTAAGAGACTGAAGGCTGAGAAAAAGGAAGTGAAATTTCTTAAGGGTGAGAGTGTCTCCCTAAGGGAAGAAATCACCAGTTTGATTTCTCTCCGACAGGAGCATCTTGACCTGACTCCAAAGCATTCAAAGTCTCTCAAGCTCCTTGATCTTAAGCAGGAGGAAGTCGACAAGTTTGAAGAACAACTTGCGGCAGAAAGGAAGATCGTCAAGAGATTCTCTATGCCAAAAACAGTTCTTCCAGTTGTTGATACCTTCTCTGCTCATGCCAAAGGAGCTGGCTTGGGGCATATATGGGTATCTGGTTCCTCATCCAGGAGAAACAGGAACCAGAGGAAGAATAAGGCCGCCAAGAAGGCCTCTGCTGCTGAAAAGGGAAAGGCTCTGCTCAGTCCTGTTGCGTTCAGAAAGCCTGGCTTTCCTTGCAACCAACATGACTTTGAATCAACCTTTGGTCATCATTTCCGGCCCTCGGTTGCAAAGCCAAAGAGCCGATATGATGGTTGGACCATTCCCCGGAACTTCGGTGAGAGTGCCTTCAAGGCACCTTATGAGGAAATCCACATGGGAAATTATGGTCAATTCTCTAGCGGCCATAATGGAAAGCAGACACCAAAAGCCAAGCCTGTTATACAGAAGGTGAAGAAGTCTTGTGACTGCAATCACTGTGAGGCCCCCCCTCCAGATCCAAAGCCCCGGCTGTACCCACCGTTCCCAGGGTAAGGCAGGAGCCTAGGAAGAGGTACAACAGATTCGATTGTTGGTGTTGTGGCAAAGTCGGTCACTTTGCCGTGGATTGTTGGTTTAATCCAAGGTATTACGAGACTCCCTATGTTAGCAATGCGAGGCCGACCACTCGTAGGGTTAACCAACTGAGGGGGAGTATGCTAACCAGGAATCTAGGACCCAAGTTCGATTGGGTTCCTAAGGGAAATTAATTTTGTTTTGCAGGAATGTCCAAAGGCCACCAAAATGTCGATCTGGTACTTGGACAGTGGATGCTCCCAGCATATGACTGGGACAAGAAGCCTGCTGCGTGATTACACTCCAGTCGAGAATGGACCCAAAGTCATCTTTGGAGGGTCAGATCGAGGAGTCACTAGAGGTTACGGTATGATTTCCAACGGTATAATCACTATCACCGACGTGGCTTATGTTGAAGGGTTAAACCATAACCTGATCAGTGTAAGTCAGTTATGTGACAAAGGTTATGACGTTAAGTTCTGCAAGGGTAAATGTCTGATAATTTCATGTACCTCTTCTGAGACGGTATTATCAGGCATTAGGAGCAGAAATATCTTCTGCTTAGATTTTCTCAGTTTAGATTCATCTACCCCCGTATGCCTAGTGGCAGCTGGCAGTGCATCTCTTTGTGATCAATGGCACAAGAGATTGGCACATATTAATTTCAAGACAATTAGTATGCTGTTTTCTAAGAACTTAGTAAGGGATGGTCCCAGTATCAAGTGCATCAAAGATAGCCCCTGTCCTGCATGCCAGATGGGCAAACAGACTTGGGCTACCTTTAAGAGCATTGCAGACAAAGACTCTTCCCGGTGTCTTTATCTTCTACATATGGACTTGTTTGGTCCAATGCAAGTTCATAGCTTCGGAGGCAAGTCCTATACGCTAGTGATAGTTGATGATCATTCTCGGTTTACATGGGTGTTCTTCTTAAAACGAAAGTCAGATATGTTTGACATTTTCACTAGCTTTGTCAAGCAGGTTCAGAACGAATTTAACTGCTCAGTGGTCAAAATCAGAAGTGACCATGGAACAGAATTCGAATCTGGTGCTATGACAGAGTTTTGTGAAGAACAAGGTATCTTTCATGTGTTTTACTCCCCGCGCACTCCTCAGCAAAATGGAGTTGCGGAGAGGAGAAATAGAACTCTCATTGAAGCCTGCACGACAATGTTGAAAGACGCTTCTCTCCCAGAATACTTCTGGGCAGAGGCCGTCAATATAGCTTTTCATGTTCAAAACCGAGCATTGATCAACAAGCATTATCGTAAGACGCCTTATGAGCTACTGAAAGGCAGGAAACCAACCATGTCCTACTTGAGGATCTTTGGTTGCAGATGCTATGTACTGAATAATGGGAAGTACCCGCGTACTAAATTTGGTGAAAAATGCTTCGAAGGCATATTCATGGGCTATAGTTCCCACAGTCGGGCATATAAGGTCTTCAATAAGAAAAATCTAGTGGTAGAAGAATCAATAAATGTTGTATTTGATGAAGGAAGTTTGCTAACAACAATTCTTCCAGTGGTATTCTTGAAGATGCAGGTGCACGACTTGAACAGCTGAGTCTGGATGAAACCGCTAAAGATGACACTCCTAAGTACGTCAAAGTTTCCACCTCCACGTCATCTGGAAATGTTGAAGATCAAAATGGAACAAATCTCTTAGAAGAAGGAGAAGCCCAAGAAGTAGTCGAAGCTCCAAACGCCAGACTTCTAGAGCTCCGGCACGTGAGGGATCATCCTAGAGATCAGATCATCGGAGATCCTCGTGTCGGTGTCAGAACTCGAAGAGGTACTATTAACGAAATTTTGCATCTTAGCTTCCTATCACAGGTTGAGCCAAAGAAGTTCGACGAGGCGAACAAAGATGCGGCATGGATTCTGGCCATGCAAGATGAACTACATCAATTCGAACGATGCAACGTTTGGATGCTGGTTCCCAGACCACACATGTAACACCCCCTATCCGTCGCATAGTATATAGCAGTAGATCCGGCCGGGGCCCGACGCCATATACCATAGACAGACCGGGTGGTTACGTATGGAAACCATCCAACCAATCTCAACGTCCTACACAGAGCATTCTAGCGGAAGCAGTTTATAAGAGTTGTAAACAAGAACCCAGCATAGGAGCATGAATGTCCACTAATACCAAAAGGAATGTTATACAAAAATACCCAAAACCGGCCTTAAGGCCTTACAAAGTGTTTCACTTGAAAATTACATGTTTTACAAACCACGGCACGCAGGCCGGTCATACATGAATAAAGCAGTAAACACTTCTACTTGGGCCTTCGAGGGCCAGCTTCGCAAAAAGGGCTTTAGCCCGCTATTGACCGCTTGGTCCAGCTGCACCTGCAAGCAACAAACCACTGCACGGTGGCAAAACAAGGCAACGGTCAGCAATGCTGACCAAATTATAACGATCCCGCCCCCAACTCGGGGCGGCGATGCTCCTTCCCTGCATTTCATTAGCATAAGCGAGCCATACATATAACCATAGCCATTTCATCACAGACATTGGCTTGTACAGCCACACGTCCCGTGCACTCAGGGCACATTCTCGGTGAACCGGTCGATGTCACGTCAATTAAAGCCATTAACATTCCGGACTCACCACCGCCACTTAGACGGCCAAACCTATGAGCAATTTGTCTTCCTGGCCTGGGTCACGACAATTCAAGCCATTGACCGCCGAAGACTCACATCTATGCCAACGGCGAGTGCCACGTAACCTTAGGTCTCTCTAACCCGAACGACATAGAGCGGGTACGGTTCCATCTAACCCGTGCTCACATCGCAACGACAATTTAAGCCATTTACGCGGGTCAAACTTTCACCGAGTCTCATTCTACCGCAAGACACATAACCCCGTTATGTTCAAGTTGGCTCTCAGGCCACCAAGTTGGCAAGATCTCGTATCCGCCCAGTTTTCCGGGTGCACCTTTAGGTTAGTCCCCAAGGCTCCCTGCTGCAATCTACCGCGTAGAAAACCCGAAAAACAAACCATAGCACAGAGTCTTCTCCGGCCTTATGCAATGCAACATCACCGATCCAGACCAACATGTCCGGGTAGGCTTCACACATCATGCCTATGTCCGTTCTCGCATACGGACTCTAAACAACGGGGACTTTACATATCTACCCGAAGGAACGCCTCCAACTCTCCGCAAACTCGCGAGAGCGGGCTTCCTATGCTAGGAAAGAGAGCTATTCGTGCTCAAGATAAGGATCGTTACCCTTGAGTTCCTCTTTGGCACCATCGAAAAGTAATCGGATAGAAATCACCGCACTTGCGTTGCCTCCGTGGATCCGGAGTCGGCTTGCGATTCGGAGCTCCGAAGCTCCTCCAATGGCGGATCTAGCTCTTCTTCTTCCCTTAGCTCTCCTCTCTCTCCAAGAACTTAGAAAGAGAACAAGTGAAGAAAAGTGAAGGTTTTCCAAGTCAACTCACGGGTATATCCCTTCAGGAACATCCCCCAGCCGTCGGATCTCAACCTAAGGAAACGAACGGCTTTGATTCGGGGCTGAAATGCCCAATCTGGGCCGAACACGGCCTGGCACACGCCCGTGTCCAGGGCCGTGTGCCGCATTCGCCGTCAAAATCGAATCTCCTGGAACCTCACACGGGTATCGAACACGCCTGTGTTCGAGCTGGCACGCCCGTGTTCCAGCTGACACGGCCGTGAGGCCGGCCGTGTACCCCATGATTTTTCCCCCGTTTTCAACCCGAGCACTGCACGGGTTCTAGGACACGCTCGTGTCCTTGCCCGTGTCACCTTGACACGCCTGGACCCCAGGCCATGTACACGGGACATTTCGTCGAGGGAAGATCGACGACTTGATGACACGGCCTTGGATACGCCCGTGTCCTAGGCCGTGTTCCTTGTCTCGACGATCGTCGAGTGAATCTCGACGACTCCCCGGGACGATCGTCGACACGGGTCGACACGCCCTGCGACACGCCCGTGTCGCAGGCCGTGTGCCCATTCTCGACGAATCGTCGAGTATAACTCGACGACTTCACGGCTAAGTGTCGACACGGGTCGACACGCCCTGCGACACGCCCGTATCGCAGGCCGTGTGCCCATTCTCGACGAATCGTCGAGTATAACTCGACGACTTCGCGGCTAAGTGTCGACACACACTTGACACGCCCTGGGACACGCCCGTGTCCCAGGCCGTGTGCCTTCTGCCAGAACCCATACTGGCCCAAAACGTCCCCCTTTGCTCCTTTGAGTTTCGGGGCATTACAACACAAGCAGAATGTGATTGGCACCAAGTGGATCTTCAGAAACAAACTAGATGAACATGGTGTCATCATAAAGAACAAGGCCAGGCTGGTGGCTCAAGGTTACAGACAGGAGGAGGGGATTGACTTCGACCGACCTTCGCACCAGTAGCAAGGCTCGAGGCAATCAGATTGTTCCTGGCGTATGCTTCGCACAAAGGATTCACAGTCTATCAAATGGATGTGAAATCAGCATTCCTGAACGGAGACCTGAAAGAGGAAGTATACGTCGCTCAACCCCCAGGTTTTGTCAATCCTACTTATCCCAATCATGTGTATTTTCTCAATAAAGCTCTATATGGTTTAAAACAAGCTTCACGAGCTTGGTATGAGACTTTATCTAGTTTTCTTCTTGAGAACAAGTTCTCTAGAGGTAAAATAGATAAAACATTGTTTCTCAGGGAAGTCAAAGGCAAGATCTTGCTGGTGCAAATCTATGTCGATGACATTATATTCGGCTCAACGGACAACAATCTTTGCAAAAAGTTTTCTAAACTTATGCAAGGAAAGTTTGAAATGAGCAGTATGGGAGAGCTCAAGTATTTCTTGGGACTTCAAGTGAAACAGTCTGAGGATGGAATCTTCATCTCTCAGACGAAGTTCACAAATGAACTCCTTAAGAAATTCGGTATGGAGAATGCAACCTCTATGAGGACTCCAATGGGATCCACTATGTCTCTGGATAAGGATGAGAAAGGTAAACCTTTCGATGAAACCAAATACAGAAGCATCATTGGATCCCTGCTCTACCTTACTGCCAGTAGACCGGATATCATGTTCTCCACATGTGTCTGTGCCAGATATCAGGTGAACACTAAGGAATCTCACTATGTCGCTGCAAAGCGAATTCTAAGATACCTTAAAGGTACTCCCAATCTTGGCTTGTGGTACCCGAGAAACAATGATGTCGAGCTAATAGGTTTTTCAGATGCTGATTTTGCAGGGAGTAGGGATGACAGGAAAAGCACCTCTGGGACGTGTCAATTCCTTGGCAGGAGGCTTATCTCATGGAACAGCAAGAAACAGAATTGTGTTGCAACCTCCACAGCTGAGTCTGAGTACATCTCGGCAGGCAGCTGTTGCGCACAACTCCTATGGATCAGAAACCAGTTAGCCGACTACGACCTTCAGTTCAAGGAAATACCAATGTACTGCGACTCCTCCAGTGCAATTGCAATTGCCAACAATCCGGTATCGCACAGCAGAACGAAGCATATTGAAGTGCGCTACCACTTCATTCGGGAGCACGTGGAGAACAAGGACATCTCTCTCTGTTATGTCCCCACGGACAAGCAGTTTGCAGATATATTCACAAAGCCCTTAGACGAAGCCAAATTCAGTCTTTTCAAAACTGAATTGGGAATGCTAAACTATGAGGAATGAAGACTACAAAAGCTCCAGGCTCGTGCAAGATCTGAGGGGGAGCAAGGAACTCAAGTGTGAGCACAGATGCAAGAACTGAGGGGGAGCAAGGGGTCAAATTCTACAGACCCAGATTTGTAGAAGCCGAAAAGGGGTAGATTACCCTCTCGGCTAAGGCTAAGGTGGCTCCAAAGTTTGCCCGCACGAAATTGGTATCGGTAATGAATATCTCTCTCAACTTATTTCAAGGTTATGATTTTCATTCCCATACGCTTTATTCACCTTAGCTTTTAGGGTTTAGGCTTCTTCAAATAGGGGGAGATTGTTGGGTATTGTATCCACAACGTACCTGATTTGAAGAAGCCCCTGAACAAGCTAAGGTAAATAGGCAATGTTTTTGACAAAATATTTCAAGTTGTGCTTGCAGTTTTTCCACGCTAAGTGCACACCAATGTCAGGGTGCAGTAGGTCAATATACACGGGTCTGCACGACGTAATCCCTCGTTGAGCAGATCAGTGTGTTGCCCTGCGTGTACTCTCTCTATTGGAGTGTACTTAATTTCAAGTACAAGGCTGTGTTTATGCAAGAGCAGACAAGGAGCAAGGATGACTCAAAGAGCAGCTCAGAGGCGTAAGACGAAAAATCGTCTAAGTATAAATCGACGAGAATCACCAAGTGATTCTCGTCGATTCGGCGAGAATCACTAGTGATTCTCGCCGAATCGTCGAGAATAACTAGTGATTCTCGCCGACTCTATCCGGCTACCTCAAAGCGGTGTCAAGTAAGATTCGGCGAGAATCACTAGTGATTCTCGCCGAACCCATCGTTGAGCAGATCATGGCCAAGTACTATTCGTCGAGAATCATCATGTGATTCGGCGAGAATCATTAGTGATTCTCGACAAATCGTCGAGAATCACTAACTGATTCTCGCCGATTCGTCGAGAATCACCTTCGATTCTCGCCGATTTTGACTTGGGCGATTTTCTGGAACTCCCTGAACCGGACTCTGTCGTTGGCACTGTTTTGAACCGGAGTTGGGTTTCTTCTGGTGGGACCCATAACGGTTATATTGGAGTATTTCACCGTACAAATATACGGGTATTTTTGAACAGAAAATGAGACACACAGAAAGAAGCCGAGCGACGATCTTGACCTAAAATCGCGAATCTGCTCCGTCGCCGCCGTCGCCGCGCAAGCAAGTCGTTCGCCGACTTTGATCGAGATTTCTTCCTGATCTTCCGGCGACAGAAGCTTAGCCAAGCTTGGAGTCTCACGTGTCTATCCAGAGATCCCTTGTCTCTCGATTTGTTGATCGGGAAAAACTTCCCCGTCCGAATCAATCGAGACGATCGATCCTAGAGTGACCGTTGGTAGACCTAGCTAGCTTCGCTACGAAGTTTGGATCTCTAAAGTACAGCAGCCGCACATCGTCGTCGCCGCCGATCCCGTGAACCTAGCCGCCGTCCATCTTGCCGCCGCCGGTTCCGGGGAGATCCTCTCCAAGAGAGATCTAGGGTTGTGTACTCTTTGTGGACTTCAAGAACACATCGTCAACAAAGAGGGACACCTTAGTCTCCAAACGTAGTTTGTATCTTTTGTACATTCTAGTTTTACTTTTGTTGTAAAGGAACGTAGGTTCCTAGTTGTAAGGGTTGGGTGCAACCCGTGTTGTGGGAGTGTTGACTCCTACGTGTGGAAGGGTTCCTTCCGATAGTGCAAGGATTGGATTTCAATCCTGTTGGTGAAGAGACCGAGTCGTCCCTTGTTGGGAGATAGGTCGAAGGGGGAAAGTGGATGTACCCAAATCGGGGAACCACTATAAATAGCTTGTGTATTCTGTGTGCTGTGGTGTTTTGTTTTCTTGTGCAGGTACAATTTTAAATTCCGCAAAAACGCTGCACGTCACCTAATCCCCCCCCCATAGGTGAAGTTAGCTGACAATAGGTGGACTTTCACTCTGAGCAGAGATCGACGATCTCATCTCTATTCGTCGAAATCTGGTCGACGAACTTATAGAAATTCGTCGAACTCAGAAAGACCAAACTTAAATCATTTCTCTTACAGAAATTCTAAGCCAACTAATAAACCATTCAATCCAGTAGCTGATTGAGTTATTCCACCTACGAGATATCACCCCTTAGGGTATAAATCTCAACCTACCTTATCAGTTATATCCAGTTTTTCTTTTCAACCAAATAAAGGACCCAAGACAACCTAGGTCAAGAATAATTGAGTTTTGTTTTTCATTACAGGTACAGGTGAAGAGCTGTCCAAGGGTGAGTCAGACCTCGTACTTGGACAGTGGTTGCTCCAAGCATATGACAGGCAGCAAGGCAAATCTATCCAACTACAAGTCCAAGCTAGGACCAAAGGTGATTTTTGGAGATTCAAACAGTGGCCAGTCTGAAGGATATGGAGCAGTAAAGATTGGAACAATTACCTTCAAGAGAGTAACATATGTAAAAGGACTTAAACATAACCTAATATCCATAAGTCAATTATGTGATGAAGATTATCAGGTACACTTTAACTCTACCTCTTATTCTATTATTAATAATGAAAACCAAACTGTTTTAATTGGAATTAGACAAGGTAAAATATATCTAGTAGATTTTATTTCTGCCAAAACTGATGTTTGTTTACTCAATATCACTAGTAATCAAAATGAGTTATGACATAAAAGATTAGGACATGTAAACCTTAAGAATATAGCTAGGTTATCTAAAGACAACCTTGTTAGAGGTTTACCTTCTGGTCCCTACAAGAAGGAAAACCTTTGCAGGGCTTGTCAACTAGGCAAGAAAACTAAAACTAGTTTCAAATCCATTAATAAAAGTGATTCACCTAGGATTTTGTATTTGCTTCATGTGGATCTATTTGGACCCATTGCAGTACAAAGCCTAGGAGGGAAGTCTTACACTTTAGTAATTATTGATGACTTCTCTAGATTCAGTTGGGTAGCCTTTCTGAGAGCTAAGTCAAATACATTCAAGGTTCTTACAGATTTTCTCAGGACCATACAGATTGAGTTCTCTACTCATGTTGAATTGATCAGAAGTGATCATGACACAGAGTTTGAGTCCCTTCTTATGCATGAGTTCTGTGAGAAGGAAGGTATCAGGCAGTGCTTCTCAGCTCCTAGAACTCCCCAACAAAATGGGGTAGCTGAAAGGAAAAATAGGTCACTCATTGAATCTGCAGGCACATTATTGGCAGATGCTTACATTCCTCTATCCTTTCGGGCAGAAGCTGTAAACACTGCTAACTATGTCCTGAATAGAAGCCTTATACATAAGCTGAAAAATAAGACTCCCTATAAATTACTTAAATAAAAGAAACCTAAAATCACATATTTTAAAGTTTTTGGTTGTATATGTTATATTCACACTAACAACAAAAGATACATTAGAAAGTTTGAGGCTAAGGCTGAAGAAGGGATTTTTCTAGGATACTCCCAAGTAAGCAAGGCCTATAGGGTATTTAATAAATCCACCCTTAAAATTGAAGAGTCAGTTCATGTATCTTTTGATGAAGCTAACATGTCTTATAAGGAGAAAGAGATTTCTACCAATAGTTTTTTGTAGGTTCCACAACTGTGTGAGTCTATGGATGGACTAAACCTTACCCAAAAGGTGTCAACCCATCCTTCTCCACAGGTAGCTGAAGACAGTGAAGAAGAAATTCAAGAGGAAGTGGTTGAACTTCCCTCAACAGCTAATAACATTCCCCAAGAGGAATTAATTACAGAAGCTGTTGCTGAACAAACTCCACCAACTGATCTTATCACACTTAGAGATCACCCCAGATCTCAAGTGATTGGAGACATTTCAGCAGGTGTACAGACAAGGCATCAACTCAACCAAGACTTGATGCATGCTTGTTTTCTCTCTTAGATTGAACCTCTCTCTATACATGAAGCTGAGCAAGATCCCCACTGGATCATTGCAATGCAAGATGAACTAAATCAGTTTGAGAGATGTAGAGTTTGGGATTTGGTTCCAAGACCTCATAACTACCCAGTTATTGGAACGAAATGGGTCTACAGAAATAAGTTGGATGCTCAAGGGAACATAGTGAGAAACAAGACTAGGCTTGTTGCTCAGGGCTACAGACAAGAGCAAGGATTTGACTATGACCAAACCTTTGCCCTTGTTGAAAGGTTAGAGGCCATAATAATATTCCTTGCCTATGCAGCTCACAGGAGATTCAAAGTTTACCAAATGGATGTCAAGAGTGCATTCTTGAATGGAGTGCTTCAAGAAGAGGTTTATGTAGAACAACCTCCAGGTTTTATCTCTCTAACTCAACCCTCTTTTGTATTTAAATTGCATAAAGCTCTCTATGGTTTAAAGCAAGCTCCAAGAGCTTGGTATGAGATCTTAGCAAGCTTTCTTTTAGAGCATAAATTTATAAGAGGAACCATAGATAAAACTCTTTTCACTAGACATCATAAGGGCCAAATTTTGTTAGTACAAATATATGTGGATGACATCATCTTTGAGTCTACTGATCCCAAATTGTGCAAGAGGTTTGCTGACCTCATGCATTTCAAATTTGAGATGAGTAGCATGTGTGAGCTTTCCTACTTCCTTGGTCTCCAAGTGAAGCAGCTCCCTGATGGTATCTTCCTCTCCCAAGCTAAGTATGCTAAAGAGCTTATCAAAAAGTTTGGGATGGGTGATGCTTCAGGAATGAAAACACCAATGGCTACAAATGCTGTTGTGGATTCTGATGCAGCAGGGAAACCTGTAGATCAGAAGCATTATAGGGCAATTGTTGGATCCTTATTATACCTAACAGCTAGCAGACCTGATATAATATTTGTCACATGCCTTTGTGCTAGGTTCCAAGTGAACCCTAAAGAATCTCACCTTATTTTCTTAAAAATAATTTTGATATATATAAAGAGTTGCCCAAATCTAGGACTCTAGTATCCTGTAGAGTCAGAATTTGAGTTAACTGGATACTCAGATGCTGACTATGCTGGATGTAGAGTGGATAGGAAGAGTACCTCTGGAACTTGCCAGTTCTTGGGTATGAGACTTGTCTCCTGGTTTTGTAAAAAGCAAACATCTGTGTCTACATCAACTACAGAAGCAGAATACATGGCTGCTGGTAGTTGTTGTTCACAAATGTTATGGATACAAAACCAACTCCTAGATTATGGTGTCAACTTAAATAATTCAACATTATTTTGTGATAATACTAGTGCTATTGCTATAGCACAGAATCCAGTTCACCATTCTAGGACTAAACATATTGAAATAAGACATCATTTTATTAGAGATAATGTAGACAAAAAGAAAATTATCCTAACCCATATTCCTACTGATTTACAGAGAGCAGACATTTTCACCAAACCCTTGGATGAGAAAAATCATCTATTCTTTATAAATCAACTGGGAATGATCAATGGAGAAGAGTTAAATTAGTTTATGTCTGCATTCGACGAATTTTCCAGAGTTCGTCGAACGGAGTTCGACGAATAAGGGAAAGTTTGAGAGATGCTCGTCGAACGGAGATCGACGAATTCTCTGTGTGGAAACAATTTTCGTCGACCGGAGATCGACGAACTTTGCTTCAGAAGATATTTCATCTAACGGAGTTCGACGAACTGTTTTCGATTCTTCTGGATGAGATCGACGAATTATCTATCTATAATTTATTTCGTCGATCTCAATTCGAAGAATTTTTCATTTTCGTGGAACGGAGATTGTCGATTCATATTCTGAAAAACATTATATCTAGGTTTTCTTCGACCTCCGTCCCGTGCTTTTAGTTCTCTTGCTCTTGATCGCCGTTTTCTCTGTCTCTCTTGCAAGTCATCAATGGCGGTTCCAGCAAGCACCTTTGCTGCCATGAAATTTGACAGCGGTTTTGACATGGACTTTGATTCCTTCCAGCACTCTGACCCTATATTTCTTTATATTTTGGAGCTACTAGAAGAACAGGATCTCAAGGATTTCATGACCCGAAGAATTAAACTGCATGCAACTGAGATTCGAGAATGGGTATACACTTCGTCAGTTTCTGAGGAAAATGTTCTGACAGGAAATATCGGGAGTACTACCGTTCCTTTGTCTCCCGCCGTTCTCTGTGAGATTTTTGGTTTGGTAAATAGAGAAGATGATGTGGATATGGATTCTGAAGAATATAGTTCGATGCTGGAGTTGATGGGGTTTACACGGAGTAACCCTAACAAATTGTTAAAGAAACAACTGTCTTCCGCCTACCAGTTCTTGGCGGATATCGTGGGCAAAGTACTGATGGGCAAGCACACCGCACATGACTACATAACAAGACATCAATTTCTTATCATGTGCGCGGTGGTGAATCAGCGTCCCGTGGATTGGAGCAAGATCTTCTTTGAATTGATCAAGAAGAAGAACAACAAGAAAAAGGTCTGCTTTGGAAGAATCCTGGGGATCTTCCTCAAGGACAAGGCTGGTGAATTCATGGTCTCCCCGACCATCTTCATCAATGCCAGCAAGCGACTCACCTGCGCTCTGTTTGGCATATGGGAGAGGATGATCTTCAAGCCATCCAATGCTTCTTCCTCTTCCATCCCTGCTTCAGAAGGCACCAGGGTTGTTAAAGCCACTCCCACACCTGCTGAGGAGATCCATCCCCCTCAACCATCTCTTCCAGCACCCCTTCTAGCAAAGCAGCCTTCTCATGTGCATACTCCTCCTCCATCTCCACCACTGGACATCACCAACATTCCATCTTCCCCTCTGCAAGCTAATCAACTTTCAACACCACCTGCTTCACCTCATGACACACATATTCTCACACCTCCTCAGTCTCCACTTCCCCCTCATTTGTCCTCCATTCCATCTTACACCCTACCCTCAAATATTGCCATGCCAAATGCCACCATTCCATCTTCATCACCATCCACTCATCACATATCTGCTATTCCACCCTCCATTCCATCCTTAGTTGCTCCCTCCTCCACACATACTGCAACATCCTCTTCCACTTCCTCCTTTGATTCAACTACCATATCCTCTATTCTCACCATTCTCACTCCCCTCATCAAAACCCTTATCACAGAGGCCATTACACCTCTTGTGAATTCTATTCATTCTTTATCTGCCCAAATTTCTACCCTTTCTGCTGCCCCCTCCTCAGTTCAGGGTCTGGCCTCAGTCCCCACTGAACCCAGGCAGGGGTAGATGCCTGATGATGAAGCCGCAGCACAAGCTTCAGATACAGATTCTCCAGCAGATACAGCTTCAGAAGTTCCTCCAGAGTGTACAGATACAGAGTTAATTGATTTGATTAATTTTATTGATATTGATATGGATATTGCTAACATGAATACTGCTGAAACTGTTGGTGATTTTATTCTCAATCCCACAGTCAATCTACAAGAATTACTGCAACATTTATTGTACATATACAGTCTCTTCCAGCAGACTTTACTAAGCCATAGTTGGCTCTTGTTCCCTATACCTCTCCAATAAGTCCAGCAGTTGCTAAGCAACTCTGTGACAGTTTTGTAATTCTTGTTGTTGCTTCAACATCTAAAGTTATTCCAGAAGATATCTCAGTACTAGTTTTTGTCATGGATGATTCCCCTATGCCATATTTGGATGAGCTAATCCTGACTGATATTGAAGAAGAAAATAAGGCAGCAGCTAAAAGCTCTGTCCCCATTATTCCTGATTCTTGTACAGTCTCCTCCTCATCTATTGCTGAAACTTCAGTTGTTGAAACTTCTACTTCTGCCCCTGTTCCAGCAAAAGCTGTCATCGATGCTAAACTTTAAAAGCATTGGATACTTTATATGATAACCCTCAGGGTTCTGATACTGAAGATGATGAAGATGATGATGATGATTCTGATGAAGAAGCTTCCAAAAAGAAAAGGAAATTGCTGTCAAAGAAAAGGAAGACTCCTCCTCCTCCAGCCCCCAAGCCTAATCCAACTGCTGACACTCCCTACTATATTTTGCACAATGTTACTCCTTACAAGGGAATGCCTGCATGGATGTGGTTATCAAAGAACCAGCAGAAGGAAAGGAAAAGAAGTAGGTGATATTCTCATCCTCCAGTCCACAGATATAGAAAGGATCCACCTCCTCCTCCTCCTCCAACAGCTGGTGCCACTGGCTCTAGCTCTCAGAGATTTGCCCCCATGCAAACCTGTCAGAGACACTCAGGGAGATTCTCTGGAAGCAGCCAACAGAGGCAACCATCCTCAGGAAATCAACATCAACAACAACATCAGCAGCAACAGCAACATCTGTCTGAAGATCAGAAAGCTGACAGCCCTAAAAGGCCTTACTCTCCTCCCATTCCATTTGAAGATCCTGAAATAGCCAACACTGCAAGAATGGCTAGGTAGCAGGAATTAATTGGTCTGTCATTGATTAATAAAGCCAAAGCTGAAGGTAAAGACATTTCAGGCTTTACAACTATGTCACAGTACAGGAAAGAAGAACTTAAGAGATTTGAGAAAGGCAACAAGTTTTTCAATGTTGATGATTATATGAAGCTCCATCCTGAAGCAGTTGTCCCCAGAGCTACATCACTGAAGATTATTGGGGCAGCTGACATGACTATGACTGCAACACAGGCTCTAGATCCAACCGGAGAAATTATCTTCAAAAAGCCAGGAGAGAAGACAACTGAAGACAAGTCTTTGAATAAAAAGAAGAAGTAATTTTTTTTTGTTTCATTTCTTTCTGCAATTTGTTTTCAAACTATGTCTTTTGTTTAAACAAAGCCATGTATATATATATATATCCGATGCATGTGTTAGTAATTCTCTGCCAGATATATTTCTTTTTCTTGCTTTGTTTATGTTCTAAGTCTCTTAGTGACCTCACCCAAATAGGGGGAGATTGTTGGGTCCCTAGTTGATTTGGGCTAGGTTCACTAGCTTAGGATGTGACCCGTCATGTATAGTCAGGGTCAATTTGTGTCCTAGAGTCTAGGCCAAGTCCTTAGAGTCAACTTCAGATGGACTAGCATTCAACAAGACCATCAGAGAATCCAGACTTAGAAGTTTTCCAGACCAAGTAAAATGAGTTCGACGTTCGTCGAACTCAGGTCGACGAAAGGTGTTCTGAGCTCGACGATCTTGAGATATTTCTCTGTACTGAGCTCGACGATCTTTGTTCTCTGTTCGACGAAGACCGAGATAATTCAACAAGCTAAAGTCAGAATAACTCCAGATTTTTCTAAGTCCAACTTCAGACTTTGGTCGACGAACAAGAATCTGAGCTCGACGAACTTGGACCTCAAGTTCACAACTTCTCAGATCGACGAAGTCAACTTCTCAAGTCGACGAATTAAGTACTCTACTCAATGATTTCTAGACTTTGATTTAAATCTCTCTCAGTCAGAGACTTCTCAGAGTCTAAGTCCACAATCATTCTCAGCTCAACGAATTTGGATCTCAGCTCGACGAATGAAGATTGTCAGTTCGACGAAGATTAAAGAAGAATTGACAAGTTTCTTTTGAAGAATGTTTGCTATTGTCTGGTCGACTAACTCATCAAGCTCAGCTCAACGAACTCAAGCTCAGCTCGACGAACTCTCTCAAGCTCAGCTCAACGAACTCAAGCTCAGCTCGACGAACTCAAGCTCAGCTCGACGAACTCAAACTCAGCTCGACGATTGGTGTTCTTCGTTCGACGATTCCAGACTAGGTCTTCTCCAGTTTCCCGTCCCTTTTCTTTGCGATGATTCCGGAGTAATCAATGCTCAATCTTCTCGGAATGTTACCGTTAGAACGCGCATTGACTATGAAGTATTACATGCCATTTTTTCATGGGACAGTTAGGGAAATCATTGATTGCCGCTTCCTTCCCAGGCTGATTGCATTTACTGCTCAACCATTCAAATTTCAAATGTTCTTAGTCAGTCAACAGTCAAAGAAGAAAAGGATCAAGCAGTACAACATATACCAGACACACTGACAGACATTGCACAGAAGAACAATCTTACAACAATCAAAAAGTTCTTTACTGCAATCTGCCCAGGCCAGAGAATAATTTCATCAATAAGAAGAAGAACATTCATTCACTATCAAGAGTCTTCTTCCTTCAATCCCACAGGACAACTTCAGAAGGACAACTAAACCTTATCTGTCAATGAAGCTCCTGAAGCAATCTCTGGTCCAGGCACTCAAGTTTTGAAGACCTATCACCCTGAAGCAGTGCTCCAGTTTTCCTGATCCATTCAAGATCTCAGGGGGAGCAAATCTGCTAACATCAATCCACAGTCTTCTTAGTTGTTATTGAGAAATAGAAGACACCATCACACTTTTCCATCCTCTGTACAGGGTTTTAATTCCCTTCAAAATTATTCCTGGTTGCAAGTCTCCTTCCAAAATACTTGAGGTTTTGGTTTTTGAGTACCTGAATAAAAGCTCATTATTTTCAGGCACCTGATCAAAAACCTGATTGGATTCCTACCAGGGTGGTAGAAGAGTGGATGTACCCAGGTTGGGGAACCACTATAAATTTTTTGTGTCATCTGGTTGCCCTTTTTCTTTTTTTTTGGCTGTGTTGCTCTGTGATTAGATAGGTTACTGTGCTTATTTATTTTATTTACTGACCTGTTCACTTAGGAATACAACAAAAGTTGTAAAGTTTTGTAAGAGAACACAATACTCTATTCACCCCCCCCCCCCCCCCCTCTAGAGTATTTCAGATCTACCTTCACTTTCAGAACTAGCAAAGAGCTATGATCCATTGTATGAAATGATGGTGATCCAAATTGAAGATATTGCTTATAACTCTTATTTCTCTTCTTAATTTCTAAAAATTTCCTTTTCTTCAGTCGAGAAGCTTCAGCATCCTCAGATTCAGAAGAATTGACCTCTTCAACTTGAGGTTTCTCTTTAGTTTTCTCAGTATCAGGGGCCAACTCCCCCTCAATTCTTGTCCCTTCCTTATCAATGTTGATATTGTCTATTGTAATATCTGCATGCTGAATTTCAGCATCAGGTATCTCAATCTGATAATCTTCAATTCTATCATCCTGGTTGTTTTATTCTTTTGACATAAGAACTTCTTCTTCATTCTCTTGTTCAGAGATTTGATGTTCAGGATCTTTGGATTTTTATAGGTCCTGAACAACATCCACTATTATTGTAGTTGCTGTATCCATGGGTAATGCATTGAAGTTCTCTCCCTCAGCTAGTTCTTTATCTGGAATGTTCTCCCTTGCACCTGTACACTGGCCTCAGGGGAAAGCCTAAGCGATCTGCCTTGATATTCCACTGCATTATCATTTAAATTGAAGTGTACCTATTCTTCAGAATCACTAGACGATACAACTTCCTCAATCACAGATTTCTTGCCTTTTACCTTTTTTGTCCTTTTAGGTTCTGATGTCTCTTTAGTCAAGACTCTGTCCCATCTAGACAGGATTCTTAGGTCCATTCTCCTCATATGAATTATCTTAGTTCCATTTTTCTAATTGATATTACCTATGATGACCTTTACAAGATATAAACTAATTATTCTACCCATTTTGGGCTTCTGAATTTCTTTTGTAATCTTATCAAACACCACCCTATTCCAGTCAGTTGTGATCCTGAAGATAATTCTTATCATCAGATTAAACATGACTTTAGAAAGCCTGTCATATGCTCCAACCTTGCAGAGGAGCACCTTTCCTACTATTTCAGATAAGAATTTTTCTTGTGAATTCATTCCATTGCTGTTTAAAGAATTTCCAAAACTAGTGGTTGGAGCTAGTCCACACCAATCTAGGGCCTCAGCTGTCTTGCTTGAATCCAGTTTATCATCCTGTGATGTTCTTGGAATCTGAAAGACTTTAGCTATTCTTTTGGTTGTTACCTTTATCCTTGCTCCATTAACACAAGATTTTATCTTGTCTGACTTAGGGTTTAATGAGGTATTATAATAAAATTCAGATACCTCTCACTTCCAAATTTTTGTTAGTTCTGAAAGAAGATACTCTAGACCAGCTTCATTTACTAGGTCAATCACCTTCTTTATATCATTAGAAGCGGAGTCGTATGGTTGCGCACCAGATCATATCCCTCGTTTATGTTGTCGTCCATCTTTGGTGCCATTCTTGTTGAAAGAACTTGAGTCTGTGAGGTGTAGACTATGGATTTCTAGGTCTCGACACACAATGATCAGTCTCTCAAGATTTCTGGTGAATGAAGTCGACAAAACCTAATACCTCTTATTTATAGTATAAGTCTTTTGAAGATGAAAAGGCACGCTGCATTTAGTAATTTTCTCATTATTTGGAAATATCTGGTGTTGACAAAGAAGACCTAATCTATCGTGATGTGTCGACTTAAGTCAACATAAGGTTTATGTTTCTAGACACAGACCTTAAGGTCTCGACACTAAATTTTAATGTCTCGACACATATCCGCTAATCAGTGTTGACACACTGTCTCGTGCTCAACACACCTTTTCTAATAGTATCGACACACACTGTAGTGTCTCGACATACCTGTACTAATAGTGTCGACATACACTCTGGTGTCTTGACACAATTCTTTGACTTAGACAAATTTTGTGTTCTGAATAATAGTTCTTGACTAATTAAAGTTTTTCTTATTTTTTTTTAATATTTGTATCCCTAATTAGTCATCTTTTTAAGAATTATACAAACTTTTGTTACAATTAATTGAAAGTATTTATTCAATATTCAACATGCCTATTTCAAATTTAAAATGATTGAACTTACTTTCATCTAGAAGTTTTGTAAAAATGTCAGCTACTTGTCTTTCTATTGGAGTATACTGTAAGCTTATATTTTCTTTTTCAACATTCTCTCCGAGAAAGTGATATCTAATTTCTATATGTTTAGTTCTACTGTGAGAAATATGATTATTAGCAATATAAATTACACTAGTAGAATCACAAAACATAATATATTTACTTAGCTATATACTGTAGTCCAGTAGTTGATGTTGAATCCACAACAACTGTGCACAGCAACTCCCAGCAGATATGTACTCTGATTCTACTGTAGAGATAACAATACTTGTTTGCTTCTTGCTACTCCAACTAATAAGTCTTTTCCCTAGAAATTGGCAAGTTCCAGAAGTACTTTTTCTATTTTCTTTACACCCTGCAAAATATGCATCTGTGTACCCAGTAAGTTCAAAATCACTATCCCTAGGATACCAAATCCCAAGATTGGGTGTGCCCTTAAGATATCTCAGTATTCTCTTAACATCAGTATAATGTGACTCTTTGGGGCATGCTTGGTACCTTGCACAGACACATGTGGAGAACATAATATCTGGCCTACTAACAGTTAAATACAGGAGTAATCCAATAATGCCTCTATGCAAGCTTTCATCAATTGGTTTTTCAGATTCATCCTTGTGTAGTGACACTGTATAACCCATTGGAGTTCTCATGGTAGAAGAATTCTCTATACCATATCTCTTAATCAACTCCTTAGTGAACTTAGATTGAGAGATGGATATTTCATCCTCAGATTGTCTAACTTGGAATCCCAAGAAGAATTTTAGCTCACCAATGCTGCTCATTTCAAACTTGCCTTGCATAAGCCTTGCAAATTTGCTACACAACTTCTCATTAGTAGAACCAAAGATTATGTCATCTACATAAATCTGGACTAAGATGCTTGATCGTTTGATGTTCCTAAGAAATAGTGTCTTGTCTATCTTTCCTCTAGAGAACTTGTTCTCTATAAGAAAGGTGGGCGTGGTCTCATACGAGGCTCTAGGTGCCTGTTTTAACCCATACAAAGGCTTGTGTAATCTGAAAACATAGTTTTGTGTTTAGGGTCAACAAAACCTGATGACTGCTCTATATAGACTTCCTCCATTAGTGTACCATTTAGGAATACTGACTTTACATCCATCTGGTAGACCTTATATCCTTTGAAAGCTGCATGAGCTAAAAATAATCTTTTGGCTTCTAGCCTAACTATAGGTGCAAATGTTTGGTCATAATCTAACCCTTCCTCTTATTTATATCCTTTAGCCACTAATCTCGCTTTGTTCTTAACTATAACCCCATATTCATCTAATTTATTTCTATAAATCCACTTAGTGCATATGATATTGTGGTCACTATGTCTAAGAACTAGACTCCAGACTTTACATCTCTCAAATTGATTTAGCTCTTCTTGCATAACCATAATCCAATTAGAATATAAATTGTCTTCTTAAAACCTTTTAGGTTCTATCTGAAAGATAAAACTAGAGTATAAAATCTCATTGTGATGTCTACTTCTATTAGTCACTCCTAATCTGGCATCACCTATTATTTGATCTATAGGATGATCTCTAAGGTGTCTAACTACAACTGGAAGGTGTCTATCATCACCTAGTACTCCCGGAGGATTCGGGTGATTCTCTTCCTCCCCCTGAGCAGTTGCAGTATCTTCTATAGGAATTTCTATATTGTCTCTAATGTCTAACTCTATGTTAGGTGAGTCACTTATTTTTAGTTTTTTCATTCTAAGGTTTACAACACCTAGACTAGAGCTATTAGAGATCTTATTACATAAAATAGATGATTCATCAAACACTACATTAATAAATTCTTCTACAACCTGATGCTTCAAGTTGTAGATCCTGTATGCATTACTATGAAGATTATACCCTACAAAGATTCCTTCATAGGATTTCTCTGAGAACTTGGTTAGATAATTTTTCCCATTGTCTAGAACATAGCACTAACTACCAAAAATTTTAAAGTATGACATATTTGGTTTTCTGTCTTTCATTAGTTCATAGGGAGTCTTATTGTGATACTTGTTGATCAATGCTCTAGTTTGAACATAGCATGCTGCATTTACAGCCTCAACCTAGAAATATTCTGGGAGAGATGAATCACTCAACATTGTTCTGGCTGCCTTAATAAGAGTTTTATTTTTCCTCTCAGTAACTCCATTTTGCTGTGGTGTTCTTAGAGAGGAGAACTCCTGAAAGATTCCTAGTTCCTTACAAAAATTTGTCATCCTTTTAGATTGAAATTCTGTATCATGGTCACTTCTAAGATTGACCACAGAACATCTCATCTCATTCTGAATTTATTTGACAAAGTCAGCAAGGATGTCTAGTGTTTCAGACTTTCTATTTAAGAAGAATACTCAAGCAAACCTGGAGTGATCATTCACAATCACATAGGTATAGAACTTCCTACCCAAACTAAGAACTTGCATAGGACCAAATAGATCCATATGAAGTAAGTACAGACACCTCTCAATGTCTTTGGACTGAATGCTCTTAAAGGAGATTTTTGTTTGTTTACATTTTTGACATGCATGACATAAGCATTCTTTGGAGCATTTTAGTT
Source organism: Platanthera guangdongensis (assembly GCA_039583875.1). Classification (NCBI taxonomy): domain Eukaryota; kingdom Viridiplantae; phylum Streptophyta; class Magnoliopsida; order Asparagales; family Orchidaceae; genus Platanthera; species Platanthera guangdongensis. The sequence goes on from CM077149.1 coordinate 99,112,629, forward strand.
GTGGACTATTTCTAACTAAATACATAGAGAATAGTTTACTCATAGCTTTGTAGTTTAAGTGAGCCAGACTCTTGTGCCACTGTACACACAGAGTGTCTTTCTCACTAGGTACAAGACATACAGGTGATTGCTCATTAATATTAAGGAAATTTAGAAAATAAATGTTCTCACTCCTATTGTCTGACAAGATGATCTCTTGATCACTTGAATTTCTTATCAAACACTAGTCATTGTGGAAAATAATTTCATATCCTATATCACAAAGCTGACTTATGCTTATCAGATTGTGGTTCAATCCTTCCACATAAGCCTCTTTAGTGATGGTAACTAGGCCATTAAAAATGTTACCATATCCCTTGGTGAGTCCTTTCTCTGACCCTCCAAAGATGACTTTTGGTCCATTCTTAACTGGAGTGTAATCTCTTAGTAAACTCCTTGATCCAGTCATATGCCTGGAACACCCACTATCTAAGTACCATACTGGCCTATTAGTGGTACTTGGCTCCACCTACAAACAAAAATTTAGTTCACCTTAGGCACCCAACAAGTTTTGGGGTCTTGGTTCCTGTTAGGCTTTGCTGTGTGAAACACATCAGTCTTTCTAAATAAAGTTGGTTGAAACTTATATGAAGGAGCTATTGGATTATACCAACAATCTAGGGCAAAATATCCAACCTTCCCACAACACCAACACTCAAATTTATTGTATCTTTTGTTTGGTTGCACATTTGAAGTTGTTCTTTTGTGCAACACAGAATTGTCATCCAATTTCCAAGGTAGAGGTGCAAAATTCACACCCTTACCTTTCATATTTAGGTGAAATACACTGAGATCAGCTCCAATAATTCCTTGGCTTCTTGGATTGATCACCTTTTATGGTGGTTTTTGGCCTATATTGCCTTTTTATATCTGATCTTTCCAGCAAAGCTCTTTATTGAACTTAGTGGTAGAGAACACAGACATCATGTGTCCCGGAACACATGATATCAAGTATCTGTTAGAAGGCAGATACTTGAATGGTTGCCTATTTGGACCACTTGAAGTTTTACCATTGGGTACAGAATTCTTATTAAACTTTTTATTCTTAACATACCCTACACCACTTTTAAATGGTGCAGAAAAGGTATCTATGATATGTAGCACTGACTTAGGTTTTGAGAATTGATTCAGGAGCTATCTTTCCTGAGCAAGCTTTGCTTCCAGGTCTTTGACAGTCTTGACCTGTTCTATTATCATCTCTGCCTGGCTATCTATCTTGTTAGTTAATTCTATAAGTTTCAGTTTTTGTAGGTCCAAATTTGTGTTGGCACTTATCAACTGAGAAGATACTGCTCTCAAGGATTCTAATTCTCTGGCCAGATCCTTAGCAAGCTGTTTGCTTGCAATCAAGACCTTTAGTAACTTCCCATATCTATTCATAAGGGAGTTAAAATATGCTTCAATGTCTAAATCATGTTCTTTACTATTAGAAGAGTGTGAACATGATTCATTTTCTGATGCAGAAAAAGAAACTGAGGCTAAACTATGAGAGATTGATTTTACCTTAGCATGATCTGAACAATCCTGATCTTCTTCTCCTGGTTGAGTTTCCTCAATAGCCATCAGGCCCATGAGAGCCTCCTCCTCTTCTGATCCTGATGAACCAGACTCACTGTCAGACAGTGTCAACTGTCTTTTTGCCAAGAAGCTTTTGTTAGCCTTCTTGTGTCATCTATCCTTCAAGTTCTCTGACTTTTTCTCCTTTGTTTTTGCTGGGCAATCAGCTATGACATGCTCTTTTCTATTGAAACAATAAAACACTATATTAGTTTTATTATATTTGTTCTGAGAAGAGCCATACCTGTCCCCAAAATTCTTCTTCCTGGGTTTCTCTGAATGATTGATCTTTTTGTTTGAAGAGTCTCCAGCTTGACCCCTCCACCTGCCTTGTTTTCTTCTCCTTAACATCTTCTTGAACTGTCTAGAGAAGAGAGACAGTTCCTCCTCAGTTAGTTCCCCTTCTATTTAGGATGATTCTGAACACTCAGAAGCAATTTCCAATTTTTCTAAGAGATTTGGCTTCTCTCTGACTTTTCTGGATGACTCAGCCTTTAGAGCCAAAGTATTTTATCTATTGTGTGCTCTGGCTGATTCTTCTTCAGACTTTTTGAGATTGAGCTGTAACTCATGAGACAACAACTTTTCAAATAGGGCTTGGGGGTCTATGTTGGCTAAGTTTCTCAGTTCTCTTATGACACAGATCTTAATGTCTCATTCCTTGTTCGGGGACCTCAATAATTTGTCATTAAGTTCATAGTTAGTAAAACTTCTGTCATAAGTCCTCAGGTTGTTTACAATTCTGAAGAACTTTTCAAAATAGTCAGCCACTGAATCTTTCTTATCTTGTTTGAAGGCTTCATACTGTTGATTTAGCAGAGATTTTCTATCATCTCAGACATTTTCAGTTCTTTCCATGTAAACTATCAAAGACTCCAACATTTCTTTGGCTGTCTTGCAGTGAATCAGATTCTAAAAAGTGGAATCATCTATTGTACTTACTATAATATTCTGAGTCCTCTTGTCCATAGAGGCCAGAATGATTTCATCCTTATTCATTTCCATTTAAGTCTTGCGTGTCTTGATGTTTGCATCAAGAACTGACACTTTCATGGGAATGAAAGGTCCTTCCATCACTATGATGCATATTCTTGGAACTGCTGCCTCCATGAATAATCTCACTCTTTCTTTCCATATTCCAAAGTTTTCTTTAGAGCAGACATGGAGCTTAATGGAATTGTTTTCCCTCTGTGCCATGATATATCTTTCTCTGTAATCCTTTGGATTCTCACTAGGCTGTTATGCCTTTTCAGACAACCTCCCTCTGATGCCAATTGTAAATATTTACTTTAGGATTACTAATGTACTAGAGGGGGTGAATAGGTTCAATTTAAATTATAGCACTCCTTTTTAATAATCAGAGTAGTACTTTCTTTAATATGATTAATTCAGTCAGATAATCAAGATATACTTAACAGCAATTAGGAAAATAAACACAGCATAACAATTTAGCACACACAACACAATGCACACCAATTTATAGTGGTTCCCCAATTTATGGGTACATCCACTTTTCCCCTTTTCCAATCTAGCAATGAACTAGATTCGGCCAAACTCCTTCTCTTTCCTTTACTCAGATCCTTAGATCTTACAGCTCAGCGCCCACTCGGCTCCTATAACTCAAACTTTATAAGTCTTACCACTAAAAACACCAAGATCCTACACCTCAAGTTCTTCCCAAGAACTCTACCTCAGAATGAATCCACACTCCTACTTCTCAGGCAACACCTGCCCTACACCTCAGAGAATTTCCAACTTCTCCTACCTTAGGCAATCTCAGCCCTATCTTACCCTTTATAACACAGGCTTACAAAAATGAGAATAGTTCTCCTCCACTCAGACCTACAGGTAGATCTTACACAATGAAAGTAGGTAAAAGAAAATTTGAATTATAAAATGTCACCCGGCAAGAGAGATCTGAGTAACATCTTCTTGATCTGATCTTGATGAATGTGATCTTTGTTAAGATAGATCTGATCTAACCCTTCTTTGCTTTTCAAAGCTTCTTGAAGTAGAAATTAGGGTTGATCTAGGCTGGAGAGATGTTTAAGATGATTCTTAATCAGACCTCTCTCCTCCTTCTAAATTATAGTTGATGCTTCATACTTTTGTCTTCACAAAATTGTGTTGCTTCTTGCCTTTTTTTTGAAGCCTAGATTCTTTTAAATAGGCTCTGATAGGAGTAACCGGTTGATCTAGTTAATAACTGACATCTGACAGTTCTGACAGTTGTCAGTACCTCCATTTTGATTTCTGTACTTAGGAAACATGTCTGCTGAAGTGTTGAACCTTGACTGTTAAATGTGTCGACAAAAGTCCTAGGTGTCGACACTGCTCTTGTAGTGGTGTCGACAAACTTTTGAATGTGTCGACATAGCTCTTCAACTTGTCTCGACACAACTTATATGGAATGTGTCGACACAAGTCCTGTGTGTCGACACAGTTGTCTCATGTCTCGACACAGCTTGATTAGAGTGTGTCGACATTAGTCCTGAGTGTCTACACAGTTGTCTTCTGTTTCGACACAGTGTGTCGACACAGTTGTCCTTAGTGTCGACACAACTTCTCTTTGTCTCGACACAACTTGTTCAGTGTGTGTTGACACTAGTCCTGAGTGTCTCGACACTTTGTACTTAGCTTTATTTAGATGTACACATGAACTTAACATCCATCAAATACAACAATGTGTATATCATTGAGCTGAGAAGACTTTTTCAAAACAAGTACATTGAGATCAATGTACTCAACAAGGGGGGCTCTCCTCCTCCTCTATATAAAGACCTCACCTCCCTCAGAGCTTGGCACCCCTCTTCCAAGCTCAAAACGAGCCACCACCACCCCTGTCAGAGCTCTGCCTCGCCAGAAACATCCTACCCGAGCTCCACCGCCACCTCCACCACCTCCCATGGCGGATTTCGTCGAGGGCATCCGGAGACCCGAAATCAGGTGGAAAACTTCTCCTCTCCTTCCTCCCTATCTTTCCAACGAGTTTCATGTGAGCTTCGGCGGCCGGAGCGACGCCTCCGTCACCCCCTCCCTTTCGTTCAAAAATAAAAATAGAGCTCCGGTGATGGCCGGCGGCGACAGGCCGCCGGACCACCGGCGGAGGGAGCGCCCAACCCCTGGGAGTCGGCCGGGGGCGGAGTCACGACCGGCCGCCGGCGGAGAAGCCCCGTGATGTGCGGTTTGGTTACAGGCATTTGGGGAGGGAGATGATATAAAGGAATATATATATAAATTATAATTATTATAATATTTATAAATATTATAATATTATAATTAAAAAGGGGTTTTGATTTTTCTGAGGCTAAACTAGAGCCCCGATGAAAACGTTTTGAACATGAAAATTATTTCCCTCGACGAGGGCAGTCTACATAAAAAGTTTGGGAATTTTTTGAGTTAATTTGGTATTTTTAAAAGCTTAAATAATAATTATTTGACCAATTTAGAGGCCCAAAATTGCTCGAACATTTTTGAAAAAATCACTAGGCTCTTTTTAGGCTCTCTTAAAGGTTGTATCAAAACTTAGGAAGCTTGGGATAAAAATTGAAGATTTTCAATTTTTGGAGCATAGGGTCGCGCTTAGAAAAAATTATGCGCTCAAGTTCTTCGAGAATGGAAATCGGAGCACGCGACAATTTTATATATATTGAATATTAAGTTCAATTGGATAATCGATGAAAGTTATCATATCAAGATCTCGAGCGTTGAGTATTTCGAGATTTTTTGCAAAACCACCGAGCGCCTCGTTTTTAAAATAACTCGTAAGCATTTTGGGTGAACTCGGAAAATGAATGTACGAGCTTCAAGTAATATAATTCCCCACCCCGTTTTGGGAAAAAAACTTCCCTCATATGTTGGAAGCGATTATCGAGGTTGAAATTCGGGGAAAAATGTGTCCTCTAACATGATTCTCGGATTCGATCCGACGCAAGCAATCAAATTGATATTTATTTTCGGATGAATAATATAAATGTAACTCATCATAAGCCTCCCCTGAACTGATTAAGCTGTGATTAAAAAGGGCGCAACTGAATAGTTATCGAACCTTAATAATGGGTGAAACCCAAAGAATCCTCCTGAGAACGGAAATGGAACTAAATGTGCCTCCTGAGAACGGAGATGGAACTGAATGTGCCTCCTGAGAATGGATATGGAACTGAATGTGCCTCATGAGAATGGAAATGGAACTGAATATGCCTCATAAGAATGGAGATGAAACTGAATGTGCCTCCGGAGAACGAAGATGGAACTAAATGTGCCTCATGAGAATGGAGATGGAACTGAATATGCCACCTGAGAACGGAGATGGAACTGAAACATCCTGGATGGAGTGATTGGATTACTAACCATTTTCTTTGTGATTATTCCAGTCTTGCACTGGTCCAGCTCCTTTATTCATTTCAGTTCAGTACATTCAATTCAATACTACTCCAATCTCCTACTTGTCAAGTTTATTTTAATTCAGTACTTTCAATTCAGTACCAATCTAGTCACGTACTGGTCAATTTCATTTCAGTTCAGTACTTTTAATTCAGTACTACTCCAGTTACGTACTAGTCAAGTTCATTTCAGTTCAGTACTTTCAATTCAGTACTACTCCAATCACATACTGGTCAAGTTCATTTCAGTTTAGTACTTTCAATTCAGTACTACTCCAGTCACGTACTGGGCTAGTTCATTTCAGTTCAGTACTTTCAATTCAGTACTACTCCGGTCACATACAGGTCAAGTTCATTTCTGTTCAGTACTTTCAATTCAGTAGTACTTCAATCTCATCCTGGTCAAGTTCATTTTAGTTCAGTACTTCTATTTCAATACTACTAGAGTTTCGTACTTGTCACATTTCATTATGCAACATTTATTATCAACAGCTTAAATTACTATATTCTCGTTACTGTAATTTACTATCATAAGCACGGGTCCTGCTTTAACGAGCAGTTGTTTCTTAAGGTTGAGCATTAGTTGGGGATAACCGGAGTTGAGGCGTTCCTCCGGGTTTAGCCTCAAATAAAGTGCTCTCACGCTCCTTGTCGAAAGTTGAGGTGAGCGTCGCTGCCTGAAGGTTAACGTATCGTAGGGCAGGCTGTCACAGACCCGGTGCGTATTAGCATGATTGTTTGATTGATTGCTTCTAAATTGCTTGCGGTAAATTATGGCGGGTCAGTACCTTTTGCAGACCGTTCGTACCTGCGTGGGAAGGTTGATGACTCAAGGCGACAATGAGATGTGTACCACAGGTGTCCGGCCGTTATATTTTCCCTGTCAGGTTTTCCACTACTGGTTAGCCAAAAATATCGAATCACCAAATGTCGCTCACATCCAATAGTACATAGATGAAAGATATGATACCTAAACACCTAGAGGGGGGGGGGGGGTGAATAGGTGACCTAAACCTTTTTGAAACTTACTTGGCAGCAAGACAGTTATCTCACAGAGTTTTACAGTTAACAGCAACAACAGAATATAAACAGTTAATCCACAGCACAGCACAGCACAGCAGACACACAAATTTATAGTGGTTCCCCAATCTTTGGGTACATCCACTTTCCCCCTTCGCCTATCTAGCAGTGTACTAGATTCGGCTAACCTTCTCCACTATCTCAGAACCCAACAAGGTTCCTACACCTCAGGCCCAAAGCCTTACACTCAGCCACTAAGGCCTACACTCAGCCACCCAGGCCTACACTCAGCCAATTAAGGCCTACACTCAGAGTTCTTCAACTCCTACACTCAGGCAACCAAGCCCTACCCTCAGCCTTTATAATATAGGCTTACAATTCTCTCAGATCCAATGGATCCTACAAGTTAAATTGAAATACAATAATTAACTCTACAACTCAGAAAATAAGAGAGGAGTTGAGAGTTTCTTGTAGAGTTCTTGGAAGAACTCAGCTAGATCCAAACTGACTTAGCTTCCTTCAAAGCTTCTTGAGTTAGAACTGAATTAGTCTGAATCCTCTGCAGTTGATCCTTGACCTCTGCTTCTTGAGATCCAGATGATTCTGAATCCTTCTTCTCAGCCTTAGTTCCAAAGACTGAATTCTTGATTGGAGCTCTCTCTCTCCAACTTCTTAGATCTGCAGTTGGACTGCTAGATCTTCTTGTGTTGATCCTCTGTGTATCACTTTTCTGATTTAATCTGATCAAACACTTCAATTATTCTCACTACTTGTAATAACAACAATCACTCCATTTCTGTAAACTATGGGTGCCTATTTATAGGCTTCCTTCATGGTAACCGGCTGGTCCGGTTCATAACAGACTTCTGATTTCTCTGACAGTTGCTGTAGACCGGCTGGATCGGCAGCTGTCATGTCAACCAGTCACTTCTTGAAATTCTCTAACTGTCAGATAGTGTCGAGACTTTCTGTTCTTAAGTGTCGACACTTATAGACTAAGTGTCGACACATGCTGTGTAAGTGTCGACACAAGTCTACAAGGTGTCGACACAATTCCTTGTATGTCTCGACACTGATTCTTCTGCATGTGTCGACACTGAAATTGAGTGTCGACACAAGTACTTGTTCTTCATTCTTTAACTGTATTCTTCTAAGTGTCGACACATCTCCTTTGTGTCGACACATCTTCATGTGTTGAAACTGTCAAGTGTCGACACTGCTTCTTGGTGTCGACACAAGTCTTCAATTTTATTTCTTCAGCTGAGTGTCGACACATTCCCTTAGTGTCGACACTTGTACTTAGAATATTTTGTAAACTTTTCTGTTCTTTGCTAAGTGTCGACACAGCTCCTTGTGTCGACACTTTCTTCAAGTGTAGACTCTTCAACTAAGTGTCGACACATTGTGCTGGGTGTCGACACTTTCTTCAAGTGTTGACTCTTCTGGATGTGTGTCGACACATTGTGCTGAGTGTCGACACATTCTTCATATGTTGACTCTGCTGATTGAGTGTCGACACATTGTGTTGAGTGTCGACACTTGTCCTTAGTCTCTGCAGAATTTTGCTGAGTGTCGACACAACTCCAAGTGTCGACACTTTCTGATGTAGACTCAGCTCTTCTAGGTGTCGACACTTCTGCTAAGTGTCGACACAGCTTTTCTGCATACTTCTTCACTGAGTGTCGACACAGCTCCAAGTGTCGACACTTTCTGTCTGGTGTCGACTCTTCATCCCAGGTGTCGACACAATGACTCCAAGTGTCGACACTGCTTGTCTGGGTGTCGACACAAGCTTTCTCAAGTGTCGACACTTGTCCTCTGGGTGTCGACATATGGACTTAGAAACTTTTAGCTTCATTCCAGTGAATACCTAACCTGCACAAGTAACTCAAACAAACATCAAATACATTATGATGTATATCATTGAGTTAGGTGAGGCTTCTTCAAATCAGGTACATTTGACCAATGTACCCAACAATCTCCCCCTATTTGGAGAAGTCATAACCCTTAGTCAATGATATACACCACTCATAATTAAAACTTAGAGAATGATGTAAAGCAGGTATATGTCAACAGGGTAAACTTAAACATGTAATAAAGCACACATGTATACTCATTCAGCATTACAGAACAAACAGAAATTAGACACATTCTTCTGAACAATCATGAAATATATTTATCAAAAATTGTTCAAACATTGTTTTTAATACATTTTCAATGATTTACAAAAATGTATAGATGTAACAGATTACAACATTCTTCAGTCTAATCTTAGTCTAATTCTGATCAGGTTCTTTTATAACTATGCCTTTCCCAGCTTGCACTTTGGCTTTTACAGCAGCAGCAGCAGCAGGCTCAGTATCAGCAATCTTCTTTCCTTTGGAGTCCTTCTTCTTTAGTTCTTCAGCCTTGATTTTCTGTCTCTCAAAGTAATGATAGGGCTTAGGAAAGTACTTGCTAGGCTCCACAGCTGTAGGAGGTAGCTTTCCTAACTTAGCCTTCCTTCTATACTGGACAATGGCTTCCTGCCTAATCTCATGCTTCCTCCATTCTGCTTCTGAGAACCATTTGTTCCTCTCATGTGCATTGTCCTTGGCTGCTTTCCAGGCTGTGAGAATGATGTTCCTAGAAGTAGGGCTCCACTGTTCAAAATCAGGTTTTTGCTCAGCTAGTTCCCTGAACTTCTTCTTTGACAGCCTTGTCTCTTCTTCTTTGTCCATAGCCTCTTGCATAGCTGCTGTAACAGGTTGAACAACCTTTTCCAGAACAACATTAGGCTTTCCAGTAGTTGGACTATACATTGTGCTTACTTCTGCATGAACCATGTCAAAATCTGGAGGTGGATAGATCACCTGAGCTACTTCCTGTTGCTCACCTCCAAGATATGCACTTTGAATACCTGATTCAGCTACATTATCATCATCACACAGGGGAGGATAGCCCAGTGTAGCTCTGATGGAGTTAGATATCCATTTGGCATGGTCAGAGCTAGCTTTGACTAACACCCTCTCCCCCTTTATGACTTCTTGTTCAACATGGTCTCTCACATCATCCTTTTGGAATCTGATCTGACTGTCCAAGTACCTGATGCCATCCTTAAAGTAAGGTCTAAGCTTGGTAAGTTGTTCAGAAATGACCTTTTGTGAATCTTTGATTGCAGTCTTGACAGCAGCAATTTCATCTTGAAAAGCTTTATCAAATTCAGCCTTGGCAGCAGCAGAGGAGGTTGAAGGTTCAGCAGACTTACTCTTCAGTTCAGTGACTATAGCATTGTGGGATGCAGTCAAATTATCATTCATTCTCAACTGATTTTCCAGCACATAGTCTTGCTTCAGTGCTATATCATCTACTTGAGACTTTATTTTCTCTTGGTGGGTTGCCAGATAGACCACTGCATTAGCACCCTTTGTAAAACAGTCAGTCATCTCCTTTTTATTAAGGTTCATTTCAAACCTTATGGACTTGATTTCCTGTGCCAGATCAGATTGTAGGGTCTTGTGCCCTTCATCAACATAAGTTTCTATAGCCTTCCTTTGTTCATCCATCTTGATTTGCAGTGCAATCAGTAGAGCACTATAGTCAACAGTTGGGGCTTGTTGAACTATGGGCTGTGGGGCTATGGATTGCAAGGCTTTCTTGTAACTCTGACTTCTCCTCTTGAAGACATAGAGTTTCTTCTTTTTAGCTTGTGCAGCCTCATCTTCCTCAGACTCTGAAGTACTGGCTATAGCCACCCTGTCCTTAGGGCTTGATGGTTTTTCAGCATGCACATCTAGTGCCTTCTCACTTTCCTGCCTTATAGGCTCTTCCTGAACTTGCAGTGTCTCCCCCTCAGCAGCAGCACCTTTCTCTTCAGCAGCAGCATGCTTGTCCATGTCAAATTCCTCTTGATCTAGATTAAGAAATAGATCTTCCATTGTGTATTCAGGAGGTGACTGTGCAGGAGATGTACTGTGTTCATCAACTACTTTATCAGGAACTACTTCTTGTACTACTGATGTGTCTTGGAGAACAACATCTGGTTCTTGATTTGCTTGCTGAGTTTGCTGATGGACATCAGACAAATCAGAATCTATTATAGAAAAATCTAAAGTATTGAGGTCAGAAAGTACCTCTTGGATAATAAGTGTAGCTTGCTCACTCTCCAGTGTAGAGGGTTGTTCTACAGCTGGAGGCTCCCCCTGGCTTGGATCCTTTTGCATGGGGCTAGCTGTAGGCAGCTCCCCCTGGATTTCAGCTGTCTCTTGAGGAGCAGGAGACTTCTCTGCAGCCACTTCCTCATGACTATCAGGAGTGAAAACAACTAGTTCTTCACTACCTGAACTGCTGGAGGACTCCTGTGTCACAGGAGCTATCTTCCTCTTCTTCTTTGGAGGGGAATCTTTCTTAAAAACTTGCTTTTCTGGGGTAGGAACTTCCTTAGACAGCACTCTTTCCCATCTTGAAAATATCCTCATATCCATCCTTCTCATGTGATTGATTTTAGTACCAGCAGCATTGCTCATTACCTCTGGTATTATACCAGCCAGGTAGAGACTTAGTATTCTGCCCAGATTGGGCTTCTTCAGACTCTCCTTAACTTTCTCATAGACAACCATTGACCAGTCTATTTTTAGGTTGAAGATAATTCTGGTCATAATACTGAACATGGAGGCTGACACCCTGTCATGCCCTCCAGTCTTACAGAGAATAACTTTCCCCACAATTTCTGACAGGAACTTTCCTTGGGTATTCATTCATCTCCTGTTGAATACAGATCCTATCTTCAGCTTAGGATCTAGACCACACCAGGTAAGTGCTTCTTTGGTCTTAGATGTAGTCACTTCCTCTTCTTCTTGAATTTTAGGTAGCTGAAGTACCTTTCTTAGAGTTTTGGGTGAAATCTTGACCTTGGTGTCATGCACTCTTGATTTGATTTTGTGACCTGAGTCATCTACTGAAGCTCCAGTAAGGAATTCGAGAACTTCCTTCTTCCATATTTTTGTTGGTTCTAAAACCAGGTACTCCAATCCAGAATCGGTGACTAGGGTTATCACCGATTTGATTTCTTGATCGTCATCGTCGAATGCGCCACGAACCAGCTCATAGCCTTTATTGACATTCTCCTCGAGCTTGGGTGCCATTAGGGTTTGTAGAATTAGTCTATAGAAGAGAGAAATGTCGACACAGTAGTTTGGTCTCGAAACTCTGAAAGCGTGTCGACAAACAAAAACAGAATCCTATTTATACCTTTCTGGTTTGAAGACGAACAGGCGGGATGGATTACTAAAGATGTGTCGACACAGGCAATAAGTGTCGACACTGACTTATAATGTCTCGACACTCATGTGTCGACACAAGTTTAGTCAACAGACATTATGTGTCGACACTTGGTTATGTGTCGACACAACATAACTCGACACATCGTCGAGACTTTACTTAGAAAAATTCTGAGTAAATACTAAGTCTCGACACCACTTGGGATGTGTCGACACCTACTTGTCAAGTGTCGACACTAACATTCTGAAGTGTCGACACTACATTCCTAGATGTGTCGACACCTTTTTCCTGAAGTGTCGACACTTTTATTCTGTGTCGACATAGACTTGTCTATGTGTCGACACCTTTTTACTTAGCCAATTTTTAGTTCTGTAAACTTAGTCTAAGTTTATCATACCTAGTTCAATTTTGAACCTATTGAACTTAGCTTCTTCTAAGGGCTTAGTAAACATATCAGCTATCTGATTATCAGTTTTAACATATTCAAGTGCAATATCATTTCTTTCTACATGCTCCCTAAGAAAGTGATATTTAATCTCAATATGTTTAGTTCTACTATGTGATACAGGATTATTAGCTATTGAAATAGCACTTGTAGAATCACAGAAAAGTGGAGTTCTACTTACCTGAAATCCATAGTCTTCTAGCTGATGTTGAATCCACAGAAGCTGAGCACAGCAACTTCCTGCAGCTACATATTCTGACTCAGCTGTGGAAATAGCCACACTGGTTTGCTTCTTACTACTCCATGAAATGAGTCTTCCACCTAGGAATTGACAGGATCCAGTAGTGCTCTTTCTATCTTCTTTGCATCCTGCAAAGTCTGCATCTGAATATCCTGTTAGATCAAAATCTCCATTCCTAGGGTACCAGAGGCCTAGATAGGGAGTGCCCTTTAGATATCTCAAAATTCTCTTGACTGCAGTCAAGTGAGACTCTTTAGGGCAGGCTTGATACCTGGCACAAACACATGTAGCATACATAATGTCAGGCCTACTTGCAGTCAAGTACAGTAGGGAGCCAACTATCCCTCTATACAAGGTTTCATCTACAGGTTTCCCTGCATCATCCTTGCTCAGAGACATACTTGACCCCATAGGAGTCTTCATGGTACTGGATGAATCCATACCATACTTCCTTATGAGTTCTAGGGTGAACTTGGACTGACATATGGATAGACCACTTTCAGTCTGTTTAACTTGGAGACCCAAGAAAAACTTTAGTTCTCCCATACTACTCATCTCAAATTGACTTTGCATAAGCTTTGCAAACTTTTTGCAAAGGCTACTTTCAGTAGACCCAAATATAATGTCATCTACATATATTTGGACAAGTATGACTTTGCCTCTAGATTCCCTAAGGAATAGAGTCTTATCTATTTTCCCCCTTGAGAACTTGTTCTCAATGAGGAAACTAGATAGGGTTTCATACCAAGCTCTAGGTGCTTGTTTTAACCCATATAATGCTTTCCTAAGTCTATAGACATAATGAGGTAGAGTTGGATCAACAAAACCTGCAGGCTGCTCCACATAGACTTCTTCTTTCAAATTACCATTTAGGAATGCTGACTTCACATCCATTTGGTATACCTTGAATCCTTGATAGGTTGCATAGGCCAAGAACATCCTTATGGCTTCCAGTCTGGCTACTGGAGCAAAGGTTTGATCAAAATCAATACCTTCTTCTTGCCTATATCCTTTTGCAACCAGTCTTGCTTTATTCTTAATGATGACTCCTTGTTCATCTAACTTATTCCTGTAGATCCACTTTGTTCCTATCACATTGTGATCTTTAGGTTTAGGAACCAGGTCCCAAACCTTGCACCTCTTGAACTGATTAAGTTCTTCCTGCATTGCTTCAGTCCACTGTGGATCTTGTATAGCTTCTTCAAATTTCTTTGGTTCTATTTGAGACAGAAAACTTGAATATACTACAGCATTCTGATTTCTGCTCCTTGTCTGAACACCTTGTCTTGGATCTCCAATAATTAGCTCTACTGGATGATCTCTTAGATGCCTGTTGGCTGGAGGCATCCTTACTTCTGGTTGTACATCTACAGCATCTTCATCAAGCTGAGTTCCTTGTACTTCTTCAGCTCCTGGTACATGTAGTTCTCCCCCTGGACATAAGCCATCTTCTACTTGCTGTCTTGCAGCAGGTACATCTTCTATGGTTAGCTTGTCCATCTTCTTAGTAAGACCTGTGGGGCTGCATACATTGCTAGACAACTCATTGTTAATTAGTTTTGTCTCATCAAAAACTACATGCACAGACTCCTCTACAACTTGTGTAGTCAAGTTGTAGACTCTATAAGCCTTACTATTATTGCTGTACCCAACAAACACTCCCTCTTGGGACTTGGCAGCAAACTTAGTTAAGTAAGACTTTCCATTGTTAAGTATGAAGCATTTGCAACCAAAAATCCTGAAATAGGATAGGTTTGGTTTCCTGCCTTTCACAACTTCATAGGGGGTCTTGTTTAACCTTTTAGTGATGGTAGCCCTATTTAACACATGGCATGCAGTGTTAACTGCTTCAGCCCAGAAATACTCTGGCAGTGATGAATCACTTAATAGGGTTCTACCAGCCTCTATCAAGGTCCTATTTTTCCTTTCAGCAATGCCATTTTGCTGAGGTGTTCTAGGTGAAGAGAATTCTTGAAATATCCCATAGTCTTCACACAGCTTTGTCATGCTTTCAGACTGAAACTCAGTACCATGGTCACTTCTAATTTTGACCACTATACAGTTCAATTCATTCTGAATTTGCTTAACAAAGCTATAGAAGACACTAGGTGTTTCAGATTTCTGCTTTAAGAAGAACACCCAGGAAAACCTTGAGTAGTCATCAACAACTACAAAGGTATAGACCTTCCTACCTAAGCTGTGAATTGGCATTGGACCAAATAGATCCATATGCAAGAGGTATAAACACCTCACAGCATCTTTGTTGTCTAAGCTTCTAAAGGTGGATTTAGTCTGCTTGCCCTTTTGACAAGCTGAGCAAATGCCATCTTTGACACACTTAACTTGAGGACCATTCCTCACTAACTCTTTGCTAAAGAGTTTGCTAATAGTCTTGTAGTTAAGATGAGCTAGCCTCTTGTGCCACTTGACACAATGAGAGACTGTCTCATCAGCTACAAGATAAACAGGAGAACCATTGTTCTCAATCATAATGTCTAGGCAGTAGACATTCCTCTTTCTATATCCTGTCAAAATGATCTCTTGATCACTTGACCTCTTGATATGACAACCATTTTTAACAAATGAGATGTCATACCCTACATCACTTAACTGACTTATACTAATGAGGTTGTGTTTCAACCCTTTAACATAAGCCACTTGAGTAATGGTAACAAGGTTTGAAGAGATGTTACCAAACCCTTTGATGATTCCTTTTTCAGAACCACCAAAGGTCACTTTAGGACCATTTTTGATTGGAATGTAGTCCTTCAGTAGTCCCCTTGTTCCAGTCATATGTCTGGAACATCCACTATCCAAGTACCATGTTGGGGTATGGCCACTTGGATTCACCTGCAAAACAAATTAATGAACCTTAGAACCCAAAGTAAACTTGGGTCCTTGGTGATTGTTAGTTTGCAACTTGACATAGCTACCTGCTGGCTTTCTACCAGGTAACTTGCTACTCAACTTGGCACTGGCATTGTGCCAACAATCCAAGGCAAAGTGGCCAACCTTGCCACAACACCAGCATTCAAACTTGTTGTACCTTTGCTTAGGTACAGACTTGGCTGTCTTGACTACAGCAAGCTTATTGAATGTTGGGGCTTTGCCCTTGGACTTGGACTGATCCTGAACAGTCCTAGCTGGTTTAATAAAACCCAATCCAGCCTTTCCTTTATGATGAACAAATTCATCAATCAAGGGTAGCACTGATTTAGGTTTTGAAAACCTAGCAACTAGCTCTCTTTCCTTCTGGAGATTGATCTCCAGTAACTTAATTTGATCATTTTTATAAGTGATAGTTCCCATCTGAATCACAGTAATGTGTTTCAGCCTGGCTACCTCATTGAGCTTTTGATCAAATTCCTTCTCAAAGTCTGTTGCAGCTGCCTTTAGATCAGCAATTTCCTTTGCCTGACTTTTGGCAAGGGACTTGCTTTTCTTATAGGCTTGCAACAGTACTTTATATTCATCTAAGAGCTGATGAATATCTCCCTCAGATTCAGAAACACTTCCATCACTTGATGAAGATGAATCTGACTCTGAACTAGTAACTGAAATCTGAACTTTGAGTTGGACTTTGTACCTGACTAGGTCCTGGCTGCTCCAGGATTTTGGTACTTTCAGTCAATGCCATCAGTCCTTGGCACTGACACTCTTCTTGTTCATAGATTGATTCCATGATCTGCATAAACTCCTCTTCTTCTTCAGCAAATAGCCCTATGTAGGCTTCAGCATCTGTCTCAGTGTCTGAAGAAGAAATGTCTGAAAGAGTCTTCTCATTCTTTGCAACAAAGGACTTCTCCTTCTTTCCTTTGAAGTGAGTCTTCTTTTTGTCACTGGATTCTTTTCTTCTCTCAGGACAATCTGCAATAACATGACCCTGTCTATTGCAGCAGTAACACACTATCCTAGACCCAGTTGCCTTGCTAGTCTTTGTCTTTTTCTTGTCCTTCTTTGAAGGCTTCTTCTCCTGATACTGAACTTCTTTCCCTTTGGAAAATGAAGGTCTGGACCTCCACTGTTTCTTCTTCAGGAATTTCTGAAAATGTCTGGTGAATGCAGCAAAGTCTTCATCACTTTCACTGCTTGTAGACTTTGTGCTAACAGACTCATCAGATTCTGATTCAACTACCTCTGGAGGAGGAGTTGATGACTTAGTCCTGCCCTTTCTAGGTACTTCTGACTTGAAGGCAACAGTCCTTTCCCTGTGCTCAGTCCTTGTTGATTTTTCCTCCTCTTTTCTCACAGACAGCTGCATCTCATAAGACAGCAACTTGCCAAACAGTGTGGGAGGAGGAATTTCTCCCAACTTTGTCATTTCTCTGATGGCACAGATCTTAGTGTCCCAATCTTTGGTTAGGGACCTCAAGAACTTATCATTCAATTCATAGTTAGTGAACTCTCTTCCATAGGACATGAGTTCATTAACAATTCTATAGAACTTCTTGTAGCATTCAGTGATGCTATCTCCTCTTCATTGCCTAAAGCTCTCATATTCTTGATTAAGCAAGGACTTCCTATCTTGCCTAACTTCTTCAGAACCTTCCATATAGACAATGAGGGTATCCCACATTTCTTTTGCTGTTTTACAGTGAATTAGGTTCTGAAAAGTTGCATCATCAATGGCACTTACTATTATGTTTTGTGCCCTTTTGTCCATAGTGGCTAGGACAATTTCATCCTTGGTCATCTCAGAGAAATCCTTTGGAGTCCTCTGATTTGCATCCAATACTGAGATCTTCATGGGCACATATGGCCCCTCTTTGACTGTGATGTAGATTCTAGGGTCTGAGGCCTCCATGAATAGCCTTACCCTCTCTTTCCAGATTCCAAAAATCTCCTTTCTGCATATGGGCAGTTTCATTGAACCCAATTCCTTGTGATTCTCTGAAGAACCCATGTTTCTTGATTTTCTTGAAACTGTGTTCTGACTTACACTGAATCTGCCAAACTGGATCTCCTCAGACAGTTAGTCCTTTTTTGAGGAACCTGGCTCTGATACCACTTGAAAGATATGATACCTAAACACCTAGAGGGGGGGGGGTGAATAGGTGACCTAAACCTTTTTGAAACTTACTTGGCAGCAAGACAGTTATCTCACAGAGTTTTACAGTTAACAGCAACAACAGAATATAAACAGTTAATCCACAGCACAGCACAGCACAGCAGACACACAAATTTATAGTGGTTCCCCAATCTTTGGGTACATCCACTTTCCCCCTTCGCCTATCTAGCAGTGTACTAGATTCGGCCAACCTTCTCCACTATCTCAAAACCCAACAAGGTTCCTACACCTCAGGCCCAAAGCCTTACACTCAGCCACTAAGGCCTACACTCAGCCACCCAGGCCTACACTCAGCCAATTAAGGCCTACACTCAGAGTTCTTCAACTCCTACACTCAGGCAACCAAGCCCTACCCTCAGCCTTTATAATATAGGCTTACAATTCTCTCAGATCCAATGGATCCTACAAGTTAAATTGAAATACAATAATTAACTCTACAACTCAGAAAATAAGAGAGGAGTTGAGAGTTTCTTGTAAGAGTTCTTGGAAGAACTCAGCTAGATCCAAACTGACTTAGCTTCCTTCAAAGCTTCTTGAGTTAGAACTGAATTAGTCTGAATCCTCTGTAATTGATCCTTGACCTCTGCTTCTTGAGATCCAGATGATTCTGAATCCTTCTTCTCAGCCTTAGTTCCAAAGACTGAATTCTTGATTGGAGCTCTCTCTCTCCAACTTCTTAGATCTGCAGTTGGACTGCCAGATCTTCTTGTGTTGATCCTCTGTGTATCACTTTTCTGATTTAATCTGATCAAACACTTCAATTATTCTCACTACTTGTAATAACAACAATCACTCCATTTCTGTAAACTATGGGTGCCTATTTATAGGCTTCCTTCATAGTAACCGGCTGGTCCGGTTCATAACAGACTTCTGATTTCTCTGACAGTTGTTGTAGACCGGCTGGATCGGCAGCTGTCATGTCAACCAGTCACTTCTTGAAATTCTCTAACTGTCAGATAGTGTCGAGACTTTCTGTTCTTAAGTGTCGACACTTATAGACTAAGTGTCGACACATGCTGTGTAAGTGTCGACACAAGTCTACAAGGTGTCGACACAATTCCTTGTATGTCTCGACACTGATTCTTCTGCATGTGTCGACACTGAAATTGAGTGTCGACACAAGTACTTGTTCTTCATTCTTTAACTGTATTCTTCTAAGTGTCGACACATCTCCTTTGTGTCGACACATCTTCATGTGTTGAAACTGTCAAGTGTCGACACTGCTTCTTGGTGTCGACACAAGTCTTCAATTTTATTTCTTCAGCTGAGTGTCGACACATTCCCTTAGTGTCGACACTTGTACTTAGAATATTTTGTAAACTTTTCTGTTCTTTGCTAAGTGTCGACACAGCTCCTTGTGTCGACACTTTCTTCAAGTGTAGACTCTTCAACTAAGTGTCGACACATTGTGCTGGGTGTCGACACTTTCTTCAAGTGTTGACTCTTCTGGATGTGTGTCGACACATTGTGCTGAGTGTCGACACATTCTTCATATGTTGACTCTGCCGATTGAGTGTCGACACATTGTGTTGAGTGTCGACACTTGTCCTTAGTCTCTGCAGAATTTTGCTGAGTGTCGACACAACTCCAAGTGTCGACACTTTCTGATGTAGACTCAGCTCTTCTAGGTGTCGACACTTCTGCTAAGTGTCGACACAGCTTTTCTGCATACTTCTTCACTGAGTGTCGACACAGCTCCAAGTGTCGACACTTTCTGTCTGGTGTCGACTCTTCATCCCAGGTGTCGACACAATGACTCCAAGTGTCGACACTGCTTGTCTGGGTGTCGACACAAGCTTTCTCAAGTGTCGACACTTGTCCTCTGGGTGTCGACACATGGACTTAGAAACTTTTAGCTTCAATCCAGTGAATACCTAACCTGCACAAGTAACTCAAACAAACATCAAATACATTATGATGTATATCATTGAGTTAGGTGAGGCTTCTTCAAATCAGGTACATTTGACCAATGTACCCAACAATAGAGATGTACGTTGGGGCCTAGGGCTGTGCGGTACGTCCACCCCCCAGAAGTGGCAGGACCGACCACTATCACCGATGTCGACATCGGTGAGGCCTGCGGGGCTCGCTACTCTGCTGGAACAGAAGCGGTCCATACTATGTCGACATAGGGTTGTGTGCGCGGTTGTGAATGCTTGCGGTATGTCCGTGGCTGTGAATGCGTGCGGTATGTGTGTGGCTGTGATTGCCTGCAGTATGTGCGCAGCTGTGAATGCTCGTGATATATACACGGCTGTGAATGTCTGCGGTATGTGCACGACTATGAATGCCCGCGGTATGTGTGCGGCTGTGAATGCCTGCGATAGGGTACACGTTGTTAATACCTAATGTGTTGATATGCTAGTGGAGCTATAATTAACAACTTACATGAATTGTTGCTGTTTTTCCAGTTATACTATACTGTGCATCTTTATAATTGCTCCTAGCCTATATATATGAAGTGTTGTACAAACTCTCCCTTTCTTCGACTATCTACTTTTGATTGGGTGGTTGTGTACTCGTCCCCATGATATGGATCCGGTGAGGAGATTTGTTTCTACTTAGCTCTGTGACTAACAGTTATTTAAATAATCATTCACAGGAAATGGAGTACCGTAGCAACCAAGTGTTGCAGGAAGTTACGCCAGCTGATTGGACTACCCGAGCAGAGACGCCCCCGTCGTCTCCCGAGTTTCGAGACATGAGTACTAACGAGCAGATTAGAGAGAGAGGAGTTGCTAGTTGTAGTGCTATTATAGCCTATGAGCTTCATGTATAAACAGTGGTTATGGCCTTTTGCGTTTTCTATTAAATATATATTGTTATATATATTTGTTGTGAATTCCTGTTAATGTTTCCGCTAAACTCTATGATGTGATATGAATGTTGTGATTCAAGCCGAGCAAGGCGGCCAACTTGTGCTTAATAGTGTGGGTTGACACTCTTAAGCAGCATTGGGTGGACGCTTTAGGCAGTAAGATCCCCTCCGGCCCGACCCAGGGCTAAGGTTGGTGGGGGGTCCTACATCTACATCCTAGGCTGACTGACTTAGACTCCCAGAAAGAGTTGTATGCCACTGATCCAGATTTTAGTGATGTGTGGGCGGAGTGCCAGCTACATGGAGCTGACCCGACGGGACAGTTCTCCGTAAGCGAGGGGGTATTTATTTAGAGGCACTAGATTATGCATTTGTCAGGGACCACTTCGTGAGGCCTTGCTCACTGAGTTGCACTATTCTGGGTTGGGTGGACATGTCGGGTTGGCCAAGATGATTGACCTGGCAACCATGCGCTATTATTGGCCCCGTTTAAAACAAAACATTATTAGCCACGTTCGTGCTTGTTACACGTGCCAGTTGTATAAAGGACAGACCCAGAACACTGAATTGTACATTCCCTTACCCGTTCCGGAGCGCCCATGGGATGAGGTCTCCATGGATTTTGTGAGCGGTTTCCCTTGTGTGACGTGTGGGGTCGGCTCCATATTTGTGAGTGTCGAGGTTTCCTCTTCTGAGCTCGCTCATGCTAAATTTGCCGCAGCGGCGTGCCGCAAGGAGCCGAGTGTACCCTTTACCCTGAGCTGTAAGAGGCGTGTTAGGCCGGGCGACCTCAACTCTTCCCAGTCCTGCTATCTTCAAAGAAAACAAAAAGGGTGGCGGCCACAAAAGGGAAACAAGTCCAAGGAAATACTTAGGAGGAGGTTCAAGCCACGAGTGACGGCCCCGAGCCATCAAAGGCTCGCGAGGAAAGGCAGCCTGACTCACATCACAACTTCGGCCTGGGTCGGAAAGTCATGGACTGCACTAGCGAGCTGCTGTTACTTTGGGATGAGGTTGCCTATAGGATTTTGGTCTCCACACTCCTTCCCTTGTGGTCGGAGCGGCGACCTCCCAGCGGACACACCTACGCTCTCGTCTTTGGGATTTACGGGCTCGAGGATGTGGTGGCATATGATGGGATGACCATGCAGAAGCTCGCCCACGAGAGCACGCGAGCACAGATACACTCTCTAGATCTCGCGCAAATGACCACGGGTCGGTGCTTCACCTTATTCAGAAATTTGGCTAAGGCAGAGACCGCGCGAGAGCTCGCGGAGGATGAGGCGAAGGATCTGATGTGGAAGCTGGAGATTATCGAGAATCTCCTTGAGAAGAACTCAGGCGTGGTGGTAAGTGTCATTTCCCTTGGGCGCTTGCACCGTCATCTTTCCCTTACATTAACCCCCTCCTCATTTCTCGAAGGATGTCGTGACCACCGACCAAATGCATACGTGCGCCGCCTCCATGGATGGGGAGAACAAGGAGCTAAAAGCCTAGGTCGCCCAATCAATCTCCACTACTCTAGCACCCAGTCGCGACGAGTTAACCAGCAAAGGGGGCAGATCGCGGCAATATACCTCGCGCGATATCGATGAGATGATGAGGACCGCTGCCATCAAAGCTTGTGGGCATACAATTCGGATGATGCGAGACCTTGTGGTGTGGAATCCTGATTGCGAGAACGTTACTGCACAAGAGTTGGTCCCTGAGTTATTCCTCCCTATCAATTAATCAAAAGATGAGTTCGATTTGCTTTTTGATGATGAGGGTGGCGACTCGAAAGACCGTATTGAAGATAGCCTAGGACATTTTTGTACGTGCCTTGTTTGTTATCACTTTATGCAAACTCACAGGAAATGCCCCTATTTTTTGTAAGAACTTATTACCACAGGATGAGTAAAACCTTATATTTTGACTTCATTTTTGTTGTGTACTTGCGGGCAAAGTACCCATTGTACTTTTTATTAATGATTCTTTCACTCGCCACTCGCATTCGAAAAATGAGCTCGCCAACCGCAGATTCCTAGCGTTCCGACCGATGTTGCGGCGTGATTTTAATCATAAAAGGCATCTTGCGGAACCCAAACCAGGCCTCTGACACTAATGTCTCACTGGGATTAGATTGGCCACCTTGAAGAACTCGCCACCTTGAAGAACTCGCGACCTTGAAGAGGTCTCGGGGCAACAAGTTTTACATTTTCCGTAGAGAGGGACTGTTTTCGCATGCGCTAGCAGAACCACATGGTCTCATCTTGAGTAATAACTTAGGTGGGCTTGGGTTTGGGAGTGAAGAGAGAGAGAGAGAGAGAGAGAGGGAGAGGGGCCCTCTTTCTTGGCTCGGCTCGAGATCTTGCAATGATAACTTTCATTGAATATCCAACTTAACTTAATATTCAATATTTATAAAATGGTCGCGCGCTCTGATTTCCATTTTCGAAGAACTTTAGGGCGTAATTTTTTCTAAGCGCGACCATAGGCTCCAAAAATTGCAAAATCTTCGATTTTTATCTCAAGGTTCCCAAGTTTTAATACAACCTTTAAGAGAGGCTAAAAAGAGCCTAGTGATTTTTTCAAAATTTTCCGAGCAATTTTGGGCCTCTAAATTGGCCAAATAATTCTTATTTAGACTTTTAAAAATAACAAATTAACTCCAAAAATTCCCACACTTTTTTGTAGACTACCCTCATCAAGGGAAACAATTTTCATGTTCAAAATTTTTTCATCGGGGCTCTAGTTTAGCCTCAGAAAAATCAAAATCCACCTTTTTAATTATAATATTATAATATTTATAAATATTATAAGAATTATAATTTATATCTATACTTAATAAGGATGTTCTTTGCTCTCTCCGTCACGCCCAAATGGCATACTCTCTCCGTCACGCACACATTTTTGATGGGCCGAAATCGCCGCCTCTGCCAGCAGGAACCGCCGCCTTCGCCGCCCTCCTGCCGCGTCCCGCCTTCACGTGTGGCCCGTCCTTCACCATCCCCCGCAACGCCCCGTCCTTCTGCCGCGTCCTTCACCATCCACCGCGTGCCGCCCTCCTGCCGCGTGCCGCCTTCACGCGTGCCCTATCCTTCAACATCCACCGCAACGCGCCGCCTTCACGCATGCCCATGACCTCTTCTTCGCGCCGCTCGCCGCTCACCGCCTACCGCTCGCCGCTAATCCTTCCGCGTGGCCCCTTCCGCATCATAGGTTCGTGCCGCTGATTTCGGAGGATAAATTACCCACAAACTTCGCTTCTCCTCCTCACTCGCCGCGGTCTATCCCTTCTCGCTTCTGCTCACGTCTGCTCCTCACGCCGCTGTCGTTGCTCTGCGTCGGGGTACTCCGGCAGCCACCAGTTCTCCTTCCAAAGCTCCAGTATGATTGTCTTGCTTACTGAATTTTTAACGAGGTTAACGATTATTTGTCTTCCGCCTATTCCACGGGATGATTTTGCCCTAATCTTTGCTGCTCTTGCTCACGCGACGCATTCTTCCACCGCCCATCTCCTCGCTTCTCCTTCTCACGCCGGTGCTGCGTAAGCGGTTATTCCGGTATAAAGTTAGGTTAAGAAGAGGCCGGTGCAGCTTTCATTCCAGCGACCCCGTGCAACTGTTCATCTTCTTCGATCGGTCCAAGACACACGAGCATCACACGGCTACCTGAGGTGCGAGCTTCACGCGACTGCCCACAATCCAACTGCTTCGCATGTCGCACAACTTTCTAACCCCATTCCGCAGCCACAATCTCCTCCTGCCTGCATTTTCTGCACCAGTCCAGGCTTCTGCCATGGCCGCCCGAAGCCAACGGTTGAGGGTTTTAGTTCGTTTTCTTTGAAACCTTATAAAAGATTATGTGCTGTAATTTTGATGTTGTTGATGAATGTATTGAGTTGAAATTGGAGTGAATGAACATAATGTGTGGTGTTTTGCTTCACCTTATTGAGCCCTGTAGGTGATGATTGATGTGAAATGTTTAATATTGTTGTAGGTTTTCTGTGTGGAGCTTTCGGCTCTTTGAATCTGTAGGTACTCATGAGAGTTGCTGATATTGAAAGTGGAGAAAGTTTAATACTGTTGTTCGGGTGTTAATGAGGTTGAGTATTTGATTTTAAAATAAATTGTGATTTGCGAGCTTCAATTTCACTTATGATCTTATTTCGTTTTGATAGATTTCTTACTCACCGTTTGTTAAAATACACAATAAAGATTGGTAGGGTTTATTGACTTCTCTCCATCTCTTGGGCTAAAACTGCCTTTTTCAGATATTTTAATGATGGCCTCTAACATTAAAAACGATTGTTTATTCGTACTACACAATGGAATAATGTTATGTTCCCATTTAGATTATATTGTTGTGTATAAATAGAGTTACATGTTAATGAAATTGCTTTCATGCTATCACTGATTTCTTTGATTATGTTAGCCATGTAATCAGACTTTGATGATTTTTTTAAAAGATCTTTAATGTCATGTTTGCATATTTGACGAATATGGTAATTCATCAGTGTTGGGTAAGCCTACACGAGTCCCCAATGGACTTGGCATGTATGAGGAATTGTGGTGGGGGTGAGGACTTGGAGGCATGGTAATTCCAAATATTTTTAATTTTACATTGCTGATCACAATGAAGAAATCAGGAGGCAACCAGAACATTCCCTATAGCATGAATGGAGGGAAAGAGAGCACTGTGTTCCTGCCATGCTTGGATAGGTGAAGCATATGGTGGACAAGGGTGCGACAAAGGAATCCTCAACAGTTAGCGAGACATCGAGCACGGGCAAAGCCCGTGCGAAGACGGGCGAAGCCCGTCTGGATGCGGCCGAAGGCCGCCCGAGAGCATCGAGCACGGGCGTAGCCCGTGCGAAGATGCTCGTATATATATATATATATATATATATATATATATATATATATATATATATATATATATATATATATATATATATATTTCTTTATATCATCTCCTTCCCCAAACACCTATACTGAAACTGTCCATCACGGAGCTTCTCCGCCGCCGGCCGGCCGTGACTCTGCCCTCGGCCGACTCCCAAGGGATGGGCGCTCCCTCCGCCGGTGGTCCGGCGGCCTGCCGCCACCGGCCATCGCCGGAGCTCTCTTTTTATTTTTTAACCGAAGCGAGGGGGGTGACGGCGGCAGCGCTCCGGCCGCCGGAGCTCACATGCAACTCGTTGGAAAGGTAGGGAGGAAGGAGAGGAGAAGTTTTCCACCTGATTTCGGGTCTCCGGATGCTCTCGGCGAAATCCGCCATGGGAGGTGGTGGAGGTGGCGGTGGAGCTCGGGTAGGCTGTTTCCGGCGAGGCAGAGCTCCGGCAGGGGTGGTGGTGGCTCGTTTTGAGCTTGGAAGAGGGGTGTCAAGCTCTGAGGGAGGGGAGGTCTTTATATAGAGGAGGAGGAGAGCTCCCCCTTCATCTTCTTCTTCACGACCATGGAGGAAGATGAGTTTGGCTAACCTTACCATGTCAAGGTGGGGGTGAGGTGGCTACATTCTATTGGCTGATCGTAACCCTAGTGGCTAGGTTAGGGGTTAATTTTAATAGGCATGAGGGAAATGCTTGTTACGACCAATGGGGAAAAGAGAGAGGGCGGAGCATGGGTTGGTTCAACACAGTGTTCTATTAGAGTCACATGGTCTCATCTTGAGTCATAAGTTAGGTGGGCTTGGGTTTGGGAGTGGAGAAAGAGAGAGAGAGAGAGAGAGAGAGAGAGAGAGAGAGAGAGGGGGAGGGAGAGGGGCTCTCTTTCTTGGCTCCGCTCGACAATTTCGTCGAGTTCCGCTCGACAGTTACCGTCCAACTCTAATCAACAATTAGCCTGTACTTTTCGGGTGTTATAGGTTGCCTCCTACTGGGTCATGGGTAGTGGTTCGGTCAGTTTGATTGGGCCCATTATGGTTCCGGTGGCCCAATAAAAGTCGGGATGCTACAGTTGAGACACTAAAAGGTGTGCACAACGGCTAAGGTCATCGACAACTCTATTGGTGACTCCTGGCTTGTGACGAATGTGAAAGGTGTACTCTTGCAAAAATGCGGCCCACTTGGCGTGTCGTCTGACATCCTTTTGGGAGTTCGGGTGTTGAAGCACATCGTGATCCGTGTTCAGCACAAAGTGGCGTTGTATAAAATAATGCTGCCAATGCCGAAGAGCCTGAACGATGGCAAAAAACTCAATGTCCTACGTCGAATATCTAGTTTTCGAGTCATTCAG
The DNA here is from genome assembly GCA_039583875.1 of Platanthera guangdongensis. Lineage (NCBI taxonomy): Eukaryota > Viridiplantae > Streptophyta > Magnoliopsida > Asparagales > Orchidaceae > Platanthera > Platanthera guangdongensis. The sequence continues at coordinate 99,139,676 of CM077149.1, forward strand.
CTTCTCGCTGTAAAATGCTACGGGTCGACCTTCTTGGCTCAAAACAACCCCAATACCTATGTGGGACACGTTGAAATCAACCTCAAAACTTTCTCAAAATCAGGTAGCGCTGGAACATGTGCACTGGACATCTTCTCTTTCATGAGGAGGAAAGCTTGTTCGGCCTCAGCAGTCCAAATGAATTCCCCCTTTCAGAGACAATCGGTGATGGGTGCAATGTGTGTGCTAAAATTGCGGATAAAACGTCGGTAGAACGACGTTAGGCCATGGAACCCGCGGGCCTCCGTGATATTCATGGGGTTGTGCTAGGACTATATCACTTGGATCTTCTCTTGATCCACCTTAATTCCCTCAGAAGAGACAATGTACCCCAAAAAGGTGAGACTGTTAGTGAAGAAGGTACATTTTTTTTAAATTGATGATCAAATGATGTTCTCTCAAAATTAGTAGGACCTGATAAAGATGTCCATGGTGTTGGTCCGGGTCGAGGCTATAAATGAGAATATCGTTGTACAACCCCGTATTCGCGAAGAGTGGGCCCAAAACTAGGTAAGCAAGTTTTTAAGCTTTTGGGAGTTTTGCACTCCTAGGGGCCAATTTTTGGTGAACTTGAAAGATATACTAGTAGGGGGAGAAAATATTTCTCCCCCCAAGGCGCTCTTGGCAAGCCGCCGCAAGCCGCCCAAGCCGCCTCAGGCCGCCAGGCCGCAAGCCGCCTCAGGCCGCTAGGTCGCAGGCCGCCAGTATTTCGAACTCTCGGCGACTTAGCGGGGCGAGACCGGCCTGGGGCCAGGGTCTCGCCCCCGCCTCTTCTGGCTCGGCGACTTAGCGGGGCGAGACCGGCCTGGGGCCAGGGTCTCGCCCCCGCCTCTTCTGGCTCGGCGACTTAGCGGGGCGAGACCGGCCTGGGGCCAGGGTCTCGCCCCCGCCTCTTCTGGCTCGGCGACTTAGCGGGGCGAGACCGGCCTGGGGCCAGGGTCTCGCCCCCGCCTCTTCTGGCTCGGCGACTTAGCGGGGCGAGACCGGCCTGGGGCCAGGGTCTCGCCCCCGCCTCTTCTTGCTCGGCGACTTAGCGGGGCGAGACCGGCCTGGGGCCAGGGTCTCGCCCCCGCCTCTTCTGGCTCGGCGACTTAGCGGGGCGAGACCGTCCTGGGGCCAGGGTCTCGCCCCCGCCTCTTCTGGCTCGGCGACTTAGCGGGGCGAGACCGGCCTGGGGCCAGGGTCTCGCCCCCGCCTCTTCTGGCTCGGCGACTTAGCGGGGCGAGACCGGCCTGGGGCCAGGGTCTCGCCCCCGCCTCTTCTGGCTCGGCGACTTAGCGGGGCGAGACCGGCCTGGGGCCAGGGTCTCGCCCCCGCCTCTTCTTGCTCGGCGGCCTAGTGGGGCGAGACCGGCCTGGGGCCAGGGCCTCTACTTGCAGTTTTACCTTCTTGCCCTCGGGGAAAATTCCCCCTTTACCCCCCGACGTGGCTGTTTTCTATTGGCCCAAGGCTTTTTGGGCGTGAGGGTTTTTTGGTCATTTTGGTCCAAGGGGTTTTGGAAAACTATAAATAGACCCCCTTGGGTGCCTTGAGGAGGACCTTCATCTTCTTCTTCTTGCTTTCTCCTCCCTTGGTTTCTTCTTGGTAGAGTTGAGAGAGCTCCTCCAAGGCACCCTAGCTCGAGCATTGGCTAGGGAGGGGAAGTGCTCAGGTAGCCTTCCGGGTGTGAGGTGGGACCTCCGCGCTAGAGCCGAGGGTCTGTTCCTAGTTTCTTGATCCTTTGGTCCGTGACGTTCTCTCGAGTGTAGTAGGTGTGAGGTCACCCCTTCCCCGAGGGACGAACTCCACGAGAGACCAGGTTTCTGGTTTCAACATTTTGGTGCGGTGAGCGTGGAGAGTGACCAGCACAGAAGATCTTGAGAGAGTGTCATGACGGGAGGTCAAGGAGGTAGTGATGATCTCGGCGAGCTCCCCACCCCAGGACCCTTTGTTGGGAGGCAAGAGTTCATGGCCTCCATCCAGGGCATCATGGAGATGCTGCGAAGCATCGCTCCTCAGGGTGTCAGCTCCACCCCGACAAACCAGGAGCTAGCTCCCCCCCTCGACGAGTCGACTCCCAGGGGTCTAGGCGAGATGACCCCAGCGGGGGGAGAGGGAAGCGCACCAGGAAGAAGGCCGGGGAAGGAGAGGATGGGAGATGGGGTCGAGCGAGACCTCACCGGCCGGGAGCTATTCTCCAGCCCGGCGAGTACCAACCTTCCAGGCGAGCAGGTGGCGCGAGTGGAGGTGGCGAGACCACCCCTTAGGGGGTCACCCTTCAGCGAGCTAATCATCTCAGCTCCCGTTCCCGAGGGGTTCAGAGAGCCAGACATGGCTTACTATTCCGGGAAGGATGACCCTGTTCAGCATCTGCAGTGGTTCGAGGATGCCGTCTCCATCAGGCCGATGACGGATGCCTTCAAGTGTCGCCTCTTTGCGATCACGCTGAAGGAGAAGGCAAGAGACTGGTTCCATCAACTCCCTCCGAGGTCGATCTATGGGTTCGAGGACTTGAGCCGAAGCTTCCAGCTCCGCTTCTCCACCTCCAAGAAGCGGAAGAGGAGTCCTGAATCCATCTTCTTGATAAGGCAGGGGGCCGAGGAGTCGCTGGCCCGCTACGTTGACAGGTTCCAAGAGGAGATCCTGGAGGTCCAGGAGATGCCAGGGTATGCTCTCCAGATGGCCTTCACCGTTGGGCTGAAGGAGGGCTTCTTCAAGATGAGCTTGACCAGGAAGGCCCCCCTTTCCTTCGAGGAGCTGATGGAAAGGGCGGCAGAGGAGATAGCCATGGAGGCGGCCAACCCGGCGTTTGTCAAGAAATTGGCAAAGCTGACAGAGACAGAGGAAAAGGAGCAGGGTGGCTCAAGGCATCAGGAAGGAAGAAGGAGAGAGGATCACAGAGCTCAGGGGTTCCAAGGACAGGAGGGTCCGGAACCAGGCTGGAGGCAGCAGGGAGGACCTGCCCAAGGTCCAGGAAGAGCTCTCATCCAAGGAGGGGGGAACTTTCATGGGGGCCAAGGGAGGTATAACTTCCAGAGGCAGGCCCCAAGGCAACTCTTACCCCCGCCGCAGCAAGCCTTGGCAATAGGAGGGGGAAGAGGTAACAGGCGAGAGCGTCCAGCCCGCCGAAAGAGGGGAGGAGCGCTACCGTACTGTGACTTCCACCAGGTGGAGGGGCACGCCACAGCTACCTGCCCCGAGTTCTTGGAAGTGAGGGGCGCGAGAGGCCCTGCGCAGCCGCAGCTGCCGGTGCGGGTAGAAGAGGTTCTACCCGGAGAAGGGGGTGATGATATATGCGAGGACCGGGTCGACGTGGGAACCCGAGGTAGCATAGGAGTGATCCACGGTGGAGTGGGGGTTGAGGCCACTCGGAAGGCTAGCCTCCATGTTATGTACCGGAGAAGCGTCGCCTCAACCTCCCAGACCCCGCCCCCAGAGGAGAAGATCACCTCTCGGTGAAGGACCTGCCAGATCATGAGGATCCGTTCTGCGATGCGCTGGTCATCCAGACGGCCATCGAAGGCTACACCGTCTCCCGGATCTTGGTTGACAACGGAAGCTCCGTCAACGTCATTTTCAAGAAGGCGTTTGATGAGATGAAAGTAGAGCCAAGGAGGGTGTTGGCCTCGGATGGACCCCTGTTCGGATTCTCAGGGGAGAGGAAGGAGGTCGAGGGTGGAGTGGGGCTCCAAGTAAAATTGGGAGGAGTCTCGAGGAACTGCCGGTTCGTCATTGTTGACGCTCCAAGCAGCTACAGCGCCATCTTCGGAAGACCCCTCATCAGCGCCTTCCGTTGTGTGCCGTCTTCATTCCACCAATGCCTCAAGTTCAGCTCAGGAGGGATCCAGGTCAGAGTCAAGGGAGACTCCAGGATGGCAAGGCAATGCTATGTCACGGCCGTCAACACCATCTCTTGGTTGGCCAAGGCAGAGGAGATGGAGAAGATCATGGAGAGCCTAAGCAGGATGGAAGTGTCCGGCGAGCAGGAAGCGGATGGCGACCACCAGGCCCAGACCCCCTGAAGAAGCCTCGTCCCGGTTGAGTCCTGTATTCTCCTTATGTTGTACTGAGTCCAGCCCCCGACCAGCTGAGTCGGGGGGGTCATGTAACTCATCTTTTTCCCCGTTTGAGGATGTAGGATTTGGAGTGGTTTGATTGTGTAGCCTAAGTCCTTAGCTCCGATGACGATTCCGCCGCCAGGCTCCCACTAGCTGGCTGGGTAGGTTGATCTCTCGTGGTAGCCCAAGTCCTTAGCTCCGATGACGATTCCGCCGCCAGGCTCCCACTAGCTGGCTGGGTAGGTTGATCTCTCGTGGTAGCCCAAGTCCTTAGCTCGATGACGATTCCGCCGCCAGGCTCCCACTAGCTGGCTGGGTAGGTTGATCTCTCGTGGTAGCCTAAGTCCTTTGCTCCGATGACGATTCCGCCGCCAGGCTCCCACTAGCTGGCTGGGTAGGTTGATCTTCGTGGTAGCCTTAGTCCTTAGCTCCGATGACGATTCCGCCGCCAGGCTCCCACTAGCTGGCTGGGTAGGTTGATCTCTCGTGGTAGCCCAAGTCCTTAGCTCCGATGACGATTCCGCCGCCAGGCTCCCACTAGCTGGCTGGGTAGGTTGATCTCTCGTGGTAGCCCAAGTCCTTAGCTCCGATGACGATTCCGCCGCCAGGCTCCCACTAGCTGGCTGGGTAGGTTGATCTCTCGTGGTAGCCTAAGTCCTTTGCTCCGATGACGATTCCGCCGCCAGGCTCCCACTAGCTGGCTGGGTAGGTTGATCTCTCGTGGTAGCCTTAGTCCTTAGCTCCGATGACGATTCCGCCGCCAGGCTCCCACTAGCTGGCTGGGTAGGTTGATCTCTCGTGGTAGCCTTAGTCCTTAGCTCCGATGACGATTCCGCCGCCAGGCTCCCACTAGCTGGCTGGGTAGGTTGATCTCTCGTGGTAGCCCAAGTCCTTAGCTCCGATGACGATTCCGCCGCCAGGCTCCCACTAGCTGGCTGGGTAGGTTGATCTCTCGTGGTAGCCTTAGTCCTTAGCTCCGATGACGATTCCGCCGCCAGGCTCCCACTAGCTGGCTGGGTAGGTTGATCTCTCGTGGAGGCTAAGTCCCTTAGCTCCGATGACGATTCCGCCGCCAGGCTCCCACTAGCTGGCAGAGCTGGTTGATCTCTCGTGGAGGCTAAGTCCCTTAGCTCCGATGACGATTCCGCCGCCAGGCTCCCACTAGCTGGCAGAGCTGGTTGATCTCTCGTGGAGGCTAAGTCCCTTACCCCGAGGCCGTCTCGTCACCCAGGCTCCCATTAGCTGGCTTGACAGGTTGACCACTCCGGGAGGCTAAGTGTTTTCACCCCGAGGCCGTCTCGTCACCCAGGTAGCCCAAGTCCTTAGCTCCGATGACGATTCCGCCACCAGGCTCCCACTAGCTGGCTGGGTAGGTTGATCTCTCGTGGTAGCCTTAGTCCTTAGCTCCGATGACGATTCCGCCGCCAGGCTCCCACTAGCTGGCAGAGCTGGTTGATCTCTCGTGGAGGCTAAGTCCCTTAGCTCCGATGACGATTCCGCCGCCAGGCTCCCACTAGCTGGCAGAGCTGGTTGATCTCTCGTGGAGGCTAAGTCCCTTACCCCGAGGCCGTCTCGTCACCCAGGCTCCCATTAGCTGGCTTGACAGGTTGACCACTCCGGGAGGCTAAGTGTTTTCACCCCGAGGCCGTCTCGTCACCCAGGTAGCCCAAGTCCTTAGCTCCGATGACGATTCCGCCACCAGGCTCCCACTAGCTGGCTGGGTAGGTTGATCTCTCGTGGTAGCCTTAGTCCTTAGCTCCGATGACGATTCCGCCGCCAGGCTCCCACTAGCTGGCTGGGTAGGTTGATCTCTCGTGGAGGCTAAGTCCCTTAGCTCCGATGACGATTCCACCGCCAGGCTCCCACTAGCTGGCAGAGCTGGTTGATCTCTCGTGGAGGCTAAGTCCCTTACCCCGAGGCCGTCTCGTCACCCAGGCTCCCATTAGCTGGCTTGACAGGTTGACCCCTCCGGGAGGCTAAGTGTTTTCACCCATAGGAGGTCTCGCCACCCAGGCTCCCATAGCTGGCATGGCAGGTTGACCCCAAGGGGAAGTTACACTCCGCGAATACGTTGGGTTGGATGTTTCTTTCCGAGCTTGTGCCAACCTCGAAAAGAGCGGGGATTGTGTACAACCCCGTATTCGCGAAGAGTGGGCCCAAAACTAGGTAAGCAAGTTTTTAAGCTTTTTGGGAGTTTTGCACTCCTAGGGGCCAATTTTTGGTGAACTTGAAAGATATACTAGTAGGGGGAGAAAATATTTCTCCCCCCAAGGCGCTCTTGGCAAGCCGCCGCAAGCCGCCCAAGCCGCCTCAGGCCGCCAGGCCGCAAGCCGCCTCAGGCCGCTAGGTCGCAGGCCGCCAGTATTCGAACTCTCGGCGACTTAGCGGGGCGAGACCGGCCTGGGGCCAGGGTCTCGCCCCCGCCTCTTCTGGCTCGGCGACTTAGCGGGGCGAGACCGGCCTGGGGCCAGGGTCTCGCCCCCGCCTCTTCTGGCTCGGCGACTTAGCGGGGCGAGACCGGCCTGGGGCCAGGGTCTCGCCCCCGCCTCTTCTGGCTCGGCGACTTAGCGGGGCGAGACCGGCCTGGGGCCAGGGTCTCGCCCCCGCCTCTTCTGGCTCGGCGACTTAGCGGGGCGAGACCGGCCTGGGGCCAGGGTCTCGCCCCCGCCTCTTCTTGCTCGGCGACTTAGCGGGGCGAGACCGGCCTGGGGCCAGGGTCTCGCCCCCGCCTCTTCTGGCTCGGCGACTTAGCGGGGCGAGACCGTCCTGGGGCCAGGGTCTCGCCCCCGCCTCTTCTGGCTCGGCGACTTAGCGGGGCGAGACCGGCCTGGGGCCAGGGTCTCGCCCCCGCCTCTTCTGGCTCGGCGACTTAGCGGGCGAGACCGGCCTGGGGCCAGGGTCTCGCCCCCGCCTCTTCTGGCTCGGCGACTTAGCGGGGCGAGACCGGCCTGGGGCCAGGGTCTCGCCCCGCCTCTTCTTGCTCGGCGGCCTAGTGGGGCGAGACCGGCCTGGGGCCAGGGCCTCTACTTGCAGTTTTACCTTCTTGCCCTCGGGGAAAATTCCCCCTTTACCCCCGACGTGGCTGTTTTCTATTGGCCCAAGGCTTTTTGGGCGTGAGGGTTTTTTGGTCATTTTGGTCCAAGGGTTTTGGAAAACTATAAATAGACCCCCTTGGGTGCCTTGAGGAGGACCTTCATCTTCTTCTTCTTGCTTTCTCCTCCCTTGGTTTCTTCTTGGTAGAGTTGAGAGAGCTCCTCCAAGGCACCCTAGCTCGAGCATTGGCTAGGGAGGGGAAGTGCTCAGGTAGCCTTCCGGGTGTGAGGTGGGACCTCCGCGCTAGAGCCGAGGGTCTGTTCCTAGTTTCTTGATCCTTTGGTCCGTGACGTTCTCTCGAGTGTAGTAGGTGTGAGGTCACCCCTTCCCCGAGGGACGAACTCCACGAGAGACCAGGTTTCTGGTTTCAACAATCGTCAAAGTAGACGATGACACAAGTCCCTATCCGTGGTATAAGGACATGGTTCATCAGCCTCATAAATGTGCTCGGTGCATTGGACATGTCGAAGGGCATGGCCAACCCCTCATATAAGCACTCCCTTATTTTGAAGGTCGTTTTCCATTCGTCACCCGGTCGGATCCGAATTTGGTGGTAGCCACTTTTGAGATCAATCTTTGAGAAAACATGTGCTCCACTCAATATGTCAAGCATATCATCTAACCGAGGAATATGGAAACGATATTTGATAGTGATTTTATAAATAGCGCGGCTATCAACACACATTCACCAAGTCCCGTCCTTCTTTGGGACAAGAAGGGCAGGAGCAGCACAGGTACTAAGGCTTTCCCTCACATGTCCCTTATGGAGAAGCTCGGATACATGTATCATGAGCTCCTCGTGCTCTCTCGGGCTCATACGGTAATGAGGTAGGTGGGGCAGGCTTGCACCTGGGACTAAATCGATGCAGTGTTGGATATCCCTTAGTGGTGGAAGCTGGTCGGGTAACTCGTCCGGGGTGAGGTCGTCAAACTCAGTGATCAGAGGTTCCACCGGGGGTGAGTCGTTGTGGAACAATACAGTTCTTCTGGGGAAGAAGAACCGTTTTACGACTGTGATGGTCGAAGGAACAAGAGTTCCATCGCTCGTACGTCATGGATAGTGCTACGGTCATACTGCCACAGACGCTCCAAGAGAATATGACACACATCGAAGGGTGCAACATCGCACCACATCGAGTCAGAATAGGAAGGCCCAATGGTGAACATCACTAGACATCGATGTGATATGACCATCGTGGTGCCACTAGTCACCCAGGATAACTCATAAGGGCGCTCCAGTTTCTGAATGTGGAGGTTTAACTTCTCTACCATGCGTTGAGCGACGAAATTCTCCATGCTCCCACTGTCAACGATAATAGAACTTTGTGCTCTTGGATGCGAACGGTGGTGCGAAAGATGTTGTGCCTCACCCATGCGTGATCAGTGGTAGCTCTAGGAGTAAGCAGACTATGCTGCAGAACACAAATCAACTGATCTGGCTGCTCGTCCTCTACCTCACACTCTCCCTCAAGGGGGTCCTCTGTCTCTCTGACAAAGTCGCTCTCCCAGATCTCGTATTCCGGATCTCGTCCATCATCAACCTCAACAGCTGCAGTAAACTGACGTCTCGGACACTCAGTTGATTTATGCCCCGGCTACATGCACTTGTAGCATCGAAATACGGGCTTAGAGGTGACGACCTCCTTCCCCTTCATGGAAATAGAAGAGGGGCCTGCATGGGTAGGAGCTGGTAGCATTGGTCTAACAGTAGAAGGTATACCTGGGGTAAGCGTCGTACTAGTCCTAGTGGTCGATTTCGAAGACGAGGAATAATGTGACGTGTCCATAGATTTCTTCCGGAAGTCCTCTTCTGGAGGGCTTCCACTCGGCGTGCCCGACTAGAGATCTCTCTCAGGTCCCAGAAGTCATGTAACTCTAACTGGTCTCGTATCACGTATCGTAGCCCATTCAGATAACGGGCCACAACCATGTGGTCTTCCTCCTTTAGATCTAAACATAATTGCAGGACCAGGAACTCGTTTGTGTATTCATCAATGGTTTACTTATATTGGCGTAGGTTGTGATACCTACGGTACAAGGTCTGCATAAAATCAGCCGGGACGTACCTCCTCTTGAGTTTAGCTTTGAACTCAACCGAGGTGGTGATAGGTGGTTGTCACATCGTGTATCGCATCCGCTTGACTTTCCCCCACCACGTTAGTGCAGGGCCCTTCAGCTTCAAGGTCGCATACACCACCTGTTGGTGGGCAGGTGTGCAATTCCAGCTGAGGAATCACTCAAGTCGCTCGCACCAATCAAGGCACACCTCGGGATGTTGTGTGCCCTCAAAATCCCCAACATCTAGTTTGATACTGGTATCACATCTAGGGGGATTCTGATTATCTTGATGTGTAAGTTGGGGTTCTGGCGGTGGAGGTGAAGGAGGTCGTGCGGGAGGAGTAGGGGTTGTGCAGGAGGACCCTCTATGTGATATTGTGGTTGCAAGTTATTGACAGAAGCGCGTAACCCTAACATGACCTGATTCGTATCTATCACGGAGACAATGAGTGCAGTGACAGCGGCCATGAGTTCTTCCATACGTTTACCTATATCTCCTAAACTTCCCTCAATGTGTCTGACTCTAGACTCCAACGTTTACTCCTTTTTTTTGAAAACTTAAAACTCCTAAAATGAACGACGCTCGGCTATCCTACAATAGAAGTGAGATATCCCAGCAACCACACCAAATTGATATAAATTGAGCGTCACTAATTTTAAATTTAAGTGTCAATACACTTGGCACAATATTAGATTTTGATTAGAAGTAACACCTCGTAACGGAAGGGCTAACTTCCGACTTTCCAAAGTTCCGGCCTAAATAAAATGCGACAAGGGAACAACCCGCATGATTTAAACACCAAAGTAGAAAGAAAACGGTTAGGAATGTGGAGGGCTAGCGCGCGGTACACTTAGATGTGACAGTACGATATTGAGAGTTGGAGGAAAGATACCTCACCGGGAGGACTCCGACATGTGCCTTCCAAGCTCTTCACAGGTAGTGGAGGCCGTCAAGGACGGTGTTTGGCGAAATGGTGGTTGTCTAGGGCTGTTTGGGTGGTGGAGGTGGAAGGACGATGCTTGTTAGGTTTACTGGAGTGGACGGCGTCTGGAGGTGAGCAGTAGAGGGTAGAACGTAGGGTTGGGGTGGAGAGGAGAAAGGTGGCTGGTTTTGGAAGCTCAAAGTAGACTCTCGGGAGGGTCGACGGTGGTGGACAGTGGGAAACAGAGATCGGGAGACTGGGGTTGCGGGAGGCTCGGCGACGGAGTAAATGATCCCGCTCGGTGTAGACCGGAAGCATGGAAGGTGGAGGGAACTGGACGACTATAGGACTTGTAGGCCGGGGGAAAACCAGCGGCTCCGGGGTGATCGACTGGAGGAACTAGACGAAATCAGGGGCATGGGTAAAAGGCAGAAGTAACTCACCGAAAGCAACGAGCTTCAACAAGTTTCTCCAAACCGGTCTCGGGCAAAGAAGGGAAACAACACAATATATATATATATATATATATATATAATATAATATATATATATATATATATATATATATATATATATATATATATATATATATATATATATATATGCCTCCTCCCTCTCTCAATCTCTAATAATTTTCAGCAATTAATTTTAAAATAAACAATTAAGAAAATAATTTCAGCACTTGTCCCCCAAAATAAACGCGACGACCCTCCCCACACAATCCGAACCGAACCAATCCATTTAGGGTCACGCGAGGGGGTCAATCTCACGTGTCAGGATAAACTAACAAAGCTCACATAAGTACAAGAAAATAAAAGATATAATGTTGTGATAAAACATAAAGAGATACGTCGATGGCAGCTGCAAAAAAACCTAAAGGGCCGACGACGGGGTCACATCAGTTCCCCCAGGGTTGAGAGAACTCGGCTCCGGCGAGACTGTGCAGATGACTGCAACTGAGAGGTCTGGAAGGCGACGCTGCAACTCGCTAGAACTGATCCAGCTGCTATCCAAGATGTCCTTGCCTCGCCAGGAGACCAAGTACAGCTTGTAGGCTCCCGCTCGCGTCTGGAACTCCCGGACATCGAGTACCTGGTCAACCTCCTCTGTGGTGGGTGTGAAGGCCGGCTAAAATCCTGCAGTCATCCCGGGCTCCAGGCTAGGTGGCAGCAAAGGAAAAATAGGTGGAGGGCCGTGGAAAGCGGAGAGGTCTGCCACATTTAAAATCGGCGAAGTACCGAATTCCAAGGGTTGATCAATAAGGTAGGCGTTCTCGCCCAACCGTTTCTACACCTAAAAAGGGCCGAAACGTCGCTGCTGGAGTTTTTGGTATGACCCACTGGGAAATCTTTCCTTTCGGAAATGTACCAACACCCAAACTCCTTCCGAAAAAACACGTCGTGCCGATGTATATCGGTGCTTTCCTTATATTTTTCGGATGTTACCTGCAACTTATTATGAATAACTTCATGCAAAGATTTTAAATTATCAATCCAAGTGGTAGCTTCAAAGGAAACACGCTCGTGAGAGGGTAATGAGTGGCGATCGAGGAAATGCGGAATAGGGAAGTCATAGACAATCTCAAAAGGAGATTTTTTGGTGGAACGATTTATGGTACTGTTGTAGGCAAATTCAGCTTGGGCTAGTGTCAAATCCCACTTCTTAGGATGTTCCCCCGCTAGACATCTCAATAGGTTGCCCAAACTTCGGTTGACCACTTCAGTTTGCCCATCAGATTGTGGGTGATACGCACTACTAAAATTTAATTTTGTGCCAAGTTTATTCCATAAAGTTTTCCAAAAGTAGCCCATGAAGCGAGTGTCCCTATCAGACGTGAATGTGCGTGGAACACCGTGAAGTCTAACTACCTCCCTGAAGAAAAATTTAGCTATGTGCGCGACATCGGAGGTCTTTTGACAGGGTATGAAGTGGGCCATCTTGGAGAATCTATCAACAACTATAAATACGGAGTCGACCCCACGCGTCGCACAAGGGAAACCGTTCACAAAATCCATGGAGACCTCATCCCATGGGCGCTCCGGAACGGGTAAGGGAATGTACAATCCGGTGTTCTGGGACTGTCCTTTGTACAACTAGCACATGTAACGAGCACGAATGTGGCTAATAATGTTTTGTTTTATACGGGGCAAATAATAGTGCATGGTTGCCAGGTCAATCATCTTGGCCTGCCCGACATATCCACCCAACCCAGATGAGTGCAACTCAGTGAGCAAGGCCTCACGAAGTGGTCCCAGACAAATGCATAATCTAGTGCCTCTAAATAAATACCCCTCGCTTACGCAGAACTGTCCCATCGGGTCAGCTCCATGTAGCTGGCTCTCCTCCCACACATCACTAAAATCGGGATCAGTGGCATACAACTCTTTCTAGGAGTCTAAGTCAGTCAGCCTACGATGTAGAGACACTAAAAGGTGTGCACGACGGCTAAGGGCATCAACAAGTCTATTGATGATTCCTGGCTTGTGACGAATGTGAAAGGTGTACTCTTGCAAAAATGCGGCCCACTTGGCGTGGCATCTGACCTACTTTTGGGAGTTCAGGTGGTGCAGCGCATCGTAATCCGTGTTCAGCACAAACTCACATTGTATCAAATAATGCCGCCAATGACGAAGAGCCTGAACGATGGTGAAAAATCAATGTCGTACGTCGAATATCTAGTTTTTGCGTCATTCAGCTTCTCGCTGTAAAATACTACGGGTCGACCTTCCTGGCTCAAAACAACCCCAATACCTATATGGGACGCGTCACAATCAACCTCAAAAACTTTCTCAAAATCAGGTAGTGCTAGAACAGGCGCACTGGACATCTTCTCTTTCATGAGGAGGAAAGCATGTTCGGCCTCAGCAGTCCAAATGAATTCCCCCTTTCGGAGACAGTCGGTGATGGGTGCAATGTTTGTGCTAAAATTGCGAATAAAATTTCGGTAGAATGACGCTACGCCATGGAACCCGCAGGCCTCCGTGATGTTCCTGGGGGTGGTCTAGGACTCTATCGCTCGAATCTTCTCTTGATCCACCTTAATTCCCTCAGAAGAGAAGGTGAGACTGCTAGTGAAGAAGGTACATTTTTTAAATTGATGATCAAACGATGTTCTCTCAAAATTTGTAGGACCTGACGAAGATGTCCAAGGTGCTGGTCCGGGTCGAGGCTATAAATGAGAATATCGTCAAAGTAGACGACAACACAAGTCCCTAATAGGGGTCTAAGGACTTGGTTCATCAGCCTCATAAATGTGCTCGGTGCATTGGACAAGCCGAAGGGCATGACCAACCCCTCATATAAGCCCTCCCTTGTTTTGAAGGCCATTTTCCATTCGTCACCTGGTCGGATCCGAATTTGGTGGTAGCCACTTTTGAGATCAATCTTTGAGAAAACCTGTGCTCCACTCAACATATCAAGCATATCATCTAACCGAGGAATCGGGAAACGATATTTGATAGTGATTTTATTAATAGCACGACTATCAACACACATTCGCCAAGTCTCATCCTTCTTTGGGACAAGAAGGGCAGGAACAGCACAGGGACTAAGTCTTTCCCTCACATGTCCCTTCTGGAGAAGCTCAGATACTTCTCTCCTGAGCTCCTCGTGCTCTCTAGGGCTCATACGGTAATGAGGTAGGTGAGGCAGGCTTGCACCTGGGACAAAATCGATGCAGTGTTGGATGTCCCATAGTCGTGGAAGCTGGTAGGGTAACTCGTCCGGGGTGAGGTCGCGAAACTCAGTGATCTGAGGTCGAACGACTGCAGGAATCTCCATAGAGGTAGTAGGGGACTCCAGGCCGACTAATACATAGGCAATAATACTCTCTAACATTTCATGACAAAAATGTCGCTCTGTTAAAAGCATGCAAACTGATGGATATGACATGGTGGTGAGCGTGGTCGTGGAGATAGGAGCCCCAGCTGGAGCATCCATTGGGGGGGGGGGGGTGAGTCGTTGTTGAACAAGACAGTTCTTTTGGGGAAGAAGAACCATTTTGCGACCGCGATGGTCGAAGGAATAAGAGTTCCTTCGCCCGTCATGGATAGTTCTACGGTCATACTGCCACGGACGCCCCCAAGAGAATATGACACACATCGAGGGGTGCAACATCGCACCACACCGAGTAAGAATAGGATGGTCCAATGGTGAAAGTCACTAGACATCGATGTGATATGACCATCGTGGTGCCACTAGTCATCCAGGATAACTCATAAGGGCGCTCCAGTTTCTGAATATGGAGGTTTAACTTATATACTATGTGTTGGGAGACGAAATTCTCCATGCTCCCACTATCAACGATAACAGAACAATAGTGCTCTTGAATGTGAGCGGTGGTGTGAAAGATGTTGTGCCTCACCCATGTATCATCAGTGGTTGCTCTCAGAGTAAGCAGGCTATGCTACAGAACACAAATCAACTGATCTGGCTGCTCTCCCTCTACCTTACACTCTCCCTCAAGGGGGTCCTTTGTCTCTCTGACTAAGTCGCTCTCCCAGATCCCGTACTCCGGATCTCATCCATCATCAGCCTCAACAACCGCGGTAAACTGACGTCTCAGACACTCAAATGATTTATGTACTGGATCCATGCACTTGTAACATCGAAATATGAGCTTAGAGGTGACAACCTCCTTCCCCTTCATGGAAATCGAAGAGGGGCCCTCAGGGGTAGGAGCTGGTAGCATTGGTCTAACAGTAGAAGGTAGACCTGGGGTAAGCGTCGTACTCGTCTTAGTGGTCGATGTCGAAGACGAGGAATAATGTAACTTGTCCATAGATTTCTGAATGGAAGTCCTCTTCTGGAGGGCCTCCACTCGGCGTGCCTGACTAGAGATCTCTCCCAAGTCCCGGAAGTCATATAAATCTAACTGGTCTCGTATCGCGTATCGTAGCCCATTCAGATAACAGGACACAACCATATGGTCTTCCTCCTTTAGAGCTAAACGTGATTGGAGGACCAGGAACTCGTTTGTGTATTCGTTAATGGTTTGCTTATCTTGTCGTAGGTTGTGATACCTACGGTACAAGGTCTGCATAAAATCAGCGGGGATGTACCTCCTCTTGAGTTGAGCTTTGAACACAACCCATGTGGTGATAGGTGGTTGTCCCATCGTGTATCACATCCGCTCGACTTGCCCCCACCACGTGAGTGTGGGGCCCTTCAGTTTCAGGGTCGAATACTCCACCTGCTGGTGGGAAGGTGTGCGCTTCCAGCTGAGGAATCGCTCAAGTCGCTTGCACCAATCAAGACACACCTTGGGCTCTAGTGTGCAATCAAAATCCCCAACATCCAGTTTGATACCGACATCCCATCTAGGGGGATTCCGATTATCTTGATGTGCTAGTTGGGGTTCTGGCGGTGGAGGTGTAGGAGGTCGTGTGGGAGGAGTAGGGGGTTGTGTGGGAGGACCCCCTAAGTGATATTGTGCTTCCAAGTTGTTGATGGAAGCGCGAACCCCTAACCTGACCTGATTCGTATCTCTCACGGAGATAGTGAGTGTAGTGACAACGTTCATGAGTTCTTCCAGACGTTTACCAATGTCTCCTAAACTTCCCTCAATGTGTCCGACTCTAGACTCCATCGTTTACTCCTTTTTTTTTAAACTTAAAACTCCTAAAACGAACGGCGCTCGGTTATCCTACAATAGAAGTGAGATATCCCAACAGCCATACCAAATTGATGTAAATTGAGCATCACTAATTTTAAATTTATGTGGAAATACACTTGGCACAATATTAGATTTTGCTTAGAAGTAACACCTCGTAACAGAAGGGCTAACTTCAGGATTTCCAAAGTTCCGACCTAAATAAAATGTGACAAGGGAACAACCCGCAGAATTTAAACACCAAAGTAGAAAGAAAACGGTTAGGAATGTGGAGGGCTAGCGCACGCTACAATTGGATGTGACAATACTTTGTTGAAATTACTATAACAAACTACCAATAAAGAGATTGAGAGTTGGAGGAAAGATACCTCACCGGGAGGACTCCGGCACGTGCCTTCCAAGCTCTTCACGGGCGGTGGAGGCCGCCGAGGACGGGGTTTGGCGAAATGGTGGCTGTCGGGGGCTGTTTATGTGGTGGAGAAGGTGGAAGGACGATGGTTGTTAGGTTTAGTGGAGTGGACGGCGACTGAAGGTGAGTAGTAGAGGGTATAACGTAGGGTTGGGGTGGAGAGGAGAAAGGTGGCTGGTTTTGGAAGTTCGAAGTAGACTCTCGGGAGGGTCGCTGACGGTGGACAGTGGGAAACAGAGATCGGGAGACTGGGGTTGCGGGAGGCTCGACGACGGAGGAAATGATCCCGCTCGGTGCAGATCGAAAGCGTGGAAGGCGGAGGGAACTGGACGACTGGAGGACTTTCAGGCCGGGGAAAACCAGTGGCTCCGGGGTGAGCGACGGGAGGAACTGGATGAAATCGCAGGCACGGGTAAACGACAGAAGTAACTCACCGAAAGCAGTGGGCTTCAACAAGTTTCTCCAAACCGGTCTCGGGCAAACAAGGGAAAGCTCATATATATAAGCCTCTTCCACCTCTCAATCTCTAATAATGTTCAGCAATTAATTTTAAATTAAACAATTAAGCAAATAATTTCAGCACTTGTCCCCCAAAATAAACGCGACCACCCTCCCCACACAATCTGAACCAAACCAATCCATTTAGGGTCACGTGAGGCGGTCAATCTCACGTGCCAGGATAAACTAACACAGTTCACATAAGGACAAGAAAATAAAAGATACAATGTTGCGATAAAACAAAGAGATACGCCGATGGCAGCTGCAAAAAAAAAACTAGAGGGCCGACGACGGGGTCACATCAACTGTTCAAGGTAGCACAACCGTCGATTGTTGATTATCCTCTCACCCTGGATCTCGCGCAACATGAGCCAGTATTTCCGAAGGACGTCAGACACTCGCCTCTTCATCTTCAAGAGGTCAGTCGGATCACCAAAGAATCCTTCGACCTTGCCAGGGGAAGGATGTGGGAAGAAGACTCTTGCGTCAAGAGACTCCTCGACCGCAGAGACTACTTGATTGTTTGCAAAATTCCAAGTCGTGAGAATTAGAACCAAAATGATCATAAAGAGTGGGAAAGTGTTCTCACTTACTGTGTAAGGCACTAACCTCTTTGAAAGATGGGGGATAAATCTTAACTATCACTAATTAGAGATATATGTATATCTATAACTATAAAGAGCAGAATATCACAGCACAAAGAAAATAAAGAAAAGAGAGCAAGCAACCAGAATACACAAGGATTTTATAGTGGTTCCCCAACCTGGGTACATCCACTCTTCTACCACCCTGGTAGGAATCCACTCAGAGTTTTGATCACGTGCCTGACACCAATGAGCTTTTGATCAGGTGCTCAAAAACCAAACCTCAAGTCTTTTGGTCAGGTGACTTGCAAACAGGAATAACTTTTGAAGGGAGTTATAACCATGTATACAGGAAAGGGAAAGAAGTGATGTTGTCTTCTCTTTCTCAATATACAACTGAGAAGATTTTAGTGGATGTTGATCTTAGCAAAGAGCTCCCCCTGAGATATAGAATGGTTCAGGAAAAAACTGGAGCTTTGCTTCAGGGTGATAGGCCTTCAGATTGATGATGTCTCCAGCAAGCTTCTTAAACTGACATGAATGTATGTCTCTTGAAAAGCCTGGAGCAGATGTAGAACTCTGATGAATATGTTGATTGATGCAGAGTTCCTCCTTCTCTATAAAAGGAAAAGCGTTCACTGTATCTCTACACACTGCTGTGCTCTGTGTGTCTCTGTGTGTATCTGTATGTATATTTCTGTCTTGGGTATATTTCTATCTGTGAATCTCTTATATGTCCCATTCCAACATTTGAATTTCTTTTCTCTTGATAACAGATGAAGCATTTCCGAGAGTAGAGTATGCTTTGGGAATTGATTCTGAATTAACTCCTGAAACATGCCATGTTTAATGCAGCATTTGAACGACTATTTCCATATTGACTGTAATTAATTCTTGAGTTGATCTATCAACTGTAAATAAATAGGCCTGGAATAACTACACAGAATTCGTCGACCTGAGCTCGCAGATCATCGAGCTCAGCTTCTATTTCGTCGAGCTGGGAATCTATCCTGAGTTTAACGATCGTCGACCTGAGCTCGGAGGTCATCGAGCTCTGATGGAATTCGTCGAGCTGAACTTCTTGCTTAAGATCAGAGTTCGTCGACCTGAGTTCAGAGAAGGAACTCATAATTCATCGACCTGAGTTCGACGTTCGTCAAACTGAGTTCGACTATCGTCGAACTGATTTTTGACTAAACTGCATTTCTTGGAATTCTACTGAGGAAAAACTGGAAATAAACCTATGACCCATGATTATATATTTTGGGTCAATCTAAGTAAACCTAATAGTGAACTTTGCCCAAATCATAACTGGGGTTCTAACAATCTCTCTATATTTGAGTGATGACACTATTTACATAGAAACAAATAAAATGAAAAGCAAAAACAATTTGTCTGATTTATAAAGTTTTTCAGCAGATGTACAAGGGTGCTTTGAGAAATAAAATAAATAAACTGCTGTCACAACTTAGGTAATTTCCTGTTTATGAAATAAATAACCTCCCATATTTACTTGTCCTTTCCCAAGTCTGATTAGGATTCATAACTTAGAGTGTTAACAGCCTCTCTCTACTGATGTAGCCTTCCAAGCAATCTCCCACTATACAGCCACTGAAGTATCCTCTATATTGGCTGAGACTATAGCTTTTGATTACGATCAAATACCACTGCTTGATTGTGGTAAGGCATGTCTTGTCCTGCAAATAGATGTTAGGAATTCTGGACCCAGATTATCTTGGGTCCTGGTTCTCTTTTATAATAGTTAGAAATAAAAGAATATCCAGGTTGATTTTTATATCCCAGTGGATGATATTTCCTAGGAGGGATTATCCACTCAGTGAAAGGATTTATAAGATGTTGATTATGATTTTGAAATAAGTTAAAATTTCTGCTCTGAAATTTTAAGTTCAACGAATTAAAGTAATTTCGTCGACCTGAGTTCGACGAATGGTATTGAGATCGTCGATCTCTGCTCAGAGAACAATGAAAATTGTTTTCTCTGTTCCACTTTCGTCGACCTCTGTTCGACGAATTATATCTATTTCGTCGAGCATAAATTTCAGACCAGTTAAGATCAAAATCTCTGTTCATAGTACGTCGAGCTTTGTTCGATGAATGGTGTTGTTTTCGTCGAGCTCGGTTCGACGAATTATTTTGAAGAAAAATTTTCTGAAGATTTTTAAATTGATTTAATTTATTCTTATGCAATTCCTTAGTATTTTATCTGTGTCCTCTAACTTTTCTTCTACTTTAATTGATTCTAAATGACTTATTTGTTCAAGAGCATTCTTTAAATCTTCTTTGAGTGTTATATTTTCAGAAGATACCTTATTTAATTTCTCTCTGAGAAATTTTATTTCCTTCTCAGATTGAATTAAGTCTTTACATAATAATTTAAACTCAGTTTTAAATTCTTCTGATGAAAGATCAAGGGTAGAGATTACTTGATCTTCTTCTGATTCGCATTCTGATTCTTCATCAGAGTTGCTACATGAGGCATTTATTACCATTAGGCAAAAACATTCTGATTCTTCATCAGAGTTGCTACATGTGGCATTTATTACCATTAGGCAAAATTCTCTTGCTCTTGCCTCTTCTTCCTCTTCAGTTGTGCAGGATGAAGCTTAAGAGTCACTCCAGGTTTCAACATCAATTATTTTTTATTTAGCTGATCCAGCAGCCATTGCTGTGAGGGAGTCCCACATATCTTTTGCAGATGAACATTCAACAATTTCCAGAAAAATGTCATCAGGCATTGATTGTGCAAGAATGTTCATTGCTTGTGCAACAGCAATCTTCAGTCTTTTTTGGGCATCTGTCTATTGAGATGATGGAACAACATCGGGACTTGTTTCCTGAGGTTGAGCTGGACCTGACAAGATGGAGTTGAAAATGCTTTCATCAATGGAGTTCATATAAAACCTAATCCTTGTCTTCCATGATGCAAGCTTATTTAGATTGCACATAGGTAGTCTGGTGCTTGAAAGCTCGTCATTTTGTGCCATGATAAACTTTAAAGATGGATAAGATCTATCAGATCGTTTTGGTTCAGGTGTTAGCCTGTACAACCAAGATAACCTGTTCTGATACCAATTGAAAGATGGGGGATAGATCTTAACTAGCACTAATTAGAGATATATGTATATATATATATATATATATATATATATATATATATATATATATATATATATATATATATATATATATATAACTATAAAGAGCAGAAGATCATAACACAAAGAAAATAAAGAAAGAGAGCAAGCAACCAGAAGACATAAGTATTTTATAGTGGTTCCCCAACCTGGGTACATCCACTCTTCTACCACCCTGGTAGGAATCCACTCAGAGTTTTGATAAGGTGCCTGACACTAATGAGCTTTTGATCAGGTGCTCAAAAACCAAACCTCAAGTCTTTTGGTCAGGTGACTTGCAACCAGGAATAACTTTTGAAGGGAGTTATAACCCTGTACACAGGAAAGGGAAAGAAGTGATGTTGCCTTCTCTTTCTCAATATACAACTGAGAAGACTTTAGTGGATGTTGATGTTAGCAAAGAGCTCCCCCTGAGATATAGAATGGTTCAGGAAAAAACTGGAGCTTTGCTTTAGGGTGATAGGCCTTCAGATTGATGATGTCTCCAGCAAGCTTCTTAGACTGATATGAATGTATGTCTCTTGAAAAGCATGGAGCAGATGGAGAACTCTGATGAATATGTTGATTGATGCAGAGTTCCTCCTTCTCTATAAAAGGAAAAGCCTTCACTGTATTTCTACACACTATTGTGCTCTGTGTGTCTCTATGTGTATCTGTATGTATATTTCTGTCTTGGGTATATTTCTATTTGTGAATCTCTTATATGTATCATTCCAACATTTGAATTTCATTTCTCTTGATAACGGATGAAGCATTCCCGATAGTAGAGTATGCTTTGGAATTGATCCTGAATTAACTTATGAAACAGCTCATGTTTAATGTATCATTTGAACGGCTATTTCCATATTGACTGTAATTAATTCTTGAGTTGATCTGACAACTGTAAATAAATAGGCCTGGAATAACTGCACAAAATTCGTCGACCTGAGCTCGCAAATCATCGAGCTCAGCTTCTATTTCGTCGAGCTGGGAATCTATCTTGAGTTTATCGATCGTCGACCTGAGCTCGGAGGTCGTCGAGCTCTGCTGGAATTCGTCGAGCTGAACTTCTTGCTTGAGATCAGAGTTCGTCGACCTGAGTTCAGAGAAGAAACTCATAATTCATCGACCTGAGTTCGACGTTCGTCGAATTGAGTTCGACTATCCTCGAACTAATTTTCTGACTGAACTGCATATCTTGGAATTCTACTGAGGCAAAACTGGAAATAAACATATGACCCATGACTATACATTTTGGGTCAATCTAAGTAAACCTAATAGTGATCCTTGCCCAAATCATAACTGGGGTTACAACACTCTTTTCCCGGGCGCTGGCGGGATGGACTTGGTCGCCCTTAGAAGGGAGTGCCAAGAGGAAGTGTAAGTGATTTCCCAAGACCAGGGGAAGCTAAACCTGGCCGAGAACCAGAATGACGACAAGAGTGGGAATGCTAAGAACATCTTTTACTGGGGATACCGAGCTGGAGGCGAGATCGAGAGCATCCTTGCGAGTCAGTGATTTGGGAGGAAGAGTGCCCTAGCCAGTAACCCCAAAGGAGGGGGCTGCAACGAACATCACGAGATCAATTTAACGGACAAGAGAAGAGATTCAGCAGAATCGACAGTAGATGGCTTACCCACGCCCTGCGAAAGGCCCCCAGGAGTAGTGTGAGGATCCTCACCCTCTAGAAGGCGAGTGTCCTGGCTCATTTGACGAATCACATCGCTACGAGAAGGTTTGTCGATGTCCCATGAGATCTCTCTGGTGTCCTTTTCGTTGGAGTGATCCTTCTACAAACAATTGGGACAGTCATGACTTAACCTTTCAAGAAGTCACAAATAATCAAAATTCCAAGAACTTGCATTTTATTGGGAGGAGTGAGCCCAGGATCGAGTGTGGGCACATCAGGGGAAAGGGCTCGCCTGACCCCAGGTCACGCTGGACCTTCTTGGCTTTCTATCGCTCTGGGGGCAAGTCTAAGGATTTATGGGAAAGCCAGGGCACGAGATCCATTTGAAGATTTGTTCCGCTCTCGTACCGCTGCGAGGCGGGATTAAAATTCTTTGGAAAGAGACACCTTGTGGTGAGGGCAGGAGAAAAAGGGCGGAGTAGATCGGCAAGGTTCACCTTATCCCCATGGTTTGGTGTATATATATAGATTAGTGGGGACCCACTAGAAGATTATCTCAAATCACCCGCAACTCGCTGAATATTTGAGATTGGACTCTTCTTTTCGAGCTTGAGACAATCTCGCAAATAGCGAGAATTGTGTACAACACATATTTTTTGAGTGGACCCTCAGAACAGACAAAGGCCAGAGAGGGTCGTTCAGGCCCGGTCAAACCAAGTAGGGGAGAGGAGGTTGCCTCCCGGGCTCGCGTGGGGCAAGGGACGAGAGCGAGCAGGGGGCGAGTGGGGCAACTTGGTTTGCACTCACCCCAGGCTTAGGACAGGTGGAGGGAAAGTGAGGCGATGCGGCCTGCACTCTCCCCCCGAGTCAGAGCAAGCGGCGAGTGTTGTCTTCACCAGACACTCTCCTCCCTAAGTGAGTGGTCAACTCGCCTAGAAGTAGTTCTCTAAGGGGAACATTTTGGTCTGGTAATAGTCCCTCCAAAAAGCGGAGTTTTGCTATTAGCAAACCAATTTGGCTTGCGCATAGTAAAATCAAAAGACGGGATTCCGCAATTTGCTGGCCAGATTTGAAAACTATAAATAGACCCCAAAGGAAACCTTTGGAGTGCATCCTTTCTTTGGCTTCTTCTTCCTCTGGTTAGTTCTAGTTGGCCCCAAGTGTCCTTCCAAGGTGCACAGCTCAGCATTGACAAGGGAGGAGAAGCTCTCTTCGATTTTCAGGGTGTGTGGCGGGACCTTCTCAATGCAGCTCAGATTTATTTCTTAGTTCCATGACACCAGTCAAGGCTCTTACTTGGGAGAATTAGGTTTAGGTTAACTTCTTAGGTCCGAACTCCTCTTGGAGTCGGATTTTGGTTGACCAAAGAGAACACAAATCTGATATATTAATAATGAAATAAGTAAATATATAAGCAATAAAATAAACTTCTAATTTTAATTCTTTATTTAGCAGCAAAGCTTCCCAAGAACATGCACAACCTTGTAACCAAATACCAATAAGTAGAAAATGAGGGTTAGCCGAAGTTGATCAAAAACTGCTTAACGATCTCCCTCTTTTCGGGAATCCTAGAGAATCCCAGGGATCACTAATCCCAACATATCTGTATGTCCCAATACTCATAAATTAAAGCAGTAAATAATTAGCAAGGTTGTGTCATAAGCATCATACACGTATATATGTTGAGTAGGAAGTAAAAGGGAACCTGTTATACACACATGAGCTAAAGGATGAATGACCTATTCATGCCTTGAATTCATGCTATTTCGTCAATGTCAGGTAAAACCTCATGCCTTGAATTCACGCTAAATCATAGCTTGTATACATCTGTATTTAACAATAATAATTAGGTAATCAATCATATTATTTAGGGCAAACCCTAGCCTATCACCGTCATGATAAATCATAAATGTACTCGCCCATGTTCAACAATCGTAGTCAAGTACAAAGGCAATATATATACCTAGAGCCAGTTCGACATCAATATATACATAGAGACTGCAAGTCGAGTTTTGCAATAGTATATACACAGACACAGATCCTAGTTTGGTGATAGTAAATACACAGACCCAGAGCCGAATTTGGCTTTCAAATAATCATAATCACTATTACTCGAGCTAATATAGCATTTTTACTGAACATTATAAGCCAATAAGTAAAGTCCTTAGTTCTCTAACATGAATGTTGTAAACAAAATTTTACATTACTTAAAAGGAACTCATGGACAAGGTGTTCTCCATAGACCATCATTAAAATTCTAGCTCACAACCTTTGTTGACGCATATTTTGCTTGATTGATGATAAAAGATCTCTGAGCAGCTACATGATATTCTCTTATGGGATAATCCTGTGACCTAACATAGTGAGAAACAAAAAGTTGTAGCCCCTCCTTTGCTAAAGCTAAATATAGTCAAGACACGAACCGTCTCTAAGTTGGTATGACTCAACTATCTCCTTGTGTAATTGAGAATTCAGACAATACAAACTACTATCTATTGCAACAACAAAATTGCAATTCATATTGTTGGAAATTAATTTCTCCATGAAATGACTTAAGCATATTAAAATCGTTTGTCACTTCATTACGGACAAAGTATAAGAAAAGATAGTGACCCACCAACATGTATGCGTACAAAATGTGTATAAATTATGGTTCCTACACCTAAA
This sequence comes from Platanthera guangdongensis, assembly GCA_039583875.1. Classification (NCBI taxonomy): domain Eukaryota; kingdom Viridiplantae; phylum Streptophyta; class Magnoliopsida; order Asparagales; family Orchidaceae; genus Platanthera; species Platanthera guangdongensis. Next base: position 99,164,359 of record CM077149.1, read on the forward strand.
ATTAAGACCAAGCATAAAAAATAAAAGTCAAAAATCCCACAAAATTTCTCAATATTTAGCTCAATTCAAAATTGATTTAAAATAATTTAAATTACTTTAAATCAAATCAAAATGACTCGAATCTAATTCCGAATTAAATTGAAGTCAAGGTTGGCTCACTCAAAATTGATTCAAGTCCACTCAAAATGTGATTTGAGTCGGCACAAAGTCATAACTATCTTCCAACTTTTATATCATTTCTCTTGATCTTAAACAAAAGCATTTTAGAACATAGAATATAAATATACACACACACACACAAGTAATCATGCACATGCTTCCCTTGTGCATGACAACAACAATAAAATTCTATTTGTTGTCCCTGAAAAATTTATTTCACAGAGATTCCTTCTTATGCAAAGATTCCTTTTGTCCCAGTTTTGAGTAAATCTTGCACCTGTAGAAAAATAAGAGATGCGACAATTAACATAATGTACAAGGAACCTAATATGACGAGACAAGCGATTCAAATGGATATGAAGGGTCTTTTGGGAAAATGTTGCAATTTCAATTGAGAAACCGTTGCAGTGAAATTACTTTTTATGTTTGAAAATTTCAGTTGTGTAGCTGTTGGGTATATCACTTGTAAATGAATAAATGTAGATTTATTTGAAATAATTATGATGTCACCGTGATAATTGACCTATTTGAAAGTTTAGAATAGCCCCACATCAAAAAATTAGCATACCCTTCTAGACTTAATGTAGATCCTGTGTCTCTCCACCTCCATCCAAATTGGCTTCGGGTTGGATGTTTGAGTTTTAATATGGCATTAGAGTCGGCTAAGCCTAACAGCCAATTCTATCAAACACAAATTAAAGAAAATTTGTCCATGTATTCCAAAGACATTATATGTGAGGGAGGGTGTTGAGAATAGTCTCACATTGTGAAATTAACATAACTTTGATTCGAGGCCCCTCCACCTTCATTAATTTGATTTTAGGTTGGATGTTTGGGTTCTAATAGGGTATCGGTGTAGGCTAGTTTTAACGACCCATTCCCATTTTCCCCAATTAAAGAAAAGTTGTCTACATGTTAACGGCCAGTGTCCTTACATATGCGGGGGACATGCTGAGAATAGTCCCACATTGAAAAATTAATGTAGCGGTGTCCACTTAATTTACATTTTGGGCATCCCATCTCCAACCAATTGATTTTAGGTTGGATATTTAAGTTATAACAGAAAGTTGAATAGTAATGTAAATTGTCTAACAAAAACGAACTTTTATTTTATTGTTTTTTAATCTCTAATGAAAAATACTGAACTATCTTTTCAGAAATAATTAGATGCTAGAAAATAAAAATATCATAAACCATGCTATATATTGAATCTTATTAAACTTGTTAGAATATCCAATTTTTAGGAGTTTTAGATATTTAATTCACTTTAAATGTGGTGGCAATATTTTCCTATAAAAGATCTGGTCACTTCACAGTATTTCTGTAGAAAATACAAACAATAGTGTCCTTGCGGCAATGTTTTAGCAAACAAAAAAAATTAAGTCACCTGTTTAGAAGAAAGGCCAATCTGCTCCAAATCTGATAACTGCGATCACCAAGAAGTGATTTTTTTACCCAAAACATTTGGTTATGTTCAAGTGAAGTAAAAAAGAAACGATTAATATGGTATGAACTTACTGATTTTATAGGTGTACTTGAGCCTTTTCTTAGCTCAAGTATACATTCTGCTCGTTTTTGACCAACTCCCTGCATGAGTACAGTAATTAATGACACCATTTACTACAAAAAGTGATTTATATGATGCTACCTTATTCAGAGATACATATTCATAATTACCTTAAGTTGCATGAGCTCCATTCTGAATTTGTAGGTGAGGAAAAAAAATCCAAAAATCAGTTATAATTCATGTTAAAAGCAACATACAAAGTCAAAAATAAAGATGCAATAAGATGGAGCCTACGCTCAGGATTCTGAATGTTATAGATTTTTCCAAGCAGATGTAGTCAGGATTTTTGTGCATATTGTATAGGCTAGTTTCAATCAGGGAATGTTAATGTTAGATCTATCAGTTAATTCATGTCAAAACATACAATGCTAAAAACATAGATTTATGATGTTATACAATAAGACTGAAGATTTTCTTTCATGTTAGCTTTCATGTTAATGTTAGAACCTACAACATGTAACGACCTAAGCCATAATTCTGCTATGAGGTATTGTCAGCTTTGGTTCAACTTACCTCATACTAAGCTGCACCGTACTGTGTTATTCCTACATAGCATGTTTAACTATAAAGTTCCTAACAACTCCACTATTTACTATGAAAACACGTCTTTGATTTTGAGGGTCCAAATTATTACTTAAGATCATCAACTTTTCAACCAATTCTGATGCAAGATTTAATTCAATCATGCACTTTCTTTCACCTAAAAATCTGTCATCCAAAGAGTGAAGAGTCTTTTGTTGGGCTTCACTGCCCCAAAATCACTCCCCCCTTCATTGAACCATCCTTGCCGGATTCAGGATGCTGCATAGCAGCCGACTCAAAATCAAATTAATTGTACGTAAAGATGGGTCATAATCTCTATAAAGTGCACGATGCTACATAAAATTTTTGATCTGGACAATAAAGTTGGGAGATCACAATTTGCATTCCTTTGGGCCGAGATATTGAGTCATTTTGATACTATGAAGAACCTATAACATCCAACAAAAAAGAAATTAGCTGTAAGTGGAGGAGCACAAGACTTACTAAACGTACAAAGCTATATAAATTCAAGATTGGACAGTATATTCTCAGCAATAATGCTCGAGAGAGATGAGCTGAAGAGTTAAGAAAAACCAAATGAAAAGTTAATTAAATTTTAAACTTACTTGTTGGCAACATTCAAAAATGAAATATAATCCTCCACAAGTGACTCCTGCACAAAAAGTAAACATAAGATTCAGTGTAAAACAATTTGAAAATCACAGAAAACTGGATTTAATACAAAAACTTTTGAAGTATAGATCGAGACCTTAAATTTATCAAGGGGGGTGCTGGTTTCATTAAATCCACACTTCCGGCTAGGAGTTTTAGAATCAAGCAAAAACAAGGACGTGCTATTATCATCAGGTAATTGATAGTTGCTCGGTTTTATTGGCAAAAGAACTTTCCTATGGGAGTCATGCGATTCTTGCAAAATCATAGAAGCGGACATTAAATTCATTTTGTTTCAATACATGCATTTCAATAGCAAGGAGCAGAGGAAGAGATTGAGAAGTACCAAGATTTTTTCTGTATATTTCAAATTTTTAGCAATGAAGGATTCATCCTCCAAATTCTCATTTGCAGCCTGCAAGAGAAATTTCAATGAAAAATTGTACAAGCACAAAATCTTTGCAATAATAAAGCTTAAATATTGTAATCAATATTTCTAATTTAATGTACAGTAAGCAGCTTGTTGCGAGATTGAAGTCCATGGCGGAGAGAGAATGATCTCATTCTCCAAAGCCAGATTTAATTTAATTTTCCTGTTCCTCTCACTCTCTAGTTCTCTCTCTACCGTTCCTTTATTCCGCCTCGTTTTCCCTAGCCGCAAGCCGCACCATCTTCCGCATAGCGATACCCCGCGAGATTCTGCAGTCCGCACCATCTTCCGCATCGCGATACCCCGCGAGATTCTGCAGTCCGCTCCGCCACCTAAAGCCACAAGCTCCACCGGCCACCATTGCTCCTCCCGACTCCAAGAAGTTTCCCCCTCCTCCCATGTGCACTTCCCTCCTCTTCCTCCGCACACGCACTCTAAATCAAAAGCTCGTAACAATTTGGTATTAGAGGAAACTCTTCCCCCCACCGCTGACACTCCCGATCCGCCGCGATCTACCTCCTCAGAACGCTTCGCACCGCCGGCTCCGCCCCGACCGAGCTCCTTCCCGACTGGATCCGGCCCGCAGAGTCCCTTCCCGAATGGAAACGGCCCAACTGGATTGACCCGCACAGTCCCGTCCCGACTGGAAACGGCCCGCACAGCTCCGCCCCAACCTGCTCCGGCCCGCACTGCTCTCCTCAACTTGCGCCAGGCCGCAGCCAACTCAGCCACGACCGGCTTCGCACTGGCCGCTCACCGCCAACCCTATTTCTCCCGCATCCTTCTCGACTCCTCCATTGACGGGGGCCCTTGCTTGCTGCCTCTGTCGGGCTTACTTCCGCTACCGGACCCTCTTTCCCACCATCCCTCCGGCGCCGATCACCCACAAATTTCATCCCACGCGATGGCTGACCAACCCTAAACCCTCCCTCTCACAAATTTTTGAGACTCTCGCCAAGCTCCTCACGGATAACAACAACACCCTCATTGTCGTCGTCACCACCCAACTTGCGGCTAACAGACCGACCCAACTGACGACGGGTTCCTCCAGTGAGGCGCCAATTCCGCCGACCTTGCCGTAACTTTATCCCCCGTGACAGGAGGGCAACGGGGTGACACGATACTTACGGCTGGACTTTCCAATATTCGATGGTCATGAAGACCCCTTAGCCTGGCTCTCTCGTTGTGAGTAGTTCTTCAGCCACCAACGCACCCCTTGGGAAGAGTGGCTCAATATTGCTGCCTTCCACATGATGGGCCCGTGCAACTTCAGTTTTCCCAGCTGCAACGGGAGAAACCACTCCTCTCTTGGGAATAATTCAAGGTCAACTGCACCCTCCGCTTTCGGCCCACCGCTCCACAGCAATCCCTTGGTGGATATCACTTCTCTCCGGCGGACCGGTCCGATCGATGAGTACCTCGAGCAGTTTCAAGTCCACCTGGCCTGCACGACCTCCATTCTTCCAGCATAGCAGGTCTCCATCTTCACGGCCGGGCTCCATGAGCGCCTCCGCATGGACGTGGAATTTCAAGCACCCGCAAATCTAACCACGACAATGAGCTTGGCTCGCATATGCGAGAAGCGTCTGCTTTTTGATCGCCCTTATCTACATCACCAGGACACCGAGGGATCAAGTCGTACTTTGTGCACTCTGCCATCGGCCAAAGCCAGTCTCCTCGCCCGGACCGCGACGCCGACCGCCCTGCTGCCATTCGCCGACTATCGCCACAGGAGATGAGTGACCTCCGTGCCAAGGGCCTTTGTAACAATTATGGCGAGCCATTCTTCCGTGAACATCACTGCAAGCGCCTCTTCTTTTTTAAAGTTAGACGACCCGGCTGCTGCACGGGATCCTGACACTGACATGGGGGATCCGACGACGACCGTCACCACAGACTAAGCTTGAGGGAAATCTTGTCGTCAGACAGGGTGAGGATGTTATCTACTGTTTGACCGCGACCAAGACGGGCCAGGTGGCCAGGTGGGCGCGCCTTGGTCGCGCATGTCGAGCATTTGCAACCTGCAAGATTTCATTGAAAAGTTGTCCAAGCACACAATCTTTGCAAAAATAAATCTTAAATATTGTAATTAATATTTCTAATTTAATGTACTGTAAGCAGCTTGTTGCGAGATTGAAGTAGATCGCGAGAGAATGGTCTCATTCTCCTAAGCAACTTTTATTTTGATTTTCCATTCCTCTCTCTGGTTCTCTTTCTCTATCGTTCCTTTATTCCGCCAGGTTTTCCCTAGCCGCAAGCCGCACCATCTTCTGCATCGCGATACCCCGAGCGATTCTGCAGTCCGCTCCACCTCCTCAAGACGTAAGCTCCACCGGCCACCATTGCTCCTCCTGACTCCAAGAAGGTTTCCCCCTCCCCCTCCCTCGTGACTTCCCTCCTCTTTCTCCGTACACGCGCTCTTAATCAAAAGCTCGTAATAATTTGTTATCAGAGGAAACACTTCCCCCCGCGGTCCACACTCCTGATCCGCCGCGATCTACATCCTCAGAACGTTTCGCACCGTCGGCTCCGCCGCGACCGAGCACCTTCTCAACTGGATCCGGCCCACACAATCCCGTCCCGAGGGAGACGGCCCGACTGGATCCGGCCCACACAGTCCCGTCCCGACTGGAAATGGCCCGCACAACTCCGCCCAAAACAACCTGCTCTGGCCCGCACTGCTCCTCCCCAACCATGCGTCAGGCCGCAGCCAACTCCGCCACTTCCGGCTTCGCACTGGCCGCTCACTGCCGACCCAATTTCTCCGCGCATCCTTCTCGGCTCCTCCATTGACGGGGGCCCCTTGCTCGCTGCCTATACCGGGTTACTTCCCCCGCCGTCGGACCCTCTTTCCACCATCCCCTCTGGTACAATACCCGCAAATTCATCCCACTCGATTGGCTGAACATCCTCCCTTCTCACAAATTTTTGAGACTCCCCAACTCCTCACAGATAAACAACGCCACAATGCCATCGTCACCATCAACTAGCGACTAACCGACCAGCCAATTGACAACGGGTTCCTCCAGTGAGGCGGCAATTTTGTCGACCTTGCCGGAACTTTATCCCCCGCGACACGAGGACAACGAGGTGTCACAATACTTACGGCCGGACTTTCCAATATTCGACGGTCATGAAGCCCCGTAGCCTGGCTCTCTTGTTGTGAGAGTTCTTCAGCCACCAACACACCCCTTGGAAGAGTGGCTCAATATTGCTGCCTTCCACATGATGGACCCCTCGCAACTTTGGTTTTCCTAGCTGCAACGGGAGAAACCACTCCTCCCTTGGGAAGAATTCAAGGTCAACTGCACCCTCCGCTTCGGCCAACCGCTCCACAGAAATCCCTTGGGGGATCTCACTTCTCTCCGGCGGACCGGTCCGATCGACGAGTACCTCGAGCAGTTTCAAGTCCACCTGGCCCGCACGACCTCCACTCTTCCAGCACAGCAAGTGTCCATCTTCACGGACGGGCTCCATGAGCACCTCCGCATGGACATGGAATTTCAAGCACCCGAAAATCTAATCACGACACTGAGCTTGGCCCGCATATGCGAGAAGCGTATGCTTTTGGATTGCTCTTATCTACATCACCAGGACACCGAGGGATCCAGTCGTACTCCACACACGCTGCCATCAGCCAAAGCCAGTCTCCTCGCCCCGGATCGCGACGCCGACTGCCATGCTGCCATTCGCCGACTATCGCCACAGGAGATGAGTGACCGTCATGCCAAGGACCTTTGCTACAATTGTGACGAGCCATTCTTCCGTGAACATCGTTGCAAGCGTCTCTTCTGGCTGGAGGTAGACGACCCGGCTGCTGCACGGGATCCTGACACTGACACGGGGGATCTGACGCCGACCATCACCACAGACTAAGCTTGAGGGCAAGCTTGTCGTCGGGCAGGGTGGGGATGTTATTACTGTTTGACCGCGACCAAGACGGGCCAGGTGGCCAGGTGGGCCTGCCTTGGTCGCGCATGTCGCGGATCTTTTATCTACTTCTATTTGTATATTATTATTATTATGCATATTTGATCTGTTGGTGTTACCATTGTGATTTGTAAGTGATCAAGCATATAATCTCACTGCCAACGCAGTATGAGCCTATCATGGTCGCACAAGAACATTTGGAGAATTTGGAAGATGGGATTATGTTGATTTTACTCATATGAGATGAGTGAAGGACTGTACTCAGCCAGACATTGATTGTGTCAAGTCTACTCAGCCAGACGTTGAGTGCGTCGAGACCACTCGACGCCTTCGTCGAGTCAAATGTTGACTTGTCGAAATAGGCGTTGAGAGCTTCGAGTTCACTCGACGATTCGTCGAGTCAAGTGTTGATTTGACGAGTCTGGCGTTGATGGCGTCGAGTCCACTCGACACTTCGCCGAGTCAAATGTTGATTCGTCGAGTTAGGCGTTGAGTGCACTCGACGCTTCGTCGAGTCAAATGTTGATTCGTCGATTCAAGTGCTGAGGCCACTCCCAGGCGTTGAGTGTGTTATGATCACGCGACGATTCGTCGAGTCAAGTGTTGACTCGGAACTATATATTCCAAGTGTTACGGGTCTGCCGATAGCGACGTCCTTCTACTGTTTATCCCTTTGGGTATAAATAGGAGATGCTTTAGGGTTTTGATATAGACGACACCAAGCGATAAGTATGGAACTGCCGCACTGTTCTAAACCCCAGAGAACAGGCCCGACGAAAAGCGTTTCTGAAAGTGTCGATCTCGTCGCCGTCGCCGAGCCTGCTTCCGGCGAGTGTCGTCGCCGCCTCTTCTGGAGCAGACCTAGCAGTCTGTGAAGACGCAGAGTGCTTTCTTCCAACCTAAATCTTGTGTGACAAGAGTCTAAGGGTTCTCCCGTTCGTGTGGATCATCTGTAGAGGCGTGGATATTATTCTGCGCTCAGAACTCCAACCGCTTGTGATCAACAAATTTCTTGGAGCATCTTAGTTGAGTAGTGACTCAATCCCGCAAAGGTAAACTTTAATTATAGCAACATTACTTCATGATCAATGTTCATCGCTAGATCCGAACTATTTTGTATTTTCTTGTTTCATTTCCGCTACGCACAAACGTTATGACGTATATACAAAACCCAACAGTGGTATCAGATGCAGGTTATGCGATGATCATCGTTTCAGAAGTTGTTAAATCCATTGCGTGTAGATCTGGAAATTTTAGAAGTGTTCTAAATGCCCAAATCTATTTCTGGAACATCAAATGTTGATGGATTTTCTGAGGAATCATTGGTACTTTTTCAAAAAATGGTCGGGACGCTGCCCCGCACCACGTAGGGGCGCTACCCCTTGGACCCCGTTAGGCGCTCTGCCCGAAGACCCTGCCAGGGTGCAGCCCCTTGGAACCCGCCAGGAGAGCATGTGATTTCATTATGATATCTTTGTTACTCCTTAACAGTAATTGTCTCTCTTGTTGGTTTGTGAAACCAAGTGTGTTAGATTTTGAATCTCACATAGAGAGACGAGCTTGTTTACTGTGTAAGTGAAGTTGGTGTTGCTCATGTCCAATGCATGTAAATCTTGAGATTTAGAATGATTCAAGATGTTCAGATTTAGCCCTGTTCATCAAGCGTTGATGATTTTATTATGCACATCTGGGATGCATTTGGATTGTAAATGCTGTTAGTTTTATTTTATGGATGTGCGCATTGGTTAATTGTTAACAATGATTAAGTGTTAATCAATTATCTCAAAAATCTCTTATGTAATATTAAGTATTCGGATGTCTTCCGATGGATGACACTCTTTCTGCCTCGATAGATAAAGTGCGGGCTTGCCAAAGCAAGGTACATTAATCTATCTTGGTAAGGGTGCGAGCGAATAATTGTGATATCCCACTGTCGACATCGGGTGAAACTTAACTGGGTGACCTCAAAGGTTGAGTGCCCAGAGGCATTGGGTTGACATGCACCATATGATGAATGCGAATAAGCAGTTATTCATCAACCATACAGGAGCTGCATGATGATGCAATCAGCAAGAGTTGTCTACCTAAATAACAACACTGTGAGAGAAAAGTCAACGCTGACTCATAGTGTTGGTGAAATACGGATCTTTTCCACCAAGAGAGTTGTTCGCTTTAACTCTCCAAATTGATATCAAGGGTTATCAGTTTGATTAAAATAGTGGAAGCAATTTTAATTAAAGTCCTAATTAAAATAAAAATATATTTTGAAATGTAGTACTGAATTTTACTTTGCTAAATTCTTGTAGAATTTTCATGGCAAGTGGATCTCATTCCACTTGTCCCTCAGAGTCATCCTTGAGAAGGAGAAACTGAGTGGGACGAACTATTTGGACTGGTACAGAAAAATGAAATTGTTCTGAGGAAAGAGCGTAAGCTCTATGTTTTGGAAGAGGAATCCCCCGAAGATCCAGCGAGACTGTGTCCCGTTCTGACAAAGATGCTTATAAGAAGAATCAAGACGACTCCATGGATGTAGAATGCCTCATACTAGCAACCATGAACTCTGAGCTTCAGAAGCAACATGAGAACATAGGTTGCAATGAAATTGACGAGCATCTCTAGAAAATGTTTCAAGGGCAGGCTCGACAAGAGGTTTGACGTCACCAAGGCGTTGTTTCAATATAAGATGGGAGCTAAGACCTGCTAGGGACTCTACGCCAAGAGTTTGTTACAGACTTGATCCTGCAATCATTGCCGGACAGTTATGAGTAGTTCGTCTTGCTAACTATAATATGAATGAAATAAACAAGACATTGTTCGAGCTACTAGGCATGTTGAGAACTGCCGAAATCAATATGAAGAAGGTCAAGTCTGCTCTCCCCATACTGATGGTGCATAAAGACAAGGGCAAGACCAAGGGTTTTAAGAAGACGAAGGTTGGATCAAAGTCATCTCTTGATCCCAAGACTTCAACACTGAAAAAGAAAGGTTTGGCGAAAGAAGGGAAATGTCACCACTGTGGCAAGACTGCTCATTGTAGGAGGAATTGTCCTTCTTATATTGAGGGTCTGCACAAAATGAAGTGAGGTATGACTTCTGTTTCTAGTATCTATATTATAGAGATAAACTTTTCTGCTCTTTCATCTTGGGTATTGGATACCAGATATAGTTCTCACATTTGTATAAATGTGCAGGAACTGGGAATGAGAAGGATGTTGAGTAAAGGGGAGGTGGACCTACGTGTTGGCAATGAAGCAAGAGTCACTGTTGTCGCCGTGGGTGTTTACAGTCTTTTTTGCCAACTGGGCTTGTAATAGAACTTGATAATTGTATTATGTTCCCTCCATATCTAGAAACATTATATTTATTTCATGTTTGGACACGATTGGATTTTCTTTTATTATTAAGAACAATTGTTGTTCTATATTTAAGAATGATGTTTGTTATAGTATAGCTCAAATATTTAATGCTTTATATGTTTTGAATTTATACCATCAGATCTATAATATAGAAAATACTAAAAGACTAAAAATGAATGACTCGAACCCTACGTACCTTTGACGCTGTCGTTTGGGTCATATAAATGAGAAACACATATCCAAGCTTCATAAAGATAAACTACTGGACTCATTTGATCATGAATCATTTGAGAGATGCGAATTTTGTTTGTTAGGCAAGATAACTAAAGTCCTTTTCACTAGTTTCAGTGAGAGCGCTGATGATCTCATGGATATAGTACATAGTGATGTATGCGGACCCATGAGTTCTATGGCTAGAGGTGGTCACTTCTACTTTGTTATATTTACTGATGATTTCAGTAGATACATGTATGTGTATCTTATGAAATGCAAATCTGAAACCTTTGAAAAGTTCAAAGAGTTTAAGAACGAAGTAGAGAACCAGCTGGGTAAGAGTGTTAAAGCACTCTGATCTGATCGAGCTGGCAAAACCTGTGTCATGAATTTCGTGATCATTTGAAAGAGTGTGGTATCGTATCACAACTCACTCCAACCAGAATGTCGCAGCATAATGTTGTGTCTGAGAGGAAGAATCGTACTTGTTAGACATGGTGCGATCGATGATGAGTCATGCAGATCTGCATGTTTCCTTTTAAGATTTTTGCTCTAGAAACTGTTGCTTTTACACTAAATCGTGCTCCAACGAAAGCGGTTCGAAACACACCATATGAGATATGGACTGAGAAGCGTCCTAGTATGTTTTTCATTAGGATTTAGGGCTGTGAGTCTAAGGGTTCTCCCGTTCGTGTGAATCATCTGTAGAGGCGTGGACATTTTTATGCGCTCAGAACTCCAGCCGCTAGTGATCGACAGATTTTTTGGAGCATCTTGGTTGAGTAGTGTCTCAATCCCGCAAAGGTAAATTTTAATTATAACAACATTATTTCTTGATCAATGTTCATCGCTAGATCCAAACTATTTGGGTTTTCTTGTTCCATTTCCACTGCGCACAAATGTTGTGACGTATAGCAAAACCCAACAGTGGTATCAGATGCAGATTATGCGATGATCATTGTTTCAGAAGCTGCTAAATCCATTGCGTGTAGATCTGGAAATTTTAGAAGTGTTATAAATGCCCAAATCTATTCTTGGAACATCAAATGTTGATGAATTTTCTGAGGAATCATTGGTAATTTTTCAAAAATTGGTCGGGGTGCTGCCCACACCCCGCAGGGGCGCTGCCCCTTGGACCCCATTAGGGGCTTGCCCCTAATAAGACCCGCCAGGGGCGCAGTCCCTTGGAACCCCTCCAGGAGCGCATGTTACTTCGTTATGATATCTTTGTTACTCCTTAACAGTAACAGTCCCTCTTGTTGGTTTGTGAAATCAAGTGTGTTAGATTTTGAATCTCACATAGAGAGACGAGCTTATCTACTGTGTACGTGGAGTTGGTGTTGTTCATGTCCAATGCATATAAATTTGGAGATTTAGAAAGTTTCTAGATGTTCAGATTTAGCCCAGTTCATCAAGCGTTATTTATTACGCACATCTGAGATGCATTGGATTGTAAATGTTGTTAGTTTTATTTTGTGAATGTGCACATTGGTAATTGTTAACCATGATTAAGTGTTAACCAATTGTCTCAAAAATCTCATATGTAATATTAAGTATTCAGATGTCTTCGATGCATGACACTCTTCCTGCCTCGATCGATAAAGTGTGGGTTTGTCAAAATAAGATGCATTAATCTATATTTAGTAAGGGTGCGAGCGAATAATTGTGATATCTCACTGTCAACATCGGGTTAAACTAAACTGGGTGACCTCAAAGGTTGAGTGCCCAGAGGCATAGGGTTGACATGCACCATATGATGTATGCGAATAAGGAGTTATTCACCAACCATACAGGAGCTGCATGATGATGCAATCGACAAACATTGTCTACCTAAATAACAACACTGTGAGAGAAAAGTCAAAGCTGACTCGGCGTTGGCGAAATACGGATCTTTTCCAATAAGAGAGTTGCTCGATTTAACTCTCCGAATTGATATCAAGAGTTATTAGTTTGATTAAAATAGTGGGATCAATTTTAATTAAATTCTAATTGAAATAAAAAATGTATTTTAAAATGTAGTACTGAATTTTAATTTGCTAAATTCTTGCAGAATTTCTATGGCAAGTGGATCTCATTCCACCCTATCCCTCAGAGCTATCCTTGAGAAGGAGAAACTGAGTGGGATGAAACTATTTGGACTCGTACAAAAAAACCTATGAATTGTTCTCAGGCAAGAGCGTAAGCTCTATGTTTTGGAAGAGCAATCCCTTGAAGATCCAGCTGAGAATGTGTCCCGTTCTGACAAAGATGCTTATAAGAAGCATCAAGACGACTTCATGGATGTCGGATGCCTCATGCTGGCAAATATGAACTCCGAGCTTCAGAAGCAACATGAGAATATAGGTTGCAATGAAATTGATGAGCATCTCACGAAAATGTTTCAAGGGTAGGCTCGCCAAGAGGTTTGACGTCACCAAGCGTTGTTTCAGTGTAATATGGGAGCTCGAGACCTGCTAGGGACTTACGTACTCAAGATGATTAAGTATATAGAGATCTTGAGAGACTAGGCTTTCCTCTGCGCCAAGAGTTGGTTTCAGACCTGATCCTGCAATCGTTGACGTACAGTTATGAGTAGTTCGTCTTGAATTATAATATGAATGAAATAGACAAGACACTGCTCGAGCTCATAGGCATGTTGAGAACTGCCGAAATCAATATGAAGAAGGTCAAGCCTGCTCGCCCCATACTGATGGTGCATAAAGGCAAGGCCAAGGCCAAGGGTTACAAGAAGATGAAAATTGGACCTAAGTCATCTCTTGAGCCCAAGACTTCAACACTGAAAAAGAAAGGCTTGGCGAAAGAAGGGAAATGCCACCACTGTGACAAGGCTAGTCATTGGAGGAGGAACTGTCATTCTTATATTGAGGGTCTACACAAATGAAGTGAGGTATGACTTCCGCTTTTAGTATCTATGTTATAGAGATAAACTTTTTTGCTCCTTCATCTTAGGTATTGGGATACGGATGTAGTTCTCACATTTGTATAAATGTGCAGGAAATGGGAATGAGAAGAATGTTGAGTAAAGGGGAGGTGGACCTACGTGTTGGCAATGAAGCAAGAGTTGCTGCTGTCGTCGTGGGTGTTTACCGTCTTTCTTTGCCCACTGGGCTTGTAATAGAACTTGATAATTGTTATTGTGTTCTCACACTTGTATAAATTGCAGGAATTGGGAATGAGAAGAATGTTGAGTAAATGGGAGGTGGACCTACGTGTTGGTAATGAAGCAATAGTTGCTGCTGGTCGCCGTGGGTGTTAACCGTCTTTCTTTGCCCACTGGACTTGTAATAGAACTTGATAATTGTTATTATGTTTCTTTCATAATTAGAAACATTATATCTATTTCATGTTTGGACATGATTGAATTTTATTTAATTATTAAGAACAATTGTTGTTCTATTTTAATGATGCTTGTTATGATATAACCCAAATGTTTAATGGTTTATATGTTTTGAATTTTAGACCATCAGATCTATAATATATAAATACTAAAAAACAAAAAAAATGAATGACTCGAACCATACGTACATTGGCATTGTCGTTTGGGTCATATAAATGAGAAACACATATCCAAGTTTCATAAAGATGAACTACTGGATCATTTGATTATGAATCATTTGAGAGATACGAATCTTGTTTGTTAGGCAAGATAACTAAAGTCCCTTTCACTGATTTCAGTGAGAGGACTGATGATCTCTTGGGTATAATATAGAGTGATGTATGCGGACCCATGAGTTCTATGGCTAGAGGTGGGTACTTCTACATTGTTACATTACTTTGATTTCAGTAGATACAGATACGTGTATCTTATGAAGTGCAAACCTGAAACCTTGAAAAGTTCAAAGATTTTAAGAACGAAGTAGAGAAACGGCCGGGCAAGAGTGTTAAAGCACTCCGATCTGATCGAGCTGGCAAATACCTGTGTCATGAGTTTCGTGATCATCTGAAAGAGTGTGGTATTGTATCACAACTCACTGCATCCAGAATACCCCCCCTCCTCCCTCTCGCCACGGGGGGATGTTCGAGGACTTCAGGCAGGAAGTGCTCGGCCTCGTCAAATTCGCACTCGGCGCGCGAGCCGAGTGCTCGACACCAGTTGTTCCAATCGCTGTCGCCGGCTCTAGGCAAGGATGCCCCGACTCGGTGAGCTGGAAAGGAGGTTGCAGAGGAGGGGGAGAGGGTGCGAGCTCCCCAGGCGAGTGCTTTTCCGGGCTCGACGAGCGGAGGCCAGTTCGACGAGAAAGGGATACGAGATCCTCCGGCTCGCCAGCAGGGGGAGACAGCCCCTTCAGCGAGTTGGTTTCTTTTTGCCGCAGTTCTAGAGGGGTTCAGGGAGCCGAAGATGTCTTACTACACCGAGAAGGATGACCGATCCAGCACATCCAGCGGTACGAAGATGTGGTGTCGAATAAGGCAGATGTCTGATGCCTTTAAATGCAGACTCTTCGCCATCACCTCAAGGAGAAGGCGAGAGAGTGGTTCCACCAACTACTGGCCAACTTCATCTACTGCTGCGAGGACCTGTGTCGGGGGTTCATGTTAAGGGTTCACCACCTCCAAGAAGAGGAAGGAGTCGGAGTCCCTGTTCCACATCAAGCAGGGGGTGAACGAGACCTTGGGGAACTAGTAGATCGGTTCAGGAGGAGGTCACCCAGGTCCATAAGATGTCAGGACACACCCTGAT
Source organism: Platanthera guangdongensis (assembly GCA_039583875.1). Taxonomy (NCBI): domain Eukaryota; kingdom Viridiplantae; phylum Streptophyta; class Magnoliopsida; order Asparagales; family Orchidaceae; genus Platanthera; species Platanthera guangdongensis. Next base: position 99,179,892 of record CM077149.1, read on the forward strand.
GATGGCCTTCACCCTAGGGCTCCAGCAGGATTTCTTTAGGATGAATTGAAGAGAGTGTCGCCCCTCTCCTACGAGGAGCGGATCGAGAGGGCGGCAAGGGAATCGACGGGGAGGCGTCAAAACTCGAGTTTGCGAAGAAGTTGGCCAGGTGGGCCACGAAAGAGGAGAAGGGGCCAGGAGGTGGTTGGGGGGGCAGGAGGTAGGTGGGAGAGTCGAACCTCGGCAGAGAGAGTAGCAGCAGCAACAGCAACAACCCAGGTGGGGTCGTCAGGAGCAGAACAACTGGCTCGGCTAGAGGCAGCCGGAGTGGCAAGACCATGGCCAGCGGAGGGGTTTCCACGGAGGAGACTTCCGCCAGGGGGGCCAGGGTCAGTTTACCCTCCAGGATGGAGGCAGGGCCAGAGGCCTCCTCTCCTCGATGAACACCAGGCCAAGACAATAGCCATGCCAGAGGAGGAGGGGGCAGCAAAGGAGGAGAAGGGAAGTCAGGGTGAGTTACCTATTGCGACTTTCCCAGGAGGAGGGCCACGATACGGCACGTGCCCGGAGTTCCTCAAGATGATGAGGAAACAAGGAGCAGCAGCAGCAGCAAGACCGCAGGGAGGTGCGGATCGAGGAGGTCTTGCGGGGAGCGAGGGAGGACAGGTGTGAGGTGATCCTGGCGAGTGTGGGAGCCCGAAGGAG